>CAXHWN010001522.1:681731-734940 GCA_964020975.1 Hermodice carunculata | reverse complement strand
CTGCAATAGACAGGGATTTTTAACAATCAAATTTACCTTTCGGTGCTGAACATAACTGGCAACATTACACAGATGTCCGCATTATAGAGGTGTCCATAAGGACAGTGTTTCACTGCAGTTTCACAGCCATAGTACTTGAACACTGTCAAAGTTGTATGTCATAATTGCATGCCCATCTATTGACATAGCAAAGTACAAAACTGATAATATATCATCCAAATGCATGGAGGAGGTGTCACAGATGACAGCAATATGGACTTGGCCCTTCAGAATCAATTGGCGATAAGTGCTTAGTTTCATTGCTCTCTCTACAAAGTGACAATTGAGACTGTAAGCATTGATTTCACCTGATCAAAAACCTGGTTAATGATATTTTAGGCAGATCCCTACATGATGCTTAAATCACCTCCTCCGGACGAAGAAACCTTACGGGAAAACCCAAACGAAAGATATAGAGGCTATTGCGCCGACCTTGCAAAACTACTTGCATCAAAGATTGGAATAGACTACATAATTAAACCATCAAAGGACGGCGTGTATGGTAGTCTACAGAAAAATGGTTCGTGGACAGGCGTGATTGGTCAGCTGATTGTGGGCGTACGTATACCCCTCCCTTTTGCAATGAACACAGAGAGACCGTCTGTATGGAAAGGAGGTATTTATATTAACTATAGTTTTTATTCTGCCACCTAGGCTGCAGCAAGGAACTTGACAAGAAGGACGGCAGATTCGTGAATTGAGCATGGCTAAATAAGCTTCTATGATAAAGGTAACGACTCCAGAAAGCCAAAAGCATGAGTAAGGTCTTTCAGTCTGTTTTAAATAGTACAACATGGCGAACACATTCGGCAGATTTGAGCTTGTGTGGTAGAAAAGGTGTTATTTCTGGATGGTTAAGTTAAATAACTGTTACATGTGCTGTGATCATGGCTGCAGCAGAGCTCCGTTGCCCGCAACTAAGGGAACCAGAGCAGATCTGTAGCTATTGTTAATTATAAATACCTCCTATCATGCGTATTGTATAGAAAAGGTTTACCTCGATGAAAAATTTTGACTATATGAAATCCAATTTTCGGTTCAAGGTAAGTAATGCTGTGTCTCTGATAATATGAATCTTTTGCCTGATTGTATCCGTTATATATATATATATATATATATATATATATATATATATATATATATATGTATTGGTGTTTTTTTGTTAAGAACCACTTCCTAGTAGTCATTACCCTATTCCGCAGTCCGAACTCTTTACTCTCCATAAGCTAACCTGTCCCTGTCTAACCTATGGAAGTACTATTGTCCATATTGCACACATTTCTCTGTAAAATTTTGACATTGGCTGTATTAGCCCAGATAAATTAAAGAGTCTTCAGCAGGTAACTACTAAGAACATGTTTCGGAGCCTATTACCTGTACATGTCTCTCTGAGTAGCGGCTCCTTGTCTAAGTTAAATATTCAGCAAAGACAACCCACATAATAATGAATAAATATGAGCGTGACAAAAGATGAATTAGCTTAATTTGTAAAGTTTTGCTCACGAATGCGGAGCTTGATTATGAAAGAATACCTGTCAAACAAGCCATTATTACTAAATTTGTTTAGTACAGATTCAGATAAGAACAATTTGACTTACCCTTGAACCAATGTGTACCCTTTCTAGCTAAATATTTTATCCTAGTTGAACCACCCGCTAGTGTATAACTGAAGCGGAAAAAAACTGGGGGCATTATATTCAGGTGATTGTAAAATAAACAATTGCATCTAGACCACCTGTACAAGCTAAAGGAAATCCGATCAAGGACTGCAACTGTGGACACCCTGAGCAAGAAATGTAAAACAAACTCCATGATGAAACCTAATCCTTACTTTGAAAGTCTAAAAACAATTAACTTCTTTTTAACTGCCAACCCTGAGACAATGTTTCAACATAATGTGTCAGGCTTTTGACATTTGAGAAAATAGTGTCAATTTTGAGTATTTTTTTAATATTGAACAATGTGCAATTAGGCATGTCAGGAAAGAATAAAATTCATTATCATTTATGCCAAAAACATGTTATCAAAACAATTTTTCTTAACATGATTTTAAGTACACTTAGGCAAACATGTAACTGTCGTAGGCCACTGCTTGCCACCGATAGCCCCAAGGGGGTTTAACATGACAGGAACATGTAATCCTGAAATGTCTGAAAGTATATATTAAAATAGAATGATGCCAAAGATAAAAGGTTAGTAGCAAAAAAGACAATTCGAAAAACAGTAAAATTATTGTAGTCAAACCTAATAATCTTTGGATATTAACAGCAAAATTTAAAGGGCAAGTAAGAAAAAGATTAAAGTCATTTGTGTTTAAATCAAGAGAATGCAATGGAAATATAATATTTCTTAACCAGATATATACCGATAGTCCCTGTGGGGTTTAACCTTACAGAAAACAAGCTGGCCTAAAATATCTCAAAGGTGAACATAAAAACAGAATGATGCCAGAATATACAATTAAATGGCAAAACAGGCAAGTCTAAAATCTTTAAAATTATTGAAGCCAAACTTTCTAACCATGTCCGATTATTCACGACAAAATTTGTAGAAATATTTTATCAAAAGTACATCTTTGAATCCTATTGACTCAAGTTTATTGCAAATAAATTTGGTTCAAGATGCAAATTCCTGAAATTTAGAACCAATACGACAAAATCTCAAAATCGTTCACAAAAACGTATGATATCCAATATTTTCCGAAATATTATAGTCCGGGAAAGGATAATTAACTACTTCAAAGTTAAACTCATCTAATCTGTGATAGACTTTAATACAAAACCTGTCATTAGTTACCTGAATATCCACGTCGAGACACATCTCTGAAAACCATCTGAACTGTTACTCTCCAATGGGGTATCTTTTGTGTAAATTTCTTTTGCACTTTCACTGAACTTTTGTATATTTACACAAGCAATGTCATCAATATATCTTACCTCGTTTGATAATTTTTTAGCCGTTCGAAAGTCCGCTTTCTTCAATTTATCCATATACTTAAATACAAGCGAGGTTAAATATAAATCTGCCAGTAAAGGGGAGCAGTTGCTCCCCATTGGAATGCCTTTTATTTGTTGAAAAACACTGGTCCGCCTTAAACAACAGTATTATCCAAAAGTAATTTTACAGCATCTATCAAAGTGCCAACAGTGTAAGATTTAACATTCCTTTTTGAATATTTAACGTGTGACCAATATGGTTTCTTTGTATACGAATTTATACATACATACATACATATATATATATATATATATATATATATATATATATATATATATATATATATATATATATATATATATATATATATATATATATATATATGTATATATGGTTTACCATTATGTTTAAACATTTTGCTTATTCTGGAGGTGAACTTTTGACTTCATCTATGGATAGATTTTGGACAGTATAGACAAATCAAAACATTTGATATATTTTGCTTTTACATCTTTGAATTTAGAAACAAATTCAGAAGAATTGCTAATACTTAAAAAAAAAAACAATTTAGTTCACAGTTTCTAGAAACTGCATTACAGTATTTACAAAAACGGTCCCTTATTGCAGTTAAACACAATGTTACCTCTATATTAATTGTTTACTTGTACATTTTGAAGTAACAGCTATGAATCTAGATTTAAAACGGTTTTTATGTAATTTGGGTATCAAAACAAAAGTGGAAAAAAGGAGTCCTTTACAGACATTTTTGTATTAAAATTCCTTTTCATCTCATCTTTATGTGTATTTATCAAATTATCAATGGGATTTTAGTGTAATGTTTATACGTCATTTCCTCTTATGTATGATTTAACGTAACTTTTTGCATATTTAATGTGTGACCAATATGATTTCTTTGTATACGAATATATATATATATATATATATATATATATATATATATATATATATATATATATATATATATACATATATATATATTGATATATTGATATGTTTTGTTTTTACATCTTTGATTTTAGAGATAAACTCGGAAGAATTGCTAATACTTCAAAAACGTTCTCGTGTAATTTATATATGTCACTTCCTCTAATGTGTGAAATATTAATTATACCAAGTTCATTTTTCATAACATTATAATATTTTCTTCCAGATGATCCAAAAATTGTTACCTGCCTCATCTATGTCACTGACTAAGCATCTTTCTAATAGTGCTTCGAATGCTTTTGAAACTTCAGGGTCTTTTAGATTAACCGTATTAATATTCTTAATGTGGGATTTGTAACGATAAATTCTATTTCTAAACATACACACACACACACACACACACACACACACACACACACACACACACATATATATATATATATATATATATATATATATATATATATATATATATATATATATATATAGTAACAATTGTAAACTTGAATAGTATAATTAATACTGCAGCAAACGCTTAACATAACGAAATTATTTATGACCCAGAATCAGTTAATTCTGTTGTGCTGGACTTTGTGTATTACAGGGCGCTGATCTTGCAATTGCGGATCTGACGGTTACCACCACGAGAGAGTCAGCTGTTAAATTCTCCAAACCTTTTATGACCCGCGGCATTAGTATCCTAATGAAGAAACATGACCCCTGGAACGTTGGCATTTTCTCCTTTATGAATCCTTTGTCAAAAGAGATTTGGATGTCCGGGTTTGTAGCATATGTGGGTGCTAGTGTTGTGCTATTCCTGGTTAGTCGCTTCAGTCCTTATGAGTGGTACATCGAAAATACCGAAGAGGGCCCAGTTGTGTCCAACAACTTTACTATCTTCAACAGTCTGTGGTTCTGTCTGGGGTCTCTCATGCAACAGGGAGCTTTGGTGGAACCTAGGTATATGTGCTTTCTTGCAGGTATCTTATTGCCAACAATTCATGAGAATAAAAACTCAGGGATGCATTGCCAATCATTTATACTTAGCCAAACAAGAAAGCATCGTCTGAACTCTTTCAGTACCACATTTAGACTGAATCAACAGCTTTAGTCGGCATGCTTAATGCGTCCAAAGCGCACATAGGAACGCTGCTGACTTTGACCATTATCTTCAGTGTAATTGCATGCATGCTGGTACTTGCAAAAGAAGTCTTTTTACAAGGAAGTTGAATCTACCGTTCTTATTGTAATGCACACAAGTTCGTTTCAAGTACTTCGACTCCCAGGCTTCGACTTCAGTCACAGTTGGCCTTTTAATGCTATATAGAAAAACCTGTGGGTATTGGTTTTGACAACGGGGTAGCAGGTCGTGTGCAAAACGTTGATGGCCGATTATGCATGGCATAGACTTTAGTCTTTCCTTTGCTACAACCGCCACAAAAAACATCTGTGCGATATATTGAAGATTTGTAATGACCCAAATAAGAAATAAAGGGCAGCCTACTTGACTATATGGTCGTCCCTCCTTTCAAAGACCCCTCCTTTGGGATATCACCCACCTTTTAGGATCACATTTGTTAGCCTAATTGATTTGTCCATGACATTTGACCTCCTTCGGGACACCACCTGGTTTTTCTGATCGCTTTTGAACTTTTCCTTGGAGTGGTCTTGCAAAGATGAACTATTATTGAAGCATGCATGGAGAAAAATAAGCTGCGAACATCAAGCTAAAAAATTGTAGCACAAAAATAAAATAGTGCCAATGAACCTGAAAATGACATGTTCAGGCTAAGTCAAGGTTAGCAAATTATATGCTTGCAGCAAGGTTGATCTTGTTCAATTCTTATATACGTGTGTATGCTACCAGATACAGTAGCCAGATGTAAGTGAGAATCGGGATTGATTTGGCATAGGATAGGTTTAGCAACACAATCTTTGCAGATTATTTCCCTTAAAAGATTCTATATTTGGTGAAAATTTTGCTAGCTCCTGGCATGTGTTTCTTGGTTTAACGAACAGATAGAACGGGTCTGTATGATGACTTCACGAAGTCGACTATCTAGCCTTTGAAAGATCCATCAAGGTTAATTTACTTGAGTTGCAAATTGGTATCAGAATAATAAAAATGCACATTGTTTATTATATTTACAGAACAAACAAATTCATTGAAATAACTATCAAACTTAATTTAGATTTTTAAAAAAGGATTTCACAGAAATGTGTATTTACAAATGCCCTACAATAAGTAAGGATAAAATCAGGGCGGCTGTTATGGCCCAAAATAATGTTATGTACCTCAAAAAGGTGGGACTTTAACTCTTTCAGTGCCAACCAAGTCTGAAGTCGATCTACTAAAGTCAAACTAATCTGAATTATTTCCAGGGTCCCAGATTCGTATTCCTGGTAAAAACGACCTTCCATTCAAGTACCAGTATGGCTATAGTTCCAGAGAGAATAACCCAGGTCAACAGCTTTTCTCGGCCCGCATTCGGTGCATTGTGCCCAACGTTTGCCGAAAAAAGCTGTTGACTCAGTCCAAACTTTGGCACTGAAGGGGTTGAAACCGTAAGATATATAAAACTAAAACCAATATTGACCTGATTTACAGAAAAGTTTTTTTTCTGCAAGTTTGTTGGATTTGCATTCTATTCTTGTGACTTGATCTGAAATGAAGATGATTGTCCTCTCCAAATGTGTTAGATACAAGAAACAGACCCTGTTCTGCACGCCCATGACGCTAAGTAAATGACTATATAAATAAAGTGCAGACCCAAATTTCAGTCCAAGGAAGTACAATAAGTGATGCACCAAGAAAATGTTTCATGAGATGTGCACTAATTTACATCAAACTTAAGGCTAATTGTACACATATAAGCAGTATCATCTTTTGTGTACCCTGGGTTTACCCTCATTATTTTGTGTGTTCATATTATTACCAAGTGAGATTGCCTACAAAATTTTCAATTCTAATACTAAAATTTTCAATATTCTCGGCATAGAAATACCAGTCCACAATACCTAAGGTCCATATTAGCTAGTACCGTCGGTAGCCGCTAGAGCGCCAGGCGGCAGGTTATGTCGTTTCCATATAGCAGCCATATTGCGCCATAGTTATAGTACAGGTTAATGACATCGCAAAGTTGATCGTTATTTTCCAACGTACTACGGAAGTATTTCCAAGCTACAAAGACAGTCTTCAATTGCAAAGTTCCTGACTGTAACCCGCACACAAGAAAACTGGGTAAATTGGATAACGTCCCCTGGATGCAAGGGGTAGGTTTCCACAGTTTTCCTCCAAAGAAACATAAAAACGACGGGAGAGGTTGAATATGATGAAAAGACCAAAAGATTATGATCCACCAGGCAAATTTGACAGAATTTGTTCAAGACATTTTGTTGAGGGTAAAGGTCCGACAACAGAACACCCCATGGCCACGCAATTTCCGTATAACAGCGGGACGATTGCAGAAAAATAACGCACAACAACCCGATGGCAGAACCGTGTGAGACGGCCGAGGATCGAGTGACCTACCCAGCAACGAAGTAAGGCCAGTTGCCAAGTAGAAAGCGTGGGTGCGATCGCTGCGTTGCAGCGGTATTGTACTAGGTTATTTGGACCAGAGCTATTATGTGACTGGTTAGCATGTGTTACATTACATTTTGGATATATATTTGTATCAACTGCTTCATTATAAACTGCCACTAAAGTCGAATTACTTAAAATGGTGATATAGATGGAATCAAGCTGACGCAGTGCCCAAAAAGCGCCTTCATGTGGACTAAAACAAACTCTAAAAGGGCGTAAAGCATTTCGCGGAAAGTTGCCAACCAAGATCACCCAACTTACTGTAATGGTGGTTGATTTAGACGAGACGATTGAGTTAAAGGTGTTTCTTTGTGGAATTGAAATCTACATCTTTTACTCATATCACCTTTCCAGATCCGCATCAGGACGTATAGTGGGTGCAGTCTGGTGGATTTTCACTCTGGTACTTGTGTCGTCTTACACAGCAAATCTCGCGGCCTTCCTGATGACAAATCAAATGCAAGCGTCTCTTAAAGGAGCAGAGGATCTAGCGTCACAAACAGAAGTTAAATATGGAACAGTCGCGGGAGGCAGTACCCAATATTTTTTTAAGGTGATGTGCCTTTAATGAATTGTCCCTGGATTTTGCCCATTTATTCGCTATATGCATAATACGTAATAACAAGCACCGTGAAAAGCGAGCACAGCTTTGTAGCCATTTTGATTGTTTGGCGGAGGCGCAGCGATCACGCTTTGCACGCTGACCTTTCAGTCCTTTAGATAGTCTCAGTATGAATATTCCACTGTGCTTCATTTCAGAGATGCATTCCGCTGAGTAAAATTTATGAAACAAAAACAAGGGGGGGGGGGTTAATGATGTGTAAATGGTTTCAACCCTGTGTTGCTGAGATGAAACCAATGTGCAGCCAAAGACCTAACATTATGGTATCCTAGAGAAAGGGGTCTTTGTGTTGATGTAGTGGAAGTTTGACAGTTCTAATTCTCGCATAATGATAAAAGGGAGCCCTTGCCATCTGTGACAATGTCGCGATATATCGGATACAATATAATATGAGATATCATATTGCTTTTGGGTTGATAGTTATGGAACAATTTGTAAAAAAAAAAAAAAAAAAAAAAAAAAAAACTCGTTGTGTGCGTGACAAAGAAAGGCCGTAACTATCGTTACGTAATTCAATAGAAATTGGTCGTCTCTCATATGTTTATGTAAAATGTTTGCAGAATTCAGTTGTGGCCCTTTACCAGAAAATGTGGACATTCATGAGCAGTGCCCAGCCCAGTGTGTTTGTAGAGACGACTTCTGAAGGGTTAAAACGCGTTGTTAATTCAAATGGCAAATATGCGTTCATTACGGAGTCTGGTACGATTGACTACGTGACCATGCGGAAACCGTGTGATACAATGAAAGTCGGTACTGACATGGGTGTCAAAACGTATGCAGTTGCTGTGCCTCGAGGATCGCAATTAAGGTGAGTGTATGTCGTTGGTGACACATGTGATTTTAGGTCTTATAATCACATTCAACAACCAACTATATGCGTCCTGCTGACTATCTTCAAAAGAAGTATAAATTGAATGACCCCAAATCGTTTGATTCACTGAAGTGGCACAGCTGGTCGTATGATAACATGACATCTTATAAATACTAAGATTTTATGGTTAAAAATGACACAGGGTGTCTCTTGATCCGTTTTTCCATTTCGTGAGAATACTTTGCCTAGGGTATTCTTACTGTAATGGGCTCTAAATGCCACATTGATGTTCCCAAAAATGCGACATTTAGTGGCATCAAAATGTCGCATTGATGTTTGGGATCAAACATCAATGCAACATTTGCCATCAGTGGCATTAGTTCTAAAGGTAATGTTGGCCTGACTAAAAAACCATTGGGTGCAGAGTATTCCCTGGATGACCCCTACATTACGCCTAGTTTTTTTACCTTGACCTACAACTCTGATTAATATTTGCTACCTTCAAAATGTGCATTTAGCATGCAGCTTTTTAAAGATTACCTGTCTTTTCAAATCAGGTAAAAACTTTTCGCAGTATAGAGGGAAAAAAAACAAATTTGAAAGAACGTCTAACCCCATAATATTCACTGGGTCACGGTGACCCCAAAAGCAGGTCACCAAGTGGGAATTAAAGTATAATGTACTATAGTGCGTTATTGATCTGGAGGCTTAGTTTTTTTTTTTGCCGTTGATGTCCAAGCTACACCCTGCCATTTCTGTATTACCTCTTTTAAGTTTAAAGTAATGGGCGGCGCCAGTGGTATCGTTGGCAATTGAGACTTTGACCACCACCAAGATCCGGCTAAATTTTATGAAGATTTATTAAACATTAAGGATGCCAGAATGGTCACAAGATTTTCAAATTTTGAACCATATATTGCACAATGATGTAGATGAGGACACCAATATCGACCTCCACCTATATTTTTCAACACTGGAATTCAGGGCTCTCCAAAAATTGCATTGCTGTACAAAAATTCAACAGAGACTTCAACAATTCGACATCAAGTTTTAGGAGGTGAATAATTTGCTGCGACACTTTAATAAGCAGATTTGGGCTGATTATTTTTTAATGGATTTCATTGTGGCATATTCCTTTTTTAGCTAAAATAGAACGTACAGGTGTCCAAAACTGTTGCCAGAATAAATTGTCTGAAGCCCTTATTTTATGCAGATTTATCAACTTCTGGGACCTGCGCAACTTGGACCCCCACTGGGGCAGTGCCCCTGGACCCCGCTTGGGTACTAGGTGATGCCAGACCCGCAGTCAAAATTGCAATTTGCTCCAGGCATTTTAGATTTTGCCCCGGTATCTCCTACATTAGAAAGCTCTGTTTTTAAGTTCTGGAAGCTTTTTGGGACTACCTTGAAAACTGTGGACTGTATTGCACTCACAAGCAAAAGTTTACGCCCGGACGTACATGAGTGATCCCATGAGCTTATGAGCAAAGCTAAGGTATGCTGTGGGTGTGACTTCGATATAACAGTACCCCCCCCCCCCCCCGTAATAAGTTTAAGTTAAGTTCAGGCTAAACGTTTCGGTAAATTTTGAAATAATTTATCTGAAATGTATTCAAATGCATACAAAATAATGGTGATCAAGATCGACCAACTTTAATGCAATTTGATGAAACTATACCAGCAAATTAAGTTTTGCTTGCTTGTTCTTTCCAGTGAGACGATAGATTTGGCAATATTGGAACTATCAGAAGAAGGAAAACTTCTTGAATTACAACAAAAGTGGTGGTATGAGAGACGACAATGTCCAATAGTTCATACATTGAAGGTAGAGACTGTAGATTTAATGTGCTGGCTTAACACTTTGCTTTCGAATTACCACAAATGTTGTGTACCATATGAAGAATATTTTTCATTCAACGGCTAGCACACTAGCCAGTATGATTCTGTCTCCTGGATGGCAAAAAAATCTGAGGGCGTCCAGTTTGCAACACGGTTGAAAATGCATGTCCAATATCAACAAAAATATGCACATTTTGAATAATTTTGACAGTTGGTAGAACGTTGTTAGATGACCATGAAACACTACTTGACTCAATTTACATCAAATTGAGTGGAGAAATAGTCTCTTTACATTTTAACAGCACATTTGATAAAAATTATTCGAAGCATTTGAAGCCAGACACACCTTCTGATGTTTGATGGCAATTTTATGTGATTTTTAGTAACATTCCGTTGCCATGGCAACCAACTGTTGACACTTACAATCTCAAACTGGTTTCTTACGAAACGCCAGTATAGTAGGTATGCTGATGTAAAGTTGTGAAGTGGTACCTTGTATTTTCAGTAAGTAAACGTTAAAAATGTGTATTTCCCTCGATCACTCCAAAAATAAATGTTGTTCCCATTGTAACCGATAGAAACATATATTGCCCATTAAATTGATGGTACACTCTACCGAACCTTTAGCTACAGGTTCTTACCTTTCAATTGATACCAAATTCAGCTAGGTATTGTTTTTGTTTAAGGAAAGAATTACCGGCAATTCTTTCACATGTATCATTTCTTAGCAATGTGCAGCACTGGCCACATGACCACTTGCAGTATCAACCAAAATCTGTTCATTTTGAGTTATGTAAACGTTTGCAAGAACGTTGTTAAGCGGCCCAAAACAATCCTTTTATTTGACTCAATTAAGATCATTGTTAGTGCAGAAAGAATTCCTTTACATTTTAACATCAAATGTGATGAAAATTATTCCCGATATTTAAAATTATAAACAAGTTTCTAATGTTTAATTGCAACTTTAAGGGATTTTAACAAACATTCTGTTGCCATGGCAACCATCTGGTGACACCTACTATCTCAAACTGGTTTCTTATGAAACAGCTGTATAGTAGGTATGCTGATGTAAAGTTGTCAAGTGGTACCTTCTATGTGTATAAAATAAAATAAGGTGCTTTTCACTTCATTTCATGAAAACTTAATTTCGTTGCCATGGTAACCAATATAAATACGAATTGACCATGGAATTGATAGTACACCCTACCTAACTTTAATCTTCACGTTCATATCTTTTGATTGATACCAAATCCAGAGGGGTATTTTTCCGATTGAACGAAAACTGAAAATAAGCTTTTTAGAAAATTTAGCTGCTCTACTAATAGGGCCGATAACAGATGAGCAGATTAACCCCCTAGAGTGTATTGGCTACTGTCTACTAGCACACCTAAGGGAACGAAAAGAGTGGTCCATGTCAAGAACTTTCAAAGATGAAACTTTTTAAGTACTAATTCTTTGAGTGTTTTATTTTGCACTGAGTCAACATCTTTCCTGGCTTCACCGCACGCCGAGGAAAGATATCGCAAAGCAGATTATCATGAGGTAGTGTTCACAAACATAATGGGAGTAACACACAGCAACTGTTTGGTTCTTTGATTAAAAAGTCTATCAAAGATTAACACAACAATGCCATAATTTCATCATGATGCATTTTTTTTTTGATGAGAACTTGCAGCGTAATCACAAATGGACCCTCAAGAACCAATTCGATTCCTTACATCCCACTAAGTTAAATCAATGAAGATCCTGAACATCCATAATATATTACGTATTTGAAGATAATGACACCAACCATGATCTGAAATTGCATTTTAGTGGAAGGATACCATAAATTCACTGAAACTACCACATGTTGCGGGAATATTTGTGGCCTTAATCTGTGGCCTTGGCGTAGCCTTATTGGTGGCTATGATGACGTTTCTTTACAAATGGACAACAGCCAATTCCAAAAAGAGAGCTCCACGTGCGCCCGTCGATGGAATTGAACGATACAAGGTAACGCTGTGTGTAATTTAGCTTTATATTCAAATAAATCTACTAAGTTTCTTGCTGTTTTATTTTAAATGGTGTTGTATTTTGAACGGTTAAAAGCTGTCTGTAAGTAGCCAGTGAACGCTTCCGGGTTTGTTTACTTATCTGGATAATACGTCGAGACTTACCAGCAAAAGCCTCTATATCCCTATGTTTAAATTGAAATTTTGCACAATTGTTACATTTTAAAAGGTAAAAGGCCTTTGCTAGAGACACGAATAGTAACACAGGGCTGCAACCAAAATCGATCGCGTAGGTCTACTCATAACTTTGCAGTTTCTTTATCATCATCGTTGTTCTTATAGTGAATGATATGTTATGAACGAGATGCTGTCAAATGAAAATAAAAACTATCGCAACCCAGGTGTCGAACGTCAGGAATGTAAAAGCATATAGCTTTCAGTCTTCATTATGTGTTGCTTATCAAAATAATATAATTTATCTAGGCTTTCAGATTAAAAAGAAGACAGCCTACTGATGATACTAGAGTCAGGTGTCCTAGGGCTGCACTGCCATGTACATGCAAATCAGGACGTCGCGCGTCTGTGTAGACTGTGAGTACATGTGGTCTAATCGGTTTCCGTTGGTGAATACACCCCGGTCTAAAATTTACATAGGATACCTTTTTTTAGCTTTTTTTTTGTTTTTGTTTTTGTGTTTTTGTTTTGTTTTGTTTTCTTTTTCCATTTGTTTCCTTTTTTTGGGGGGGGGGGGGGGATTAGACACCCCAAACACTACCCATGTTGATGTTTTCATGTTCACGGTAGTATCAATTTGGGGGGCAAAAATACAAATATTGGATAAGACATCATATATCTAACAGATTTGTTTACATGGGAACCTGTTACAGTTCACTTTGGCAGGATATGTTTTTTGAAACAATATGTTGCAGAGATGTTCTTAATTTGAATTTTAAATGGTATTTTATTGATTAACATACATGAAAGATAGTAAAATGTTTTAGATTTTATTCCTAACAAATTTCTATGAGAAATCTTGGTCACTTTACAAATAAAGAAGACGTTCTGCTTTATTAATCATGGGAAAAGACTTATTTCATCGATTACTATAGAAACTAGAAGTGTGGCCGTATATATATATATATATATATATATATATATATATATATATATATATATATATATATATATATATATATATATATATATATATATATATATATATATATATATATATATATATATATATATATACATCTGTGGACATCGATGTCAAATGATAAATTTATGAAACAACAAATATGCGGACATCGACTGAGAAGTGTTAAGGAAATAGGCAAACTGTGGTGCGATTTAAATTTGTTAGTGATTAATTTTTTCTTTTACTCATATATATTGGAGTTTTTGAGATAAGATTAGGTGCAGAAAAATGAAGGAATCTGGCGAAACTAAATAATTAATTCATGTTTTTTCTTCAGCAAACAGTGTCCCTTTAAACCAACAATGCCACCCAACTGAACAGCCCAGCGATGTGTGGTAAAAAAAGGGGTCGTGATGTTTTCGTAGACGGACCATCGTTTACCGTTGTGGGGCGACAGCTCAGCACATCGAGAGTCCATGGTTGACAAACAAGCACTAACAAACCAACTTGGCTTCAATGTAGCAATCTTTATCCCCCGCTGCTACATCCTTCTTTTCCTCAATAGGGGTGTTCTGGGTTGGTTTCATTTCTTGACACACACCCTTTCATTCCCATGGTGCATATTTGTGGCACCTAGCAACCCATGCCATTTTAGGTCAGGTGTAAAAGTAGGTCAGCAAAGCCCGTTACATTTCGTTGAAAATAAAAGTCCTGAAAGTTTCACCCTGCATACGAGGACAAAATTTGTATTTATTATCTAATCTACTTGAAGTACACATATAGTCATCCTGCAATTACGCCCTGGTGTAGTAAAATGAAAGTTTAATGCTGATTGAACAAAAAAAGAGAGGTTAAATTTATACCTGCTACATGCCAAAAGGTGAGGATCAAGGATTGTGATCACAAGATGTGGGCAGTCAACAATAAACAGGATGGCCAGCACCATCTTTAGGTGAATTTATAACTAACCCAGATCTCTCCTATTGCAAGTGTCCATTTTACAAACTTACCCATAGAGGGCAGCACCATGCAGCAGTGCCATTCATACTAACACAGTAACATGCAATCACTCCACATCGGCTCCACACTGCCTTACCAGGAACACGCAGGTTACAGGTATTCAGAGCTACCGGAAGCCGCTGGAGGTGGTTCAGTTGTCCAAACTTGTTGTGTCTAGATACCGGGATTTGGCGGTATTCACATTGAGAGGTTTTAGTGGTGATCATGCTTTCAGATTTTTAATTGTGCACGTGTGAATAAATATAAATATGAAGAAATCATACATATACATTGGCCAAAAGATGTTCCCTTTGAACATTTGAGTTTTACATGGACGCTATGGACTATATATATATATATATATATATATATATATATATATATATATATATATATATATATGTATGTATATATATATATGTATATATATATAACACAATTTATTTTAAAAACAGAAAATCCATTTTTCTGTTTTTTGGCTTAATTTACGGAAATTGGGAACCTGTTGCTGCGAATTCAGGATCCTGATACCTGTTAATTCTACAAATCTACATTTTGTATGAGTGGAACCACTCATTCTGTACAAAACCTTGGAAAAAAGGTCCCAACTGAGTGGAACCACTCACTTTGGACCTGCTGCACAATGCCGTCGATGAGTGGGACCACTCATTCGGTACAAAATATCCAAAATGAGGCCCAAATGAGCGGAACCACTCACTGAGACAAGCTACATCAAGGCTTTGGTGAGTGGAAACACTCGGCTACCTGGCACAAGAAATTCGAAGCGGGGCCCACACGAGGGAAAACACTCATCTGGGCCTTGTGTGGCTGCATGAAAGCTTAAGGTGACCGGTGAGTGGAGACACTCAGTTGATCCCGAATCATGTCAAAAGGAGGGAAAACACTCACTTGAAAGACCAGAGCTGTTTGTTTAAATCCTACTTGAGTGAAACCACTCATACTTTTCAAGATGCCGTGAATAATTGAGGAAATGAATAAAGTGATATTCTAAAAGTTTTTTTTCTTTTTTTTTATGTTGAACGTGTGACTGATACCTCTCATACAAAAACAGAGTTCGTAATTTGAGCCCTGGATTTTGAGTTTTAGAAGCGTTTGTCGTAAGCATATAATCAGCTGGTGGGTCTGGACAATGGGGTCCCGGTAATGCAAAACTTTAAAATACCCATTCCGGTATATTGCAAGTTCATCAAATCATGGCGCTGGAAAAGGATAGAGGGACAACTTGGGACAATTCTCGAGTTACATCAAAATCACCGCCACTGATTCAGATTGGATTTTCATGCCTCGCTAGCCCTGTGATGTTCAATACACACATTCAATGCTGATAGTGAGACGCATGCATCGTCCTGTGACCTACTTTGGCCCGTAGTCTATGCAGGCATAGTCATCTTCTGCGTCGTGGTAGGGTCCATTAGAACCCTTGAAAAAATGCCTGATCATTAAAGCCAAAGTTGTATACTTTCATGAGTGAATGTTTACTTTCTTACATGGCCCGACACATGGATAACTACAGTACACGCCAAATCTTTCTTCCGTGTGATACACCCAAGTTTGTTTGGGAATCCTCGACACAGGGCAAACTATACAGGGGCGGATGCAGGATTTCCGGAAAGGGGGATCAGTGACTTAAACAAAGCACAAAACGCGAGTATGAAAGTGACAAAGGCCACGGCGGGGTGGAGGGGGGGGGGGGGGGAATTAAAAAAAAATAGATGCTCTGAGATGCATTTTCCTGGCATTTGAGACTGTATTTTAATGGGATAATTTGATTTCTCTGAGACACAAAATTCACTACATTTGGCCTCCCTGCTACTGGGAGGGGTGGATAAGCATACACATTTCACTTCATGGCATTTGTTATACGTAACAATAATAGTTCTTACCTTTTGTCCATCCATAGTTTTTTGGGACCTTATCTGTTCAAGTTTTGGCTTCTTTATAAGAAAACGATCCATATTTATTGCAAATACCAATTATATTAAGCCCAACATTAAAGTAAGCAAACATGTCACTGTGTGGATTAGATCATTACGTGTCAAAGTTAGGTCATGACTCCATTCACATGCATCATTCACACGAGCAAGCACCGGTGGCCGCAGGGAGTATCTGGGCCGAATGACACTAACTGACACTTGCATTTAAAATTTGACCAAGCCCAGGACACTGGCCTGGAAGTCAAGTGCTGCATCCATCTCCACATCTGGAAGTAGTTTCACATGTAACCGCCTCTCTGGGTTACCTCTGCAGCACTTTCAAAGTGGTTGTATTGCTGGGTTGTACGATTTCCTGATCTCAGTTTGCAACTAAAACTGAATATATAAGCCTATGTACTTCTTTCTGGTATTGTTAATGAGTCCCACGTCGTTTATCGTCTCTGTCTCCCTTTTCTCTTTTTTTTTTTTTTTGACCCCCCTTTGGGGCGGGGGGGGGGGTGTCCCGTCTGACTCCCCTCTAAATTTGCCCCTGCTATAGACTTTTCATCGCCAAAAATTCTTACATGATTGCATTTGTCTCCTGGTGTTTAAAATATGCTTTTCAGCAAAATTGCCCTGAATTGGGTCAAACTCATCATGTTCTTTCCATTCAAAAACTGTTGGAAAGCCCTTGTCAGAAGACGAGAACACATGAAAGCCCTTTCTTTACTACGCAAAGTCTGTGGTGTACAAAAGTGTCATTAAAAACGTAGCAAAGTGCATGTATTTAACCTCTATCGAATAAGACTGCACAGGACCAGCATTCCCATATTTTCCATTCAAGACTACAGTCCATTTGGGCTCCAATTGGCCCCCCTACTCAGGTTTGTGTTCAGCTTATTATGTGTGATACGTAAAGTCATTATCTCTGCACCCTTCATGAGGTTTCTTTCACCCATACCCCGCAATAAAAAAATTCAAATGATCTGGGGTTTTTGTTTGTTTTTGTTTGTTTGTTTATTTATTTTTATTTTTTGTTTTTTTTTTGTTTTTTTTTTGTTTTTTTGTTTTTCATAAAAACTACTTAACAGGTTCCGCAGTGGGATGCAGGAAAACACCCAAGACATATCTGATATTTAAAGTGTGTGTGTCAACACACTCTTTCTTTCTTTCTTTCTTTCTTTCTTTCTTTCTTTCTTTCTTTCTTTCTTTCTTTCTTTCTTTCTTTCTTTCTTTCTTTCTTTCTTTCTTTCTTTCTTTCCTTCTTTCTTTCTTTTTCTTCTTTCTTTCTTTCTTTCTTTCTTTCCTTCTTTCCTTCCTTCCTTCTTCTTTCTTTCTTTATTTCTTTCTTTCTCTCTCTATTTCTCTCTCTCTCTCTCTCTCTCTCTCTCTCTCTCTCTCTCTCTCTCTCTCTTTCTTCTTTACCAGTGAATTTGTCCATCACTTTTCTCTGACACTATTTCTATTTTACATAGAAACTCCAAACTTGGCAGGATTGTACTTTCATACAAGGAGTTTGACCTTTTTATTCACAGGAATGAAGATGTTTAAAATTATGCAAATAAGGGGCATTTAAAATTTTAAATCTTGAATATCTTCAAAAGTATGATAGATAGCGATTTCATTCCAACTTCTTTACCATTGCGCATATCTTGAATGTAAAACAAAAATTGTAGCAATTTAAATTATGCTAATCAGCAGCATTTTAAATTTTCAAACTTAAATATCTTCAGAACTTTTATAGATAGAGATGTCATTTCAACTTCTATTAGGGGGTTGCTGAGCATTGCGCATGTAATTAATTAAAAACAAAAGTTGTGGCAATTTAAATTATGCTAAGTAGCACCATTAGAAATTTTCAATCGGGAATAACTTCAAAGCTATAATTGATACAGATGCCATTCCAACTTCTACTCCTGTGTTATGGAATAGTTGTACAATGCCATACCAATATGCTTTGAAGACACACACACACTGATTTGCTATGCAGCAAATCATCTTTTCTAGTTTTGGACATTTTCATCCAGTCCACAGATATAAATGAGAAATACTGACTATATGGCTGTAGCCAAATTTTTAAACATTTACCCAGGATAAACAATTGAGAACAAACCAGCAAAACGTTTTGGCTATGAGGTATGGCGCTCATCAGGGATTGTTATAAGCTGGGTCAAAATTTGAAGCATGACAGTTTATAAAATGTTTGCCACCATGTGATCAAATCAGCTGGCAACGCAACCTCCACTGCTGGGGTGGGGGTTAATGACCAAAGGATGCCCCCCCCCCCCCGTGAGATAATAATTCCTGATGCAGATTTCTTGAATTCATTCCCCACCTCCAGCGCATACTATAAATCACAAAAGTGTGTATTCGCTTTGTGATATGTGTCAGATAGAAGAAATAAGCAGTTATCAGGTCAATTTTAAGTTATTTCCAATTCAACTCTATCTGGCATTGGTACACAATAGTCCCTCTATAGCTATAGCCAGACATAAATGATTACCTACCACTTCAACAAAAAAGGGACATATGGTCCATCGTGACAGGTCAATTAGCATGGAAAGCAAAAGACTTCGAAATTTTTAAGACAGGTCTCTTATGAGAGGGTGGTCCCACACATCAGACAGAGGTCTTTTGACAGGGGCTAGTGTAAACTGGACACGGGCAGAACATTTTCGAACCATAAAGGAATTCTTACATGCAATGAATTAACAGGAGCGCTTTCTGGATGCCGACATGTGCATACGACCTCCCGGGTCACTCCATCCTCACATTGAGTATGGAGATCAGACACCCTACACACCCTCCTGGGGCCACTGCTTATCACTTTATCACTAAACAGTATAACACTGCTTACATGGACAGCTGGAATATATTGTGACTGACTAAGATGCAACCGGACCCAGTGAAGGAATGCACCAAAACCACTGGCTATATTTATGTCACATTGACACAGAAGAGGACATTTCTCTGTGATCCTGCTCAAAGGACTAAAAAACCACAGGTACCCACCAAATCTGAAACAAAAACACATAACTTCAACAGAAGTACATGTTTTTGCATGTGCGAAAGAATAAGTTAAAAACAAACATGCGTAGTACCTAATATACAGTTTATATCCCAGGGTATTCATTTAGTATCTCAATTGTGGAGTGATACCACTATGACAGGAACAAGATGCAGGAGCCAACTAGAAAAGAAGATTTGCTTCAAAGCAAACCTGTCTGTGTGCCTTCAAAAGCTGTAAATAATAATTCCTACAACTTTTGTCCTGTGGTACTTCAAATTTCATTAAGCCGATGGCTGGATGAAAATTCAAGGTACAAATGACCTTGACATTTAAAGGTCATATGTAAATTACAAAAATATACAGTGTTACAATGCCTACAATTTAAGCCCAGCATCAACCAAATCATAGAGAAGTTGACCAAGTTTAGCACGGCAAGATGAAACTTTCAAAGGTCCAAATGACATTGACCTTTGACCTTTACAGGTTACCTGTTATCACAAAATCATGCAGTTTTGTAATATCTACAAGTTGAGGGCAACATGATTAAAATTGGATGAAAATTGACCAAGTCATGGCTGGAAGAAATTTTCAAAGGGCCAGCTAACCTTGACTTTGATCCTTGGAGGTCACAACAACTAAAATTTGCAGTGTTACAATAGCTACAATTTGAGTCCAACATGATTTAATTTGGATAAAAATTGAGTTATGGCTACATAAGAATTTCAAAGGTCCAAATGATCTTGATGTTTCAACTATATAGGTCACTTGTAAGTCACAAAAATGTGTAGTGCTACATTAGCTACAGTTTGAGCCCAACATGATCAAAATCGGATATACATGGACTGAGTTATGGCTACATGAAAATTTGAAAGGTCCAAATGACATTGACTTTTGACTTTTGGAGTTTATTTGTAAATTACAATAATATGCAGTGTTGCAATACCTACAATTGGGGTCCAACATGGTTAAAATTGGTTGAAAATTGACAGAGTTATGGCTAGTTGAAAATTTTAAAGGTTCAAATGACCTTGATATTTTACCTTTACAGGTTGCATGTAAATTACAAAAATGAGCAGAAAGAAAGGAAGGAAGAAAGAAAGAAAGAAAGAAAGAAAGAAAGAAAGAAAGAAAGAAAGAAAGAAAGAAAGAAAAAGAAAGAAAAACAATATGTCTGTGTTGGCACACAGACATAAATAAAACAGATAACAGACCTTGGATGCATAATGCAGTGGACTTGGTTCATACACTGTCTAGAAACACTTGGAAGTTCCATGAAAAAAAAATGAACTTTGAAGGTCTGAAATTCACGGCTGGTGTTTTGAATCTTTGGAAAATCCCAAATTATCCTATTGCATTAGTTTTAAAATGGACTCCATTTTATTATTTTTCCTCGTTATACCCCTTTCCTAATGGAGGAGGGGCATACAGAAATCGCTTATTTCATCCATCCGCATGTCCATACGTCCCTGTCCGTCCATCCATCCGCAATTGTGTCCGGTGCATAATTCGCTTATACCTCAACTTCAATTGATGAAACTTTAAACATACATGTAGGTGAATCCTGACATAAGGGTGCATCGTGTACCAAAATTATGTCGCTAGGTCAAGTATCTGGGTCACAGTGACAGATTCTTGTAAAATCGTGTCCAGATTATATATAACTCCTTTACTTTATGTGACTAAGATTAATGAAACTTTACACAGATGTATCTACACGTAAAGGTGTGTCATGTACCGAAAGTAGGTCACCAGATAAAGTATCTGGAACACGGTGACAAAATCATGTAAAACTACACAACACTTCATGGCGGAGCTGTAATTCTGCTCTTATAGTCAGATTGCTAAACCTTTACACACAGGTGCAACTACGCAAAAGGGTGTGTCATGAACCAAAAGTAGGTCACTAGATCAAGTATCTGGATCGCGGTGTCATATCCTTCTAAAATCGTGCCAAAGCTATTATTCTTTTATTATTTAACTAAGTTTCATGAAACTTCACAAACACACACACACACACACACACACACATGTATCTTGACAAAAAAGTGTGTCATGAAACAAAATTAGGTCACTAGGTCAAGTATCTGGGTATCATCTATGTGTGTCAGGGCTACAATTCGCTTGTCTTTCAACTTATAATAATGAAACTTTACACACACTGCATCTGAATATAAGGGTGTGTGATGTACCAAAAGTAGGTCAATAGGTCAAGTGTCTGGATCACAATGACATTTTTGTAAACTCGTATCAGGGCTATAAATCCTTTACTATTTAACTTAATTTCATGAAACTTCACACATACATGTTTCTTGACCTGAAAGTGTGTCATGAAACAATTGTAGGTCAGTAGGTCAAGTATCTGGGTCATGGCGATACATTATGTAAAACTACATTCACTTCCAGGGTCATAATTCAGTTGTCCTTTGACTGAGAATCATGAAACTTTATACACATGTGTATCTGGACACAAGAGTGTGTCATACATAAAAGTAGGTCAGTATGTCAAGTATCTGGGTCACAGTGATAGCCTATTTATTAACTACAGTCATTCTAAAACGAGACCTGTAATTAACAAGGTTATAAAGGAAGCGAGGGGGCATGGGTCTAGCAATCCCTGGTTGCCTTTTAATTATATTTATATACGATGTTCTGCTGGTTTGCACATAACCTATTCACTAAAGTTGATAATCCTGAGCAAAATAATCAACTAAAGATTTAAATGATAGACTCATGAAATTAGAACTCGGACTTCTGCAAAAAAACTTTAAACTTCAGACGTAGCCTTCGGTTGTAGGATTATAGATTAAAAAAGAAATAAAAGATATTGCAGCAGTTTTACCTGCCCCCCCCCCCCCCTCCGGCTTATCAGGTGTATTGCACAGACTGGACTATGAATCACATCCTTCATCTCCATGCATATGTGTTGTATTGCATATTGGTATATTTCAATCATAAACTTTACATTTCATGCACAAGAATATGGAATTAAAACAAAAACAAAACAAAAAATACTAAAAAAAAAACAAACAAAAAAAAACAAAACAAAACAAAAACATTCTGCAGGGCCGTGAATGACGTGCAACTTGAATTTATATGAGAATAAAGAATGGGGATTTGGTCGAGTGGATATGTGCGTTTCCCATTTCAGCTGAAATGGGAAACGCACATATCCACGCGACTGGTGCCAAAGGTTGCAGGTTCGAGTCCCACTCATTCCGAACATAAGATATATGATGACATGGGTTCGCAGTATTGTAAACATAATTTGGTAGTAACAGCATAGATTCAATTGTTGTTTGCTAACTCTCCTGTCAAAACACACTTATGAATAAAAACTAAGTATAAAAAGAGAGGATTGCGAAATGGTGTATTGTCTTATGCATTGGAAGGATTTAATTGAATGGATTTAGTATTTCGTGACTGTACATGTACATATTTATAATCCCATAAAGAAATGGTACAATGGATTAGAATGAAGTTTGCCGTTTCAATTTTGAAGAGCAACCAGCTTCATTTTTGTGAAACTGAAATATTAACAACTCAACTTGGAAAATCAACATTATCAGTAGGACTTTTACTAGATTTTGTGTTAAATTAGAGTATCCGAGGTAAAATGTTCCTCATATTCATGATAGTGTAAGGATACATGTTACAACGCATCAAATAAACATTTAACTGGGAGTGGTTTTAATGTGGAAAACTGATCTACAGTCTGTCTTAACTCTTAAAGAGACCCATGACACTAGATATCCCTTAATGTACAACAATTTCAATATTACATTTTATGTTATTCCACAGGACCATACAAACTTCCACATAGACGTGGGTAGATTTTCTTTGACCGTCACAAAATTTTCTTCCTCATGACCACTTAAATACTGGTTATTTAATGAAACTTTATTTTTCTAAAGACCTTATAATTGTGCAGTTATGAACCACTAACCTCACAGGAGTTGATGTCAGTTTACGATTCACTACCATTAGGTTTATTTTGAAGTATGCTAGAAATTAAAGATTTTGTTATTTAAATCAAAATTTCTCCTATTGGAGTATTTTTAGCAGTTTTTATGAAGGAAATTTTTTTCTTGGTCCAACAAAAAGTCATAGGGGGTTTGGTCAAAGCCAATAGCAGGAGCAACTCACATTGAAGTTATTGTGAATGACAAAAAGGTTTCATTTTAGAGGTCACGCTAGATCAGACAGACTGCAAATGTAAACAGAAGTGTGATTATAAAAAGTTGGTTGCAATAGGGGAGTGGTCTCTTTATTGGGGATTTTAAATGAATATTCTACTGTATAATTGGTATGTACATTTTTATACATGCTAAATAACAGTCCTTTGGGGAACAAATGTATACAAGATATATTATATTGGTTTGCATTTTGCACCCGTTTTAAACTCATACAGAGTAAGTCACCAAAACTAGAAAATATTTGGAAATTGACAAAATTATTCAAAAGAGGAGCTCATTTACAGTAGAAACAACATGTTAACTTGTCAGTGTTACATATTTATTGTTTATCATTTGGCACAATTCAAGCTAAGAGATGTCAGGGTTGAATGTAGTAGAGGCCAAATATCCCCTTCTCACACCAGTAATTTCATATTACTTGCATGGACATCATAAAAAGTTACCAGTTGGATGCCGTTCAAGATGACTTACACAAACCAAGCTTTTAATGATAGCCTTCTTTCTGTATACAAAGCCACATCATTTTTTTTCAATTACAAAAATTGTGATTTTTTTCTTCCTTTTTTTTCAAAATAAGCACATAGACCCATAGATAAGTCATTTAATATCTCGTTAATTTACCCTTTTCCCAGGTATAAGCAGCTTTTAGCTGTTTCTTCCTTTTAAACACAAGCTTTAGAATACAACGTTTATAATTTATCCAAATTACATAACTGACAGCGCCAAACCAAACGAACATTCTTTGCAGTCTACATTATCTCTGACTTTTAGGCTCCCTCCTATTATCAAATTTTGGTCATGTAGCCCGTAAGCCACACACACACACACACACACATACACAAACACGCACACACACACACAAATGGGGAGGGGGCTTTTTGGAAAAGGTAAATCACATAGTTGCGGCAGGGAAGTGCCAGAGAGGCATTTCCCTGGATACAGCTAGTAGTTTGTATGACTTTTTTTTGGGGGGGGGGGGGATCTCAATGTTAATGGTAAAAGTGTTGGTTCTATTTTAATTTTAAGACAACGCTCAATGCAAAAGATCAGAACTGATAATTTAACGAATGCATTTTTATTTAATCAAATACATTAAAATCTTTATACCCATTACAAAATGTACAACTGATTCAACACTTCAGTTTCTCTCTCTACCCTCCTTGGTTACAGACCGTCTGAATGGGCAATGATAGGAATACATTTTGATTGTCATTTTGTCCAAATGTTAATTGAAATCTAAGATTTGTATTTTCTCAGCGAAAGCACTACATGTATTTTAATTGACAACAGTCAACGTCGCATGAAAGATAAAAGAATGAAACATACATGTTTGCATATATGCGGTGACAAAATCTAAAATATGTGCAATTCGTAATGTATATGAGCGGCCGGCTAGTCAGTATCAGACAAAAGTTGCCATCATTGGCTTAAAATTTTGACAATTCATTGTTTATGGCTGAAGATTGAGGGGTTGATATCGAAAATGTTGATATAAATGTTTTGATATTGTCAAAAATAAAGAAAATGTAGCTTTATCTACAGCACAAAATTTGACCAGGCTGACATAAACCAAAAAATCTCAGACAACACATCGCAACGTGTGTAAATACTCCTCTGAATGCGTGCTTGGTCTAAAAAGTAGCCCACCATGTTATATGAGTGTGAAGAGGCCCAACCAGTGAGTATAGAATTGTAAGTGGCAAAATGAACGAATGAAGATCAATGAAAATTTCCATTTGATACATTGAAAATTTGATGTTTAGTTTGCACGCAAATGATAAAACATACTTAATGGTACAAAGTAATTTCAATCTGATGAAGATCCCACTTTGAAATTATTGGTGTTTTTATCACTATGTGAATTCAAGAATAAACAACAGCAATATATTGGGGGTTAGGGGGTTGAGGGTAAGGGTACAGTGTATTTCTGCACTGCGGCACTGGGGCATATTCTTTTTGGAGTACCAACATCATACTTGAGGCCTCTAATTTTCCCTGCTGGCCAGTATTTCGGAATATTCTTATTTTCTGCACTCTGTATTGGGGGAAAAATTTACTCTACCAGCACAATGGGACCCCACCTACCTTACCCACACATACTCAATCGTCATGCATGAACAGCATCCGAACAACAAAAACTCTTAGTGCATCAGCTAAATTAGGCTATTTGCTTTGGTAGCATTATTATTCTTGTTACAATTCATTTCAAATGGCACAGAACACACATACATGCATGTACGTCAGTATTTGTGAAAATTTTCCTTGACAGATAGATAAAACTTACTTTCATGATGCAGCACATATCCTCTTCTAATTTCGTGGGATCCCCCCCCCCCCGCCATCCCACCCCACCCAACCCCATCCAGTTCACATACTCACAAGCAGGGTGTCAAGTTGAACCCATGCACTCTCATTGGGTACATAGGCCTACAAGTCTTAAGATTCATCGCAATATGACTTTTGCCAGGGGTTCACATCGTCATTTGTAGTGATCGAAACAGTGGACTGGACAAACTATGATTTTTTAGGAAGATGCTCTTTCTGTCAGGGTTTTGTTCTGTGAGTACCCCCTTGCTATCCGCTTGTTTATGCATTCTTGCCCTGGAGTTGGTGTCAGCCAGTGGTTCCCAATAGGGTGTCATGTTATTGGCATGGAACCTTGATACACGTGTGTGTGTGTGCACGCTTGCGCACACACATATGGGCATCACATAATGGCAATTTGATCAAGCCAGGTGAAAGTGACACCCGCCCTCATTGCAATCAGTCAGTATCACACCACGACCAGCCCTGAATTTTCCCCTTCTTCTGCAAAATTCTATCATTGAAACAAGAGCCTACTGCTAATTGAAAATGTAGTCCTATCATGGCAATAAAACAGCACACATGTTAGCGGTAACACAAACATACCCGGCTCCCTGACATATTACATATAGATGCGTAACATTTAGTTCCTAGGTCGGGGGCACACATAAGCTACTTTACTGGGTGACCACAGAACACTGTCCAGTTGTATGTTGTATGCAGAAAAGCTTACATGCATAACCAGCATCTCAGATTTGTAGAAGTTGGATACTTAGTCAGTCATAACAATCTCCCGCTGTCCATTTATCGGCAGTGTGATACTGTCTTGTGATAAGGTAATAAGCAGTGGTCCCAGGAGGGTGTGGAGGGTGTCAGGTCTCCATACTCAATGTGTATATGGATGCCCGGCTAGTCGTATGCACAGACATCAAGACACCGCTTACACGTGGTAAGAATTTCTTTATGGCTTGAAAACAAACACACAAATACAAGTGCCCCCCCCCCCCCCCCCATCCAGCCAGCTGGAATAAAATGAATTCACAGGCCCCTCATAAATTGGTAGGGTGATTAGGGTCAGTCTTGCACAGAATGGGTAGCCAAATGGGATGCTGGAACCAGCGAAAGCCACCAGCAGAATATACAGAATCAGTGACCCAGGCTGTTTTATCAAAGGATTGCTGTACAAATGCTCCTCCATCTGCCCCATCCCCTCCCCTCTCAACCCACTTCTTTGCCCAGGTTGGCCTGACAAGGCACTTGTTATAAAGCGAAATAGGGCTACAGCCGCCTTAGTAACTTTTGACCAGTGGTTGCTCTCATTATCAATCCTCTCGGGCTCACACGGGCAAGAAGTGTGTGTGTGTTGTGTGTGTGTGTGTGTGTGTGTGTGTATGGGGGCGGGGGGGGAGGGGAATGCCAGGCTTAGGGGAACCACAAGTATTTCATTATCCTTTCTACGCATCTTAAAAGTGATATGTATACCGGTTGATATATATTTAAGTTAACGTTTCATAATCAAATATTGAGAAAAGCTAGCTGGGGAGGGGGATGGCCACTTGTGTTTTTGTTTATCACATAAAGTGTCCATCCAGACACCAGTGGCTTTTTTAATCATAATTCTTGGTCAGTTGTGTGCAAAGTACAAGTAAAATTCTTGAAGTTATGGATTAGTAAGCCATGACAGTGCGACCACATACTTTTGTGATCCTGACAACAGAAGGATTAATTGTATGGGCTGGGGCTGGGGAATGGGTTCAAGAAATCTGCAGCAGGAATTAATATCTCACGGCAAATCCCCGCTTCCCCCCCCCCCCCCCCCATGGTGAAGGTTGTGTGGCCGCTGATTTGATCACATGGTAGCATAGCAAACATGCATACAAGACTGTCACGCTTCACATTTGATCCGTCTTATAAGACTCCCTGATGAGGACCATATTTTACAGCCAAATATTTTTGCTGGCTTGTTCTCATGCAATTGTTTATCCTGGGTGAATATCTGAAAATTCAGCTACATCCATCTGGTCAGTATTTCTTCGCCTTTGTGCTCATTTATATCTGTGGACCTGAAAAACGCGTCCAAAATATTCAAATATGTCTTGCTGGTTTTCCTGAATCCCACTGCAATATCTGTTATGTAGTTTTCATGAAAAAAAATAATGATCGAAATGACAGATAGTCATTTGATTATTATTATTATTATTATTGTTATTGTTATTGTTATTGTTATTGTTATTGTTATTATTATTATTATTATTATTATTATTATTATTATTATTATTATTATTATTATTATTATTATTATTATGGGGCATGGGTGAAAGAAACCTCATGAAGTGTGCAGCGATAATGACTTCATGTATCATACATAATAATCTGTATAAAAACCTAAGTAAGGGTGCCAAATTGGAACCAAAGTGGACTGTTGTCTTGAATGGAAAATACAGTAATGCTGGTCCTGTGCAATCGTATTTGACAGAGACCACTACATACATGCACTTTCCGAAGTTTTTAATGGCACTTTCGTAGACCACAGACTATGCGTAGTTAAGTAAATGCTTTCAAGTATTCTCGTCTTCTAACAAGGGCTTTCCAACAGTTTTCGAATGGAAAGAATCTGATGGGTTTTAGCCAATTTAGGGCAATTTTACTGAAAAGCATACTTTAAATACCAGGAAAAAAGGACACTTCTGTAAGATCAAAAGTCCATAGTTTGCCCTGTGTTGAGGTTCCCGAAACAAGGTTGGGTGTATCGCACGGAAGAAATATTTGGCATGTAGTTATCCCTGTGTCGGTCCATGTCAGCAAGTAAAACTTCAGTCATGAAAGTGTACAGCTTTGGCAAAAATGTTTACGCATTTTGTCATGGGTTCTAATGAATGAACGCTAACAGGACGCGGAAAGATGACTAAGGGCCAAATAGGTCACCCTCCTCCCTTCCAGCGCCATGATTTGATGAACTGGCAATCTTTTGGCATGAATATTTATAAAGTTTTTACCTAACCCCAGACTCCACACTCCTCAACTGATACGCTACTTACATCAAACGCCCCTAAAACTTCAAAATACAAACTCTTTTTTTGTATACGAGCGTACCAGTCAAATGTTCAACATTAAAAAAATAATAATAAATAAAATATCATTTTATTCATTTCAATTTTGCATGGTATGTTGAAAAGGGTGAGTGGCTTTTAAGATTAAAAACAAACAGCTCTGGTCTTTCAAGGGAGTGATTTCCCTCCTTTTGACATGATTCGGGATCAGCTGAGTGTCTCCACTCACCGGTCACCTTAAGCTTTCATGCAGCCACACAAGGCCCAGATGAGTGTTTTCCCTCGTGTGGGCCCCGCTTCGAATTTCTTGTGCCAGGTGGCCGAGTGTTTCCACTCACCAAAGCCTTGATGTAGCTAGTCTCAGTGAGTGGTTCCCCTCATTTGGGCCTCATTTTGGATATTTTGTACCGAATGAGTGG
The DNA here is from genome assembly GCA_964020975.1 of Hermodice carunculata. Classification (NCBI taxonomy): domain Eukaryota; kingdom Metazoa; phylum Annelida; class Polychaeta; order Eunicida; family Amphinomidae; genus Hermodice; species Hermodice carunculata. The sequence goes on along the minus strand of CAXHWN010001522.1, from coordinate 705,120 downwards.
TCCCACTCATCGATGGCATTGTGCAGCAGGTCCAAAGTGAGTGGTTCCACTCAGTTGGGACCTTTTTTCCAAGGTTTTGTACAGAATGAGTGGTTCCACTCATACAAAATGTAGATTTGTAGAATTAACAGGTATCAGGATCCTGAATTCGCAGCAACAGGTTCCCAATTTCCGTAAATTAAGCCAAAAAACAGAAAAATGGATTTTCTGTTTTTAAAATAAATTGTGTTATATACATATATATATATATACATATATATATAATATATATATATATTAATGTGTGTGTGTGTGTGTGTGTGTGTGTGTGTTTGTGTTTGTATACCTCAAAGTTATTCTTGTACAAGTGCACCCAAAGCATACATGGTGGGTCTGGCAGTGAATGGAATACTTCAAAGAGCCACAAGTCTGCCAATCTTACCACATATGAATGACAATTTTACTCTAAAATGCTAATTTTAAGATAACACACCACTAACATATACCTTTGATATGATTTGACAGGCAACAAGAGTCCCGATATATAATGTATTTGCACTTAAAAAACATTGCGCCTAGACCAATCCACGATAAACATAACTACGTTATCCCAAAAGTTTGCATCTGATTGTATAGGCTGGAAATGCAATATGAATACTCGTAGTGTAATAATTGTCTTGAAGTAGGTCTGGACAGCTCGTCCAGTCTTTTTTTTTACGTTCTTAGATTTATCCCCTTTAGTTAGGTACATAAAGAACCATTGAACGTTCCAATTTAATTTTTATTGAGGAGCCTAATATGCCTCCTAATGAGTTTCTTGGTTTGTGATGTAATCCCTGACCCCACAGCTTTGGCAGAAATGGGCCATCAGTGGTGGCGCTGCAGACTTTTTGTTTACTTTTTTTTTCCTGTTTCATTTTGATGTTATAATAGTGGTTGCAGCTGAGCTTTTGTACAGAGGAAAATATTCAAAGGGATTTGTTAATGATGAGTTATACCCTTTCGCGCCACAATATTAAGTATGCATGATATTATCGTGCAGCTTGTTTGAACTACGGGTTCTTCTACCGATATAATTGTTGCGATTACGGTTGGGAAAAAATCTCGACGACTCTTGGGTTTTCATCAGTTTCTAACATAAATGTACAGGTCCTTTGGAGCGCATTCATCATTGTAGTCTTTTTCCAGTAAGCATGATTCTGTGGAAGAAATAACGCCAGACTGATCCGCATTGACAATGAGGTGAAGCTGTTTTTTTCTTCGTTGTTTTGCATTTGCACCGGGCGATGGGTGGGATTGTTTTTATTTATTTATTTATTTATTTATTTATTTATTTATTTATTTATTTATTTATTTATTTATTTATCTATCTATCTATCTATCTATCTATCTATCTATCTATCTATCTATCTATCTATCTATCTATCTATCTATCTATCTATCTATTTATTTATTTATTTATTTATTTATTTATCTGTTTATTTTTATTCAATTTAAAGTTATTTATTTATTTATTTATTTATTTATTTATTTATTTATTTATTTATTTATTTATTTATTTATTTATTTATTTTATTTTGCCATGTCCCTCAGGCAGCTCACATTTACTTCCTAGAAGTAACAACTGCCACAAAGGTGCGAAAAAAGTGTCAGCTATTGGGTGCCTATATGGGCCGACATGTGGTATAGCATGTAGGTAACCCACGGCTCTCTGAATTCAAAAGGCACAGAATCATTGACATGTTAGAGTTCGGTCTTTCTCAGCATAAGGTTGATAGTAGACTGAGGTGGCTTAATTGTTTCCCAGGTGTTTCATATGTATCTTTCACATTTTCAAACACTGAGCAGTAACCAAGTGTGACTTGCAGCAGCCAGAATGGAATCTTGACAGAGGTACTAGCTAAAAGCGTACACTCCATTTTACACAAGAGGAAAGTTATCCCACGTGGAATGTTGCCCAGACAGAGCGGTGCACGTCGACTCGACGAAAAGCCAACTTGCCGCAAGGTCGACTGGTCGGATACGAACCTGGTCGAAGAGACAAGTCGGCGAAAGTACAACTGGTCAATGCGTCGACTAGTCGAACATAACTTCCCTGTCCTGCATGGATCCGTGTTCCATGTTTAATGTACGCTATTTCCATTTTCTCTGTAGCTTACATTATTTGCACATTAAACATATCAAGTGATAATGGATTGTTTGTTTTATTTTTTTAATCTCACCCTCACTTTCTCTTTTGTCTTAGTATATATATGTATGTATACATACATATGTATATATATATATGTATATATATATATATGTATATATATATGTATATATATTTATATATATATATATATATATATATATATATATATATATATATATATATATATATATATATATATACACCCTCGCTTGCCAATTTTAACTGGTCACTCATTCCAAATCGATCCTACAATCAACAACGGTCAACTTTACAATCACTTTCTTTGTTGCTGTCACTACACTAAATGAACCGATATGGTGATACAAAACAAGGCGTCAATATCCTGACTTTTATGAAAATGTTCCTCCAAATGGACCATATCGCATATAATTTTCCCAACAGATTTAATTATTTTTTCTACTGGGAGCACCTTCGACACAAATATATAACCATATTGTTTTTTTACAATTTTTGAATGAGCGTTCTCTTACTAAGTTACTATTGTTTTGAAGAGGTACCCTAAAGCAGGATCCATATGGTAAAGTTCAAATAACACATTATATTATTAAACTTGCCATCTCTCTCTCTCTCTCTCTCTCTCTCTCTCTCTCTCTCTCTCTCTCTCTCTCTCTCTCTCTCTCTCTCTCTCTCTCTCTCTCTCTCTCTCTCTCTCTCTCTCTCTCTCTCTCTCTCTTTATATATATATATGTATATCCATATATATATACATATATATATATATATATATATATATATATATATATATATATATATATATATATATATATATATATATATATCGCTGTCCTTTGATTGGCGTAATGCGCCCAATCTTGCTTCATTATCGCTTAATCTGTCATTATTCTTTGAGATTTATGCAGGAGGTTCTCGTAAGATACAAATGTGACTGCCACTTATATAAAAACCAGCCAGTACTTTCGGACCTGTATTCACTATCGGGGAATCATTTTCTACTAAGCTCCGTCTTTCACGCAGTGAGGCACTTGGTATTCGTCTTAATGCTGCCACTTAACTTTTTGCCTGGGAGCGAGTTCAATGTCTGATTTGAAATTCCTATTCTATGGGCCTACAACGGCGAATATGATCATGTGCAAAATGGAATATTTGATTATGTATCTCGGAGAACAGACACTTGTAACCTAGCAAAATATCAGAGAGCGATCATGGCACCATTGTGGCGATACGTAGAAGCTATGCTTTTTCCCCGGCCCAAGTTAACCGTTCAGACATGTTGATATGAAATGCTGTGTTTGAGTTGACTTTACTGCAAAATAACGGCACGTTGACCAGCTTTACTATAAGCTTACAACTTGGCTACGGTTGATTAGAACGATCACTTTTTTACGGTTGGTCGTTTCAGGGGTGATTTAGCTGGTCGTTGGTCGCGTGTTGCAGGTGGTTCAGGGCTGTCCACCTGGAGCAACGTAGCAAAATTATGATCCACAGTTCTTGAAAAATGCTGCAGAATTTGACAAAAATATGTGTTACTGATGTGAAGAAGTTGTGAAAATCCTCTAAACCATTACATATATAAATAAAAAATAGTCTTATCTGAATTGACCTCATGGAGATGTTCTTTTCTGAATTTATTTTTTACTAATTTTTGCTGATTCCCGTCAAATTTCTGTACAATCTGAGGGGAAATAGCCAAATCAGTACAATCACGACTAAAATGTTGTGATTTCTTCAACCATGTCAGGGCAAGATTTTCCTCTCGAAACTCACCCAAATGCATCATTTAGAATTCCCAAATTCGAAATTTTCCGAAGGGGGAGGGGGCATGCCCCCAGACCTGCTTAGCATGCATTCGGGTGCTCACATTTGCCCTTTGAGCCACTTCTGTCTCATTTGGGCCACTGAAAAAGGAAAAACACATGGACTTTTGGGGCTAATTAGATTACGGAGTTTTTGGCACTGGCCTGGCCCCACTAATTTTTATGAGGGAAAGTCAGTTTGAAAGTTCTTTATTTTTTGGCGGGGGGGGGGGGTGTCCATTAATTTTAGAGTTAGGCCTTATTATAAGGGTCTGTCAGGTTACCGAAACCACAAATGTATTTTTGTTAGGCCTTGGATAACTTGGACATTTGTGGAAAAAAGTTTAAAATGGATGTTCAATATGTTACCTGGGCACAGGCGGAGGCACCTGTATATATTAATTTCAGCAGACTGTAAGAATTTACCAACACAACAAGCTGTGTGCGTACTTGTGTGTGCAAGATCTCATGTGTTTATGAGTATTGTGGGGTATGAAGGTGTTAAATTGTCAGATCGTCAAACTTAAATTGCACACGCTTTTACAGCTACTTCATGTCATTTTGTCATAATACAGTAGATTCTCCCCATAAGGACCTCCAAAATGACTGAAAAATGTGGTCTTAATAGGGGAGTGGACTTTTTGGGATATAAATAAATTAAGGATCAACCGAAACGGTTTTGTAAACTGGTGGTCCCAATGTAGAAATGATCTCTTTACGGAGGTGGTCGTAATTAGAGACTCTACTGTATTAACAACCTGGCTGTGTATGCCATGGAGATACTCCAAAATGCCTAAGGCCATATTAACGCTTTTAATGTATGTATGGATAAGGACCTGGAAAGCAAGGAGGTTTGCATGACACGGTCTCGTACGTTCGCAATATTGTTTGTTTGTTTGTTTGCACCTAAAACAAATTGTTTTAAGTTGTTTTTAAGAAAGCCTGGAAACACTGACCGGGTACAATTCCCGTAAATACGGTTTGCTAGCGTGTTGTTTCATTACCGTGTTTGTCAGAAACGCGAAATTAAAGAGCTTGAGTAGAACCTTAAGAAGATATTTTGCACAAATTATACACGAAAAACAAAACGTAAAAAAAACAAACAAAAACACACACAAAAACAAAACAAAACAAAAAAAAAACAAAAACAAAAAACAAAACCAAAAAAAAAAAAAAAAAAACCAAGCAAAAAAAAAAAAAAAAAAAAAAAAAAAAAAAAACCAATGCACGCGCAAAAAAAGCACAAAATCAATTACTTTTGGGGTTTATCTCATTCTACGTACGTATGCTTTCGAAAATTCTTCCATGGTATTCGATACCAGTGTGAAAAAGAGTGAAATCACAAGAATTTAGAAGTAAAAGAAGTCTTTAATGTGTGCATAAATGCCACTTTAATCTCATTCGACAATAGACAATATTTTAGCAACATTATATTCACAGTACAGAAAATAGGTTTCCAGATTTAAGTGACTAAAGCGAAAAATAGTTTTGGTGTATCTCGTGTCGTTAAAGCAACATTATATTTTAAGCTGTAACATAGGCGAAATCAGGGAGAGAATACATTTTGGTTGCCGATGTGCACGCCTTTGAAGACCACTTAACCTGTTGCGTAGTAAGCATACAAATATTTTAACTCTTTGAATGACAGTTGAGTAATGTGTGCAAAAGGCCGCAGGCCTGCCGTGTTGAATTAAATTCTAAATGTTGTTGTTCCATGCAGCCGTCTAGTGCTCGATGGCATTACGTTTGAGACAAACTTCTGGCTACTTTGGAATAACCTTACTCTTCCTTGGGATATGTATTTCTTCTGCTTTCATCGTATTGCACCAGGTGCTGTCAAGTGAATATCTCCTGCAAGTAGAATTGACAGCCCCAAAGCACATACCAGGTGAGTAATAGCACTATATTTCTTCATAACCAGGTGTGTCATTGACTGTCATTGCAAAAAAAAAACCGGCGTTGTATTTTGGTTTTCTGTCAAGGCTTCAACATTGCCAAAATGTACCAAATTTTTAGGTGCAGCTGAAAATAAAGCCCAAAGTACGTTTGATCAGGTTGATTATTCTTATCGCGAAGGTGTCAATTGCTGGAATAGTACAATTAGTCTTTTATTTATGTTTAAGTGCCATAGCGTCATTTCCTGTAAAGAGGATTTTGTCACGTCAACACGAGTGTAAATGTTGCGTATGTGCTGCCATGGAGGGTAGGTCTTCCTGGAGGATTTGTTTGGTTGCTGTTGTTGTAACTGTAGCTTGTTTCTCTTTCCCTTTTTTCTTTTCTTTTTTTTTTGTTGTTGTTTTTGTTGTTGTTTGTTCTGTAGTTTGCTTTCTTTATTTTCAGTGTATTTACTTTTTTTTTGTAAAAATTTTCTTTCGGTTATTTTGTCGGTTTTCTCTCTCTTTATGGCATTTTTTGCTTTGTTTTTGATATTTTTACGCTTCTTTGAATATACATTACCACCCACCAAGTGTATATTTTGCATATTTTTTTTTTTTTTTGTCCACAAGGTGTCCCTATTTTACAGCATCGCGTTTGTTTATGTAAATTAAGTGGAAAGCTTGGACGAACCTTTTCCCAATGCAGTCAGGATAGAAAACAGAGTACCGCACAGTTTCAAATAACGTTATCGTACCAATTGTCGACGAATCCCGCTATGTCATGTGCGGGTGAAGACATACCTAGATTTAAGATGACGATCGTAAGTGAAACTTTCTCTCAAAAGTGAAACAAAAACCGTGTCCACTGCATCGAACTTTCATATAAATGATTAATTTAAATATTAAGGTGCAAAAACCGTCATGCATGGATGTACTCTATGCTCACAAAATATTGGTATTTACTTTTTTCAGAGGGTATGTGTGTTGTGTTGAATAAATAGATGGCGTGTGCAAGTTATCAACTCCGTAACGTCTTAAGAATTACATAAAAAACAGTACCCAGTTGAAATCAGAAGATTAATTTCAGAAGTGCTTCGGCCATCTTCGAGGTCTGATTTGCTTGCGAGATCATAGAAGTCACACCAATGTGTCACTCTCAATCTGTGACTTATCATGGTGGTTTGGCAACTAAACTAATCAGTGCCCTTTCACTTTTTGACAGCATATCACGTTGATGTTCAAACCCAACAGCGTATTAGCGACAATGGAAGACTGATGAAAGAGCAGTTCTTTTATATAAAGAAGCTTGCGGCTGTCAACTTAAAACATTTTATTGCATTTCTGAGATACCCAGCTTTATTGGTTTGGTTTGACTATAAAGATATTAAGAAAATTACAATTTGGAACAAGGGCGGTGCCCTATATGACATAAATCCCCTTTGTATAATGGACAAGTTCGCAGGACTGACTTTATAGCAACCCTCTGCGCTGGCACTGGTCGAGTCCAGCACGGGTGCCTGTAATGGCACGCGCAACGCTGCACCCAGCCGAGCGGTCCCTGGTACCCGTGGAATCCAGTAGGGCTCGATGAGTGGCGTGCTGGTGGTGAAACAGGATGAGGATTTTTCAAAATTTTTTTGCTATGTTTTTTATTTCATTCTTTGTTTTTTGCGTGGGCTTTTTGTTTTTTATTGTATTTTTTGTGGGGGGGGGGTATTTTTGTTTTTGTTTCTTTTTTCAGTCAACACCGTAACTTTTTTTTTTATTTTTCTTATATGCAGCCACGCTGTAGCAGCTCCAAGCTATTGTGATCAATAGTAGCAATAAAAATTAATATTGACTGATGTCTCTGATACAACTTTCGTTGATTAAAAAAAAACAAAACAAAAAAACCCCATAATTTTTATTACGTTTTCTGTCATTTCAAAGAAATAGTTTATATCATAACAGTCATATAAGAGAAAAAAAAAAACTGTTGCAATCTAGAAAATGTTCATGTAAACGACGGTTTGCCTGTGATGGTACTAAATTTATAGCTTCGCATAAAGGACAAGATGTTCATTGTACCTGCATTCAGAACATTGCATTATTTCAGCAGAGGTCCCCTTCACTTAATTTGGTCGGTCATGTTACGTTGTTGACTATGTTGTAGCAGTAATTACAAGTTCTGTGACTTTACCCGTTATTAAACACCATCCACCGCGTGTGACTGAAAGAGACCACAGCATAAAGTGGCTTATTCCACTCTAAATGCGAAGATAATAAGTTACCTCTTTTGGATCATATAATTGCAGCGAGACTGAAAATTGATGCCAACGCCGTAACGATATATTCAGTTCGTTGGTTTTTATAATACTCGAAAGCTTACGCAGGCAATCTGGCTCTACACCAGATTATACTTCAATAATTTACAAACGAGTGACAGTTTGTGAAATTTATGAAGTAGTTTGTAAAATCAGAGATGTTAAGAGAAACAGTGGCATATGTCTTTCCTCCCAAACTACTTAACATGTTTCCAGTTCAGACACTTGACTTGGACATCTGAGACTGTTGGGGAGGAGTTTCTGAAAGACGATAACAATATTGTATCTGATCACCTGTATCCTGATGACACAGGAAGCAGATATACGTTGTGCTATAACATTGACGTTTCTATTGAGCCGGTCCAGTTCGCGATCCTCCCGTTCATTTCTAAATGCCTATTGCATTACGTTTCTACTTTGAGATGCTGAGCTGTAATAAAGCATGAGGCGTTGAATATTTGATCCACCTATTTTCACTAGACAACCCTAAAAATTTAGTTGTTTCAGAAAAAGGTTTACGTTCAAATTCAGGGAGTGGTCTAATTATGGTACGCTACCATCTTGAACTGAAAAAAAAGGTTAAATGCCCGACAAGGAGCCTTGCAGGACAGCTTGGACTCTAATCTTGTACTTTAATTCAATCTGCGACCTTCTAAGCATCACTTATTTATATGCTACTAGAGGGTGCAACTTGATGAAGGCTGATTTCGTGATTTCTGACCAAATGCCATGGATGTAACAAAAGAAGAGTGTTGTGGATAGACCTGGTGCATCATTGAAAGGAAGAAACAATAACCTAGTTTAGCTTGTATAGTTTTCTTGCAGTTGGTATTCCATTCAACTCAGGTCCGGTTACATTCTGTTGTTTTTCCACTCTGCTTGCTGTGTTCTTTACCATTCTTATCTACTGTATTGTATCTTTCTCTTTAAATGACGACCGGTCGAAAGGTGGCAACAGCCGGGAGACGTGGAACGAAGGTCATCATGGAAAATCAACAGTGCACGTCTGTATATCCTCATCAGCAAATTCACTGATTGGATTCCCAACGTTGATTAATAGCATTAGGAACAACACACGTCGTCATATTAAATATCACCTTATAACAGACCCAGATACTGTAGATTATGCCAGGTAAGCGACAAAAATGGTGTGCGTTGGTCATCATGTCGGACATTACATCTGCAGCATTCATCGGGGTAAATGAAAATTACAACATGGCATTGTGATACTATCTAACCCCCCCCCATCCTCCACATACACACGCACCCCCACCCCACCCCCAGAAAACCAAAATAACCATAAAAGTGACTAAAAGCAAACAAAAAAGGGGAGAAGAAGAAGAAGAAGAGAAAGAAAGAAAGAAAGAAAGAAAGAAAGAAAGAAAGAAAGAAACAAACAAAGAAAGAAAACAAAACAAACAAACAAAAAACCAACTTGTGAGAGCGTTTGCACATTCCACGTACAAATCACAGGAGCCCGAGAGCAAACAAAATGTCAAGATTGATTGATCGACATGCCACTTTTTCTTCTTCATTAATTGTGTAAGTACTGCTTCTGTGTGCATAATATGATTTGCTCATTGTGGTTGATTTAAGTCACGTGGATAATTTGTCAGTAAGCCTATAGAGTAGCAACGAAGAGAGTACCTAGTACATAAGACCCACAGTGTATGTGTACAAAACACAGTGAATTACAACAAATAAGACTGTGCACTCAAAATACTAGCAAGAAGCTACCTGACGCCCCAAACATTGCATTCACTGAATGAATACATGTTATGGAGAAAATAATCTGCAACCATAAATGATGATAATAATGATTAGAATCATTAGAACGGGTCCGCAAGAAACGAAGTCAGATTTGAAATCGTGATGTTCCAAGACGTCATACTTTTGACGTACAATACATATTTTAACTCGAATACTCTAGATCTTCAACTGCAGGTGATAATTGGATGGAAGTGATAATTGATACCCACCCTGCATGTGTGATCTTAACTCTTTCATTGCCACTTGTGACTAAAGCCGAACTACTTACAACGAACTGCTTCATAAATTATAAGGGTGCTAGATTCAAATGACTTTTCATTGAAGAAGCAACATGCCTACAATCAAATAGAACATGATAGCCCAAGTTAGCAGCTTTCCTTGATGTGTTTTGGGCGCATTGCGCCCAAAGCACGCGGAGGAAACCTGTTGACTCAGTCCAAAATATAGCAGTGAAAGAGTTAAATTGACATACTTCCTCGTCCAAAATATAGATCATTGTCTTTTGTATCCAAACCATGCAGGAGTATTTCTTCCCGCATGTCTGTCCCTTTCATCAGAACTTGTTTATTACTTTGCTTCATTCAAGGTGAAAGTATAAACTGAGCTTATGTCATGTGTTATTCTAGGCAAGAAGACGGTTTGCCGATGGCAAAATCTGGGCCGCACTGGAAATGCCCGAAGGTCACTATACACAGCGCTTTACCATTAACGGTGACCTCGTCTCTCAATTGTAGCTTCCCGTCTGCATTTTTAAGTTCATGGTTTTGACCATTCCGCTCTGAAAGCAATATCCTGCGAGCAGAAAGAAAATGTCTGAACATGGGGCTATCATTTCTTAAGATATTATACAAACAGGTGAAACAATGTCGTACCCTCCGTGTGGTTATAAAAAATGAGTATACGATCAAAGCTCTCTGCGTTCCATAGTCAATGCAGTCACTTTTATATGTTTAAATGTGTACTTCCGGTCCTATCATTATTCAAACTTGCGATGCGCAACTTTAAAAAAGTTCAAGGTTATGGTGTGAAGGTATGTAAAATTCGCCACGGAACAAACATGACTTATTATTTAAGCGGACTTGTTAGCCAGCAAGGATTATAGGACGGACGTTGATCCGCGATCCTTCCGTCCGTCTATCAGTCTGTTCAAAAATTCGCCACGGAACAAACATGACTTATTACTTCAGCGGACTTGTTAGCCAGCAAGGATTAAAGGACGGACGTTGATCCGCGATCCTTCCGTCCGTCTATCAGCCTGTTCACAATTCACATTTTCGATTTCTCCAAAACCGTCGGCCACACTCTCTTCCTACCTGCCGGTGATATACCTTGGACCCGTCTATCACGTGTCTGAAAATTGTCACGCTCGATTGATTTTTAGCTCAGCTGACTCAGTCAGCTGAGCTTATCTTATGGTCCTCCGTCCGTCGTCCGTCAACAATTCACATTTTCGACTTCTTCTCCGAAACCGTCAGTCAGATCCACCTCGAACTTGGCAGGGATGTGCCTTGGGTGGGTGTCTACCAAGTTTGTTCAAATAGTAACGGTCGATTGACTTTTGGCATTTTTATGAATTTTTTTGTTCGTTTTGGGGGGCAAGTCTTAAAAAATCTTCTTCTCAGAAACCGCTCATTCAATTGCTTTGATATCACACAGAAGGAACACTCCATGGGACTCCTAGTTATTAATTTGTTCACCAGGTGGCGCTGCATAGTTTTCTAATTTTTTATGAATGTTTGTGTGTTATAGTAATTTTCGACTTCTCCAGAACCGTCACTCAGATTAAGCTGAAGCATGATGGATATGTTCCTTGTAGAAGGGTCAAATAAAGTTGTGCACTATATGGGAATGCTGCTGATTCCTGATTTTTAACGATTTTTTTTTCAATCCGGGTACTTATCGGTCAATGCAGCTTTCCTATTGATTACTGTGGAAGTCAGTGAGCATTCTAATGCTAATTCACATTTTCGCCTTCTCCAAAACCGCCATCCAGATTAACTTCAAACTTGGTGGCAATGAACATTTGGTGGGTCTCTACCAGATTTGTTCAATGGTCATGTTCCAGTGATCTTTGGATTCTTAATGATTATTTTTGTTCTTTTTTGGACAAATCTATAAAAATCTTTTCCAAACAGCTCATCCAATTGCTTTGATATCACACAGGAAGACACCTAGGGACTCCTTGTTCCTATTTTTTCACCAGGTGGGTGGATTTTTTTTCTAATTTTTAATGATTGTGTGTGTGTGTGTGTGTGTGTGTGTGTCTGTGTGTGTGTGTGTGTGTGTGTGTGTGTGTGTTATAGCTATTCTCTACCTCTTCGCCAGAACTGTCTCTCAGATGAAGCTTAAACGTTGTGGATATGTTCCTTGTGGAAGGGGAAAAAATGTCGTTCACCATGTGGGAGTACTGCGGATTCCTGATGTTTAACTATTTTTTTAATTCGGCTACTTTTCGGTAAATGCACCTTTCCTACTGATTACTATGCAAGTCAATGGGCATTTTAATGCTTATTCATATTTTCGACTTCTTCTCCAAAACCCGCGTCCAGATTTACTTCAAACTTGGTGGGAATGTACCTTGGGTAGGTGTCTACCAGTTTTGTTTCAATGGTCATGTTCCAATGATTTTTGGATTTTTTTTTCAAAATTCTTTACAAAAGTTTTAATTGGAAAGTTTAACATGAGAATTAATTTTTATGGTTATAACCTAAATAGACTTGGCCAGATTTACTTCAAACTTGGTGGGGATGTGCCTTGGGTGAATCCCTACCAAGTTTATTCAAATGGTCACGGTCTATTGATTTTTGCATTTTTTATGAATTTTTTGTTCTTTTTGGGGGGCAAACCTTAAAAACTCTTCCCCTCTGAAACGGCTGACCCAATTGCTTTGATATCGTACATAGACACTCCCAGGGACACCTAGTTCCCAATTTGTTCACCTGGTGGCGCTTCATTTTTTTCTATTTTTTTTACGAATTTTGTGTATGGTTTTGCTATTTTTAACTTGTTCTCAGAACCGTCACTCAGATTAAGCTGAAATGTGATGGATATGTTCCTGTGGAAGGGTCAAACAAAGTTTTTTTACTAGGTAGCACTGCTTTGGATTCCGGATTTTTAAGGATTTTTTCAATTCGGGTACACATCGGTCAGTGCAGCTTTCCTATTGATTACTGGGTAAGTCAATGGGCATTCTAATGGTAATTCACAGGACAACTGACACGGAATTTACTGTTTACTTGATAACTTGAGGTCTGTTTTGAGTTAGTATCGTGATGATGCACATGTTCATGTTTCTGTATGAAGGTCATGCTTAGACAGTACATGAATGACCTTGACGTCGTTTCTGGGGTCACAGTGCAACATACATGGATTTTTCTCTTCATTATAACTTGAGAAATACTTGAGCCTTGATGTTGCACATGTTAGTGCTCTTCTATAAAGGTCAGACCTACTCAGAACATGGGTGACCTTATCCTTTCCAAAGTTCATAGAGCTGCAAGTGTGATGAATGTCAAGATCAGCTCAACATGGGCTGTTCACACAGCCCTCTTGTTTCGGAATTAATAACAAAAATAAAATAGGTTAATTACACAAGGTCGGTAGGAAATGCGGAACCCCCCCCCCCCCCCACACACACACACGCAAAGGTCAGCGGAACATGGGCTGTTCATACAGCCCTCTTGTTTTGATTTGTATAATTTCTTTTTTTCGTTCCCTTTCTGGCAGATTATTCCATAAAAATATCCGAAACCGATTGGACAATTGCTTCAAAATCGCACACATATACTTCTGCATGGGGACCTCTGGACCTTAATATTTTTAACAGACGGATTTGTGATTTTTTAAGATTTTTATTTGTTTATTTTTATTTAATTTTTTTTAAGATCCGTGTGTGTGTTTTCTATTCTTTACTTGTTCAAGAGCGTCAATCTGACTGTGTTGAAACTTAGATGAAATTTACCCTTTGGAAGAGACTAACTTATTCACTAGATGGTGATGCTGTGGGTTTTTTTGTTTTTGTTTTTTTTTTTACATTTTTGTTTAATTTGCGTACTTGTCTGTTAATGTATCTTTTCCGTTTGATTATAATATTGTCATTGTGGAATGTTACAGTTATCCTCTTTTGAACGTTTTCTCTGAAGCGTCTGCCAGATTATGTTAAAAATAGTCAGGGTTTGCCATGGGTGGGTCTCGAACCATTTTGTTCAAATTGTCACGGTAAATTTATTTATTTACTTACTTATTTATGTACTTACTTATTTATTTATTTATTTATTTATTTATTTATTTATTTATTTATTTATTCATTCATTCATTCATTCATTCATTCATTCATTCATTCATTCATTCATTCATTCATTCAGTTATTTAGCGATTAATTTATTTATCTTTGTGCTTGTTTATTTGTTTGTCTATCTATCTATCTATCTATCTATCTATCTATCTATCTATCTATCTATCTATCTATCTATCTATCTATCTATCTATCTATCTATCTATCTATCTATCTATCTATCTATCTATCTATCTATTTGTGTGAAACCACTGACAAATTGTTTCGGATTTGAATAGGAGCACTTCTGGGTACCGTTGGAGCAGGTTGCGATTTGCCCTGTCAAGGTCAGCTTAGGACAGGCTGCTCACACAGCCTTCTTGTTTTGAAAACACCACAGGAGTGTTGTCATCAATATTTCACTCTACAGATTTTGCGACGTTGTCACCAATTGGGAAACTTGGAAGGGTAGCGTGAAGCCAAACCATTTAAATGTACAAGACTATTCCAAACCACTTTACTACATATTGTATCAATCAGACATTATTCGATTGAGCCGGTTTCAATGCAGGGGTATTTTTTGTATGTTTGTGTCAATGTTTTATCGTTTCTGGTAATCTTTATGCGATATGTATCATTCATATGCTATTATCGGCCCGTTCCCGAAAATCGAAAAGTTACGCGCTTCATTTTTTTTTTACATCGACTCTTTAACCTTTGTAGCGCCATACTTCCAACCGTCCATGAAGATACATAAATGATAGTTGCATGCGCCATGTATTATTCTAGGAACTGGATAGAAAACAGCCGGCTGCTGGGTATCGACTACGACGTCACAGGCTTTGAAGGAAGCCAACTGGACTCCAAAATACGAATGCGGACAGAAATGAGAAATGACCTCGCAGGACACGTAAGTTGAAACAGTCAAGCAGGGTCGTGTCTGTCTAGAATACCTGTACAACTGTAACTTGATCTGATAAGTATAATATCATAATATAGAGTTGGCGCCGGAGTAAAGAAACCACGACGCACTGCTCTAGTGATTTTACACTAGCATGTTAAAATTGCAGACTCAGATGCCCTGCCCATCGAAGAAGAAACGCTGTTAAAGCCTAAATATAACTTTTCCATGGCGTACACAATATTGACATGTAAGGAAGGAAGAACCTTTTCTTTATTTATTTCTTTTCTTTTTTCCTGCTTTCCTTCTTCCTTTCTTTCTTTCTTTTTTCTTTCCTTCCTTTATCTATGTTCTTGCTTTCTTTCTTCTTTCTCTCTCTCATTCGTTCTACTCCACTTGCTTCCTTTCGTTCTCTTTAGTCCGTTTTAAACAGTCGTCCTGAGCCAATGATCAAAGTTCATGTCACTGCCGAGACCTGGATGTCAACATGTATATATTTTTAGATGGTGGTTCATGTCTGATTTCAATTCCTTTTCATCGCCCTCCCCCTTTTTTTTTTCCATAACCACCCGTTCTGAACCAATCATTCTGCTTCACCGCTCCCTCCCCCACCCCATCACGCGCTCAGTACTTACCAGCGTAAGCCTAGTCCGAACAGGTAAATATATATATATATATATATATATATATATATATGTAAATATATATATATATATATATATATATATATATATATATATATATATATATATATATATATATATATATATATATATATATATATATATATATATATATTTATATTAGTGCATTTTAACACGGTCATTCTGATGGGTAGTCTTTATTGATGTAATTTTAAACTTCATTATTGAAACTGTATTTCCGCTACGTGTAAAAAGGTTCGAAATGAATGGTCAAACAGAGCATGGTATTTTTATTTTTTGTGATTATATCAGAACATATGCATGCTAGCCAGATGTGAAATATTTAGGAAAAATATAGTTTTGACAGGTATTTTCTTGTCTGCCAGCTTACTTTTGAAACCACGACACAAATTTGCTTTTTCTGCTCAATTGACATTTTTCGCGGTCCAGGATTATAGCGACCGCATGCCTAACAGGAACGTAGTTACATTGGCATGCGGGTGATATTGCGACAATACCCCATAAAAAAAGTTTACAAACAATTTGAACCCACAGTCATCATGGACCAGCGAATTGTTTCTCCTTCCGTGTAGCCTGGTTGTTTAACCGTGTCATGACAATCCATTTCGACGTTTAAAGGTTCTTGTCCAGACCCACTGCTGAACCGCCGTATGTTGTGCCCTTGACCAAGTACCTGTTCTTAAGAGAACAGATGCAGCAACTACTATTATGCTTTCATGCATTAAAGTTTAATGTGGCAACTCGCCCGATTAAGCGACTAATTTAAGTAGCTGTATATGATACGATACTCGTCTATGGTACCAGTAGTGCCGGGAAGTTGCCTGCTTGTAACAGACCTATACGTAGGCCTCCGTGGAATGGATCATGGTGACATGGTGTCGGTTTTCTGTGATGTCAGATGTATGATGAATTGGCTCGGGACGAAGGGTACGAACATTTACAATTTTTGTGTCTACAGTTAAGAAAATTCTGATATCAAAAGTTTAGGTTTTGATTTGTACTGTTGTAGGTAAACTATGCACGCTACTTTTATTCCGAGCTGTTTCCCGACATAAAAAGAGTGATTCACCTAGATGATGACGTCATAGTGCACGGTAGGTATGCATTGCAACAATAAAATAGGGCCATATTATGTGAACTTATTTCCAAGATGAAGTGTAATCAGACAAATTATTAATTTCTTGAAGAAGGTCAGGACGTAGCTTATTTTCATGTCGTCTTAGAGCTACATTTTATCAGAAGTCAATTTGGGCAGGACGAAACGAGCTGATACAGAATTCAATGTTGGAATCATTTGCATGTATGTTTGTATGGAATCCATACACGTTTCGTTTTTCACTCAAATGCGTCATCATGTTTTCTAGATGCGTTTTACTTTGGCTTCTGATTGCATTCACCTTCAAACATTTGCCCCCACACCATGATTGCCGATTTTTACTCGCAATTTGTCCAATGCCTGCACAAAATACAACTGTTGACACGCTTTTTTCCCCCCGTTTGGCGCGAAGGAGATTTGGGGGAGCTGTATGATATTGGTATGCCGAATCACCACATCGTAGCTGCCTCCGATGACTGCAACAATTTGACAAAGCATTTGAAGCACAAACTGGTAAGTTTCCACAATCTGACCCACAGCAGAATCATAGCTTCCTCTGTAGTGATAATGTCCTTGGCCTCCTTTTTTCGTTGATATTCGAATTTAAACTGAAACAGCGTTTGTGTCCATGACACGCAAACGTCCAACCGATTTTAAAACATTGAGTTACATGGCCAGCCACACTCAGGGCAAAAATAAAATTTTTCATTGACAGGTTTCTACAGAGTAACAGCATTCTTTCGCACAATACGCCGAGGAACGCTGTTGACCTTCACCATTTTACTGTTTTCTTATGGTGTCTGCATTGGCAGGTTTGCAGGTACTTTAATGAAAAATTCAGTTTACAAACAGCATAAATCTAGTATTTTTCGGTCAAATCAGAAAGGATATCGACTTGTGTCGAAATGGGTCATGGAAAAGCAAGTTAAGTGGCACTCCATATAAAAAAGGGGTTTTAACTGAACCATTAAAAAGAAAAAACTGGGCTCGGCTGTGACCGTGGAATTCCAAAGACACTGACTGCACAAAATATACTTGTACCTACACTTTTTAACGGCCCTTATGCTTTCGTTTTGGTGACCTCGTTTTCCGTGCATGACCTATGACCTCGATTATGCATTTTTTTCCTTATTATTTCAAAGGATTTCATGATTAGCAGATTTTCAGAATTTTTGTCTCTGTGGTTAACCTGGTTCAGGGTAAATGTTTGCTTGATGAATTCCTTATGAACAAAACCTCAAAAGTTGAAAGTCACTATTATAATTATTGGGGCCTGCAAGAAAACAGTTCATGCCATTTTCATACATTTTTGTGCAAAATCAAAAGTAATTCTCAAAGACTATTTAGCCCTCAACCATTTTTTTTTATTACTCAAAAACCTTCAATCCGATTTCACAAAACTAAGCTCTAGATCTTTGGAGAGCTTGTATTGTATTGAAACTCATTTTCCGAAACTTTGTTATAGGACTACTCTACATTTGTTAAAGATCAATATCATAATTTGACATTTCGATTTTCGGAGAAAGGAAACAGAAAATCTGTATGCTGCATGGAGAAAAGCAATACTATTTATTTTGCGACTTACCCTCGTAGATGCCATAATGCATTGCTGAAACTCATTAGTGATGCCATACCGACTGGTATTCAACCACACAGAAAGGTTCATGAAGTTTTTCCATGGCAAGCTGAACAGCAAAAATAATGTTTTTAACATTTTGGGCCAACTTGCTCTGCGCGGCAATCGATCAGCTGCATACATGTAACTCGATGAATTTAACATCTTCGAAATATAAGATGAACAAATACTATTTACAGAAGTTATGTTTTCTGGTTTCTGTTTGAAGAGGTTGCAAACGAGTGCATCTTCTGTATCTTGTAGGGGGGCTGATTTTATCAACCCTTAATTGTAAGAGAGCTTTGAGATGGTACAGTGAACACTATTTTGTCATGGCACAAAGCTCTGCGACACCCTTCATGTGTTATGTTCTATGTCGTGTGTGTGTGTGTGTGTGTGTGCGTGTGTGTGTTTGTGTGTGTTTGTGTGTGTGTGTGTGTGTGTGTGTGTGTGTGTGTGTGTGTGTGTGTTTGGTAGGGGGTTCTGCGAGCGTGCACATTTTTACCTCGGCTGACTTGTCAGTCAGCTGAGTTATAGGATAGTTTTTCGGCCATCGTCAGCGTCCGTCCGTCAACAAATAAAATTTTCGACTACTCAAAACCGTCGAGTGGAGACACGTGAAACGATGTACGTTGGGCGAGTCTCGACTGCGTTTATTCCAATGGTTACGTTCCAATGATTTTTGGATGTTTTTTAATGAATTGTGTGGCAAAAATCTTCTCCAAAACCGCTTAGCCAGTGCCTTTGAAATTGCATGGAAACACCTCTGGGGACCTGCAAACCTTAATTTGTTCGACAGGTGGTGCTGCAGTTTCTCTCTATTGTCATTATTTTTGGTGCATTCAATTATTTTTTACTTTTTCTCCAAAGCTGACAGTCAGACTGTTCTGAAACCTTGTGGAAAGTTAAGGTTTTGGGAGGATTAAACAAATGTATTCGCGTAGTAGTGTCATTGCGTATCCCAGGTTTTTGACGATTTTTTTTTTCAATTCAGGGACCCGTTACTTAATACGTGCATTCCTATTGGTTATCTTGTAAATCAATGGAGATTATACTGGAAATTTCCATGTTTAATTTGTCTCTAAAATCCTCATCCCCTAGACCAGAATGGGACTTATTATGGGTTAAATGTCAATGTCAGCTGACGACGGACTGTTCAGAGCCCTGCTATTTTCTATGATTTGATGACTTGTATTCATTTTCCAGCCAAATGTATAGTTGTTCTATTTGATTTCTTTTTGTACTTGTACCTATTGAGTACTAACGGATAGAGAGAGAGAGAGAGAGAGAGAGAGAGAGGGAGGGAGAGACAGACAGACAGAGAGACAGAGAGATCATCGGCATCACTTAAGTGCATTTGCCGATTCAACTTTTTTGTTCTATTTTGTTATCATTGCCGACCATTTCAAGAGCAAAGGAATCATAGAGCAAATACGTAATCAACTGAATTTGTGCTTCCAAATGTACGGCTGCGCCTAATATCTGTTGTATATTATGTTTCGTTTTTTTTAGCGAAAAATTAGTGACTTTGTGAACATGAATGACTCAGAAGTGAAAGCAAGGGTCTCAAATCCAGGTAATGATTATTATTATATTATAAGTGGTGTGAGAAAATTTGGTAAATTCTATTTTCAATCAACAACAATCGAAAGATAAACTTGATTTAGGCCATTCCGTCTTTTTCCGCAATAAGACAGGCTGTTCCAGAATTACGGAAGCAACATTGACAACACAGCCACTTACCAATAGGTTACCTTGTGACATAGATCTATCTGATCATTTTTTTTCGCACGATTCGAAAAGCACCATTACGACTTCTGTTTATTAAGTCATTGGGTTCAGGTAAAGGTTTTAGGTGCCCTTAAAGACGTTCGGTACACTGGTCATAAGAATCTAAAAATCTCTGTTTTTTGGTATGATCCAAGATATTGGCATTTGAAACAAAATGCAAGCAGAAAATTGGCATGTCACGGTGCTACTTTTGTTGCTAGGTGGCGCTACATGTAAGGACTACAGAAATTTGATAGCAAACATCATATATATGGGTAAAAGCAAAAAAACAAAAAACAAAAAAACAAAACAAAAATCATAAATAAATTAAAGATGCAAAAATATGCATAAAATAACTCAATATGAGTATAGGCAATGCAATCAAGCTTTTTAATATCAAATATGTAGACAAAACATGCTGGAATGTGACTTTAAATTCATCTCGTCTTGCAAAAAAACTTGTGAGAGCTCACATTATTTTTCAAGTTTGAAATAGAAAAAATATTTACAAATCCCTGAAAAATTGTAGGGGGTTTCCAAAATATGCACTGATTTCATTGATTAACAAAAAATGATATCATACGGTGCTATTTTTTCCGCAATTGTACAAAGAATTCATGCATGTCGACTTAATTTGTTCTAAGTTCATAGGTACAAGGTATCCATTCATTGTCTAACTTCGATACCATATCAATATACATGTATGTAGGTTAAATAAGCGGCAGTACGTCGTTAACTTCATATTCCAGTCACAATATATACTTTCATAGTTTTACCGAGAAGAGCCAAACATTTTTAAGATTCTCTCCATAGTGCAATACAGCAGTGTGGAAAAAGAGGTAAAAATAAGAATATATAAATTATAGTTGCCTTAATACATTGTCGAATGGTAACATAGGCAGCACATTATCAAATATGCCTGTGCCACCTATTGACGCTGGGGTATCCCCCCCCCCCCAATTGGGACAGCGTTTATCGTACCACATTCACAAGAAATGTAAAGTACACTGGCCAAGCCCCATCATTTTTCTGATTCTGTATTTTTTAGGGACATTTTAAATTTTTTTTTTTTTTTTTTTTTTTACATTTCTCGCATACAAGATTATCGGCTAGTACATTTAGTTCCACTATTCTACGACCTTCGTCCCAGTTATAACTGTTAGTGTTTACATGTGCATGTGGCATTTGCAGGTGTGGCCGTAGCTCTTTCGACGGTGGCTTGGTCAGCGTTCGCTGATTGTGTACATGCGTTTTGGTCTACCACTGCCGTGTTTCGACGTATTCTGCCTTGTTTTAAAGCATTTAGTCCTTTGTTTTGGCATTTGTTAACAAACCGCCCATTCTTTTTCTTTTTTACTCTTCGTAAACAATCCATATTTCTTTAACGGAACTGTGCAAAATAGTAAAAGCGAACAGCAGCCAGTGCAGGTATCGACAAACACCAGCTCTGACTGTACAAAGGCATTGGACCATAAATGGTTGCGCATATCGCGGTGTACCGAACGTCTTTAACTCTTTCAGTGCCACAGTTTAGACTGAGGCAACAACTATTTTTGGCACGCTTTGGACGCAATGTGCCCAAAGCGCGCCGCGAAAGGCTGCTGACCTAGGCTGCTATATTCCATGTAACTGCAGGCTTGCTGGAACTTGAATGAAACGTCTTTTTACAAGGAACCTGAATCTTTCATCCTGATTATTCAGAGCAGGTCGTGTTTAGTATGTTGAATTGCGTCTTAGTTGACACTGACAGAGTTAAGCCCTACTTAATAGATCTGGACAAAAGCAGGCTGTGTCCATGCTCAACAATAATATCTGGAAGATGATTTATTTTGTAAAGTTCACTATATGTATTAGAAAATAAAATTTGATTCTAAGCCGTTATATACTACTTCTAGTTATGCTAGGATGCTAGCATGAAAAATACAACTTTCCATATCTGCTTACTCTACATGAAACATTATTGTGCAGTACACTTTTAACCCATTTAGCGCTAGGCTATATGTTTAGTTATGTCCAATCTGGCAATGTGACTAAATTTTTGAACCAAATATCACAGATATATGCATTCCTTACACGATAAACCGATATGTTCAATTAAGCACAGGACTCTGTAGAATCTGCCTACACTAAAGACGAAACTCAAAATTTAACTTTACACGTGGAAAGTTAAAATATGGTATGTGTAAAACTCTGGCTATGTCGAACAATTTATCGAGAAAAAATGACCAATCATTTGCTAATATGATCTCAGTGTGCATATCTTGGAAAAGATTTAAGCATTTTTCATAAAAGTATGCTTATTTTCACGAAGTTAATGCAAAATAGGAACACATCAGTGTTGTTTTATTTGTTTGTTTTTGTTTTTCTTCTGTTTTTGTTTTGTTTTTGTTTTGTGTCTGTTTTTTGTTTTTTTGTTTTTGTTTTTATTTTTTTGTTTTGTGCTTATTTGTATTTTTTTAATTATGGTAATAGTTTGAGAGCTCTTCATTCCAGGTGCGCTTTTAAAGAGAATGAACTAAAAGTTTCTTGGAAAACAGTTGATACGTTTTGGCCCACGATTGTTGATTGAGTTCTTGCTTGCCTCAAATCAGACAAGTATGTTTATAGAGATATCCACATGGAACTGTCATTTTAGCAAAAATGTATCTTTTGCCTATAATCAGGATCTAAATGTTAACAATGTCCATGACTCCCATGCTAATATAAACTCTATTTTTCTCATTTCTTCACATTGTACTAGAGCTAGATCCAGTAAATTGAATATGTGACTCAGCCAAAACATCTCTAAATATCCAAAATGAGCACAACTATCCATAACCACTTGGGCATTGCCTTCATTGCCAGGTTATATGCGGAGTTTGTTAGCCCATTCAGTGCCAGGCCGTAGTCAGTGGCAACAGCCTTTCTCGCCTCGCTTTTGTGTTGTTGTCCTGAACCAACTGTTGCAATAAAATTATGACTAGGCATGTTGACATATGAATGACAAAAATTTGAATGTGGGATCGTCATAATTGTTTAGATGAACAGAAAGTTGCTTAGTATAAGCAGAAAAGATTTGGCTCGGGACAAGAATGATTTTTATGTCACACATTAGATACGTGTTCCTTCAACGCCGCTATTCTTGTAATGGATTTGGACAAATGGCGAGAAGAGAAAGTGACGTCACAGCTTATG
>CAXHWN010001522.1:621731-676731 GCA_964020975.1 Hermodice carunculata | reverse complement strand
TTTTGAAATGTCTACGGTACGAACTTAATAGACGTGCACTTGAATCCTTATATTTTTTTTGGTTAGACCCTACTTAGAATATGCCAATGTAGTTTGGGATGGATGAACACAGTCAGACAGGGACCTTCTTGAAAATGTTCAGCTGGCCTCAGCAAGAGTTGTTGCGGGGGTTGAGCCATACTAGCCATGGCAAAATATATGCTGAAACCGGGTGGGAGCCACTCTCTGAACGACGATGGAAACATAAACTCATACTTATGTACAAAATAGTTAATGAAGTGGCTCCCTCACATTTATGCAATTTAATTCCTTAAGCTCTTGAAGAGCGAACTAGATATAATATCAGGTCAAGGCAGGATATTAGCTAAAGTTTTGCTCGTACGAATACCTTTTATAGTTCTGTATTTGTCCTGGTACATAGCACGAATGGAAACTTCTTCCACAGTCACTTGAAAACTCTGAAGATTCAGGTGAATGTAAGAGAAAATTGAATAAATCCAAGCCGAAATGTAAAGAAACGTATTATTTTGGAAATCGGAAGAACTGTATTACTCAAGCCAGACTGAGAATGGGCCGTGGCCAGCTGAACAAATATTTGCACAGGCTGAATCTAATTGAATTACTGCTTTGTTCCTTTCGTACCTCGGCAGAGGCCAGTTTCCGTTAATACTTTATGGCGAGAGACGAACTCCAACCTGAAATAGTTCCCCTCACAGGCTTCAATTTAAATACTTCAATTTTTGGACTGTCAACAAATAATACTGGAAATCGGGAGATATTCCTAGCAGTTCACAAATATATTATAGCTACCGGTAGATTCATTGTTCAGCCGTCCTAGCACCAGGTTGCAGCTGTGCCATCAAAATTAGCCAAATAATTAGACACAAGCCAACTATTTTATAGAGATAAGTCATATATATTCTACTCATTGTTATTTCCGATTATATATCCATGCATGTATGGGAATAACGCCCACCGATTGTCGTAGTCTCTCCCTCATTCCCATCATATTTCTTATACCCCGTGCGTTTTCTATTTGTTATGTAGATGCCATCCACTTTTGGTTTTATTGTCAATTCATGTACAAAAAGCCTGCATAAAGGCACTGTGCCTATTGGCCAATTGTTTTTGCCAGTGAAATATGTCTAAACCAATTGTTGTAACATGGTAGTGTTTTGTGCAAGGAAGAATGTTAAACATAATTCATAAATTCTTATACGGTAGTTTCCCATTATAGCCTCTTTTGATTTCGCTGCATCTTCACCACGCTTTTACTATGTATTTTAATTTGCTCTCAAAGTGTTTACTTTGTGACCTACATATGTTATAACATTTCGTTGCTCAGATCTTCTTTTTGATCATTAAAAGTTTTTGGTGGATCCCACCACGTACTGAACAAATTTGGAGTTTATCATATCCATGCACATTCCCATCTGGCCGACTTGCATTTTGGAAGAAAAGTCGAGAAAAGAGATCACATTAAAGTCTAGGCGCAAAAGAAACAGTGACCACAAAGAAAACAACATAATATAAACATACACGTTTGCCTGTTTAAGACCAAAACAAGTGACTTTCATTACGATGCAGTCATATACAGGGGGAAGTGCAGAGGAAATTAAGCAATGACAAAGGACAATAATACTGACAGCAGCAGGGAAAACATATCTTCGCCCTCTATACACTCTACTTCTTTTTGTGGCATATAAATAAGTGTTTTAACCCATGTGAGATTTGGATTAGATCGTGGTGAACTTGTGTTGCCAATTACATGAAAGCCTTCCTTGATCAACCGCTAACACCTTTTCTTGGCCTGGAGGTCATATCAATTGTGCCCTACCAGGCTCCACTGTGCAGTCAAATGACCATGACTCTCTCTCTCTCTCTCTCTCTCTCTCTCTCTCTCTCTCTCTCTCTCTCTCTCTCTCTCTCTTTCTCTCTCTCTCTCTCTCTCTCTCTCTTTCTCTCTTTCTCTCTCTCTCTCTTTTTTTTCGGGTTTCTAAAAAGTAGGAATTTTTCACAATATAGTTTTTTTTGTCGAAATTACGAGCTTCTCGAAATTTCGAGGTTTCAAATCTCAAAATTTCGATTTTTTTTTCAATATGGAAATAAAAGATTTTTTTCTCGAGATTTCGTGATTTTGGGATTTTAATATGTTAATATGTAAATTAAAAGGGGGGTACGTTTTCATTATTGTGCACGATATATTTTCCGCTTACATGTAACATAGTACTATGGGAAGCTTTAATGTTGCTGTGGAAAAACTAAAGGAGAAGGTATTTGAAGTTTCTTTATTTGGGACTGATAAAGTTGTGACGCCTTGCACACACAAACTCAAGTGTTTTGTAACGTGCAGGGACCACGACTGTGCACGACCATCTGAGAACCATCATTTTTACAACTTCTAGCCAAATGTGCAGTTGTGGGTTGTGAAGGGTTCCAACGACATATGTGATTCGCTAACCCGAAATAAAAATGCAGCATTTACTCAACGGGGTTTTTCAACTGATCGACGACATTTGCACACATTTACAATGTACTATTTCAACAAGGAATCACGCATACAATTTTGAAGCTGTGGTTTTGGACACAGTTACGTGCCCACGTGCGCCAACTATTCAGGAAGAGTTTGTTTATGTGGTCGCTCTTCATGTTCACAGTCACGTGCCCACGTGCGCCAACTATTCAGGAAGTGTTTGTTTATGTGGTCGCTCTTCATGCTTCTAAATTCGCCTACGGTAGTTATATTTATTCACCAACATTACACTGTAAGACAAAAAAAAACTGTTTTAAAGAGACAAACTAATTGCAATACTTGTTTGAAATCAAAGCTGTGTATAAAAAGTGTGTATTTGTTGATAGCAATAATACTGTATTGGTCACATAATCAAATGACATAAATGATACATCTATCCCCATCTTCTGTCAAATATGAAAGCGTCCAACTTTCAAATGCTTATGATTTGCATTTTCTTTCTCTCTTTCCATCTCTCTCTTTTTGTTTGTTTGTTTTTTTTTTTTTTTTTTGTTTTGTTTTTGGTTTTTGTTTTGATTGTGTGGCCATTTTGGTAGTGAGATTTTTTTTAAATTGATAGAATCCTCATGACAATTGTAAATTGTCCCCTATATTTCCAACCACTGTTAAAGCTGGTTGTAGAAAGCAAACTGCTCATAAGGAGCCTTTAGGTCTTTCTTAACTGGAGAGTGAAGGCATATTTTCCAACTGGCATACTGGCGAACCTTATTTTTTGTACCATTTCACACTGACAGTCCTTTCATTTTCTTTTTTACTGGCAATTACTTCGGACAAGTGTTATTTTCTCTATGCAGGACTGGGGTAATAATCATTTCCTTTACCAATGTAATGCCCGCCACGTCCCATCCCCATTTGTATTGCGTGTATTTCCTATATCGTTTTGAATTAAGCGACATTCCTTCAGATTTCACAAATCTAATCTTACGTTTATTAGCCTAACTACAAAAATAAAATTTGTCTGTGATATCTACAATTTTTTCTTTACTTTAATCTTATTCCAAAGCTGCCAATAAGTGTAATTGACTGCAGTATATCGACTCAGGCAACGTGATCGTAAAATGGAACGCCATAGCACATACACTGGTATAGCAGGTGCATGTGATCATCACTGTGAACAGCCACACTGCTTGTGGTCGTCTTTTGTGCACAAAGGAGTCAGGTTCTTTGTAAAAATTCCTGCAGTGAGATCACCTTTTACAGGGTTTAGGGGAGGCCACATACAGCAGGTACCACAGTATACTAATACAGTAGTCCCTCCTTTAAAAGACAAAGACAGTAGCTAACAAACGGCTTAACTGATCACATATAGCAGCTTGTCTTTTAGTGTAGGTCACATTAAACTAAAACAGTCTGATTTTCCGGGAGATAATTAAATGTGTCCCCCTGCGCCATTAACAGTTATCTTCCTTAGTGTCCTGTGGAATATGGAATCCCTGGATTAAAAACATCTGAAATTATCTCGCTCGTGCTGATATGTTTCAGAATTCACTAATGCGACTCTATGACATTGGAAATGGGGTTACGATCAGCCATGTCCAGACTCGACCAAGCCCTAACACAGAACTATCTTCCAGTGCAATAATAAAGTCCTTGCTCGAAAGTTTTTCAAGTTATCATGGCGAAACCAAATTCACTAATGTGGCCAAATGACCTTGGGAATGGCATCAAGGTCGCCCATCTTCAACCTTGATCGAGCCCTCATAGACGACTATAATCCTGTGGAATATGTAAACCGTAGCTCCAAAACCTATGGAGTAATATCTCATTTGCGTTGATATACTGAAAAATAATTACTATGGCTCTGTGACCTTGGAAATGGCGTTATGGTGACCCACCTTTGACGTTGACCACGCCCTTATACTGTAAAGGCATCCTGTGTAATATAATAGTCCTAGCCTAAAACCTTTTCAAGTTATGCAGAAACCAAATTTACTAGCGTGACTCTGTGACCTTGGAAACAGAGTCCGGGTCACGCATCTTCACACTGGAGGTAGGTCATAGGGAGCATTATGATCATGTGCAACAGGAAAACCCCGGCTTGAAAATCACGTTCGCGTCAATATGCTGAAAAAACAGAAGCAGAGGAAGAAGGAGGAAGAGGAGGAAAAGGAGAATGAGAAGAGAGGAAAGATAAAAAGGAAAGATAAAAAGGAAAGAAGAAGAAGAAGAATAAGAAGAAGAAGAAGAAGAAGAAGAAGAAGAAGAAGAAGAAGAAGAAGAAGAAGAAGAAGAAGAAGAAGAAGAAGAAGAAGAAGAAGAAGAAGAAGAAGAAGAAGAAGAAGAAGAAGAAGAAGAAGAAGAAGGCAGGCGCAAGTAAGTATGTCTGTGGGTACATGGGGAGACATAAAAAAAAATATAGCACTACAGACCTCATTATCATGTGGTCTAAATAGCTGGGAAGCCTGCATTTACTTTTTTTTTATCAAGGGGCACCTCGAATATCATATATAAAGATAGTGACATTATATTAAAGCAGTTGACTCGCACGTATCTGTGAGCCCCACCCTCTCAGCCATCCTCAGAGAGGGTTTTCAACGCAGCAGGAAACACAGTGACACCTTCGCTCAAAACTCGCCCCAGAAAAAGTTGATAAACTGCTTTCCATTAAGAAAAACTTGAAACTTCTGGATTTCCAATATTAGAAATGATGCGTAAATATGCAGGTGAAATACAGTTAACGGAACCAGAATATGTAACCTTTTTTTCGGTTGTTAACATGTAGTGTAACGAATTTGGAACATATTCCGATAATACAATTATGTACATGTATTCTGGGCACTGGTAATAAATAAATATGCGCACACTATTTTAGTTTTGTATAAATATTTAACTTACAAGTATTCTGAATATGCGTATTGAGTATGGGGTACTCAGTATTGGTATCGGATGGAAGCTAAGTATCCGGTATCTGGTATCAGACGGAATATCCGTAACGGACCATTCCTAATATCCACAATATCATCATTAATTACATTATACGTTCTTCTCATTATGACCACAGACAGAGTCATCAACATTATTTTGATGTATACAATGCAAACACTCATTATTCAAAGTGTGTCAGATTTAGTTATTTGCGTGGGAGAATAGAAAATGATAAATAACACATTTTGTTTTTTCTTTTGGGGAATTTGTGTGTGTGTGTGTGTGTGTGTGTGTGTGTGTGTGTGTGTATGTGTGTGTGGGGGGGGGGTATCCAAGAAACAAACACGTTAGTCAATCCATGTAATCACACAGAAGTATTGTTATAGACCTGCGGCATAGAGGGCCCTTCGGGGGTCATACCCCAACCCGTGGTATAACAAGTTACAACCTATATTTTCTTATAGGTATATATGTCCTCTTCATGAAAAAATAGGTTGTGGAATCTGAAAAGCGTTTTATCATATATATTTCTGCCCGTTTCCATGACAACCTATGCCATTTCTGAGACAACTAAAATGTGTCCTTAAAAATAATAACTTTGGTGATACTGCTTGTGGAAAGGCTACATAAACATCAAAATGTGCTCAATTGCTCTACTATAATCACAAAATACAGAGTTTGTTCAAAGTGCCTAATTATCATATGTTAATTTATGCAAATATATGAAATTTGCATCGAAATTAAGTATTGTGCGACAGATAACATACTATATTTGCTGAGATATAGTTTCGTTTATTTAAATAAAGGCAAAATGAATAGGAACAGTACTCATACAAGTTTGATTTATCATGTTCATATGAGTATACCATATGCATATTAATTAATATGCTAATATGGCTATCATATGTCATCTTTGCTTAGCGAACCGTCATAACAATTGCCAATACAACTGATAAAGTAAGATAGTACTTTGTACCATGTATTCACACCTGCACGTAATTTACAATGAGCCATCCCGTGGAGTCCTGCAACATAACTAATGTATCTCTGGCATCAAACCATAATTCAAGATGCCTTTTAGTAAAGGAAAACAGTATAAGTACATGTACACACTAAATACAGAGAGCTGATCGATGATGGTCACGGTTTGGAGATTCTACGCCAAGATTCAATCATCATCTTCCTCATCATCACTGTCTGTTTCAGTGCCAAAATTGTCATTTGCACACTCATGTCCAAGGCATGCACATAATTCTGTACATTTAAGTCTTGTCTGGAGGCAATGGCACTTTCTTGCGACAGTACACTCAATATCGGTGCAATACATATGAGTCAGGTTGCGGACTTCCAGTGGGGCTAGCTCATTGGTATACATCAAAGGCTTGAGGTACCCATCATTAGACATTTCCCAGCCGTTACCATTGGGATCCCACACTTTAGGGTTAGGAATGTGACTGTTGCATTGGTGTCTTTTTATCCAAAACCACTCCCTAGTAGTCATTACCCTATTCAGCAGTCCGAACTCTTTACCCTCCATAAGCTGACCTGTCCCTGTCTAACCTATATACATATAGAAGTACTATTGTCCAAATTTCACACCTTCCTCTGTAAAAATTTGACATAGGCTGTATTAGCCGAAATAAATTAAAGGGTCTTCGGCGAGTAACTACTCAACATGTTTCGGAGCCTTTTACCCGTACATGTCTCTCTGAGTAGCGGCTCCTTGTCTAAGCTAAAAATTCAGCAAAGACAACCCACATAATAATGAATAAATATGAACGTGGCAAATGATGAATTAGCCAAATACGTGAAGTTTTGCTTATAAATGCAGACCTTCATTATGAAAGAAGAATACCTGGCAAACAAACTATAATTACCAAATTTGTGTAGTACAGGTTCAGTTAAGAACAATTTGACTTACCCCTGAACAAATATGTACCCTTTCTAGCTGGACAGCTTATTCTAGTTAAACCATCCGCCAGTGTTTAACTGAAGTGGAAACAAGCTGGGGCATTATATTCAGTCCCAGTGATTGTAAAATAAACAGTTGCAGCTAGACCACCTGTATAAAGCAAGGGAAATCCTAACAATGACTGCAATAATGTACATCCTGCACCAGAAATGTAAAACAAACTCCATGATGACACCTACTCCTCAAACACTTAAGCTCTATTTCATTGCCAACCCTGTGTCAATGTATCATCGTAATGTGTTAGGTTTGTGATATTTGAAAAAGTACTGTCACTTTTGAGTATTTGTTTAATATTGAGTAAATGTGCATTTAGGCATGTCAGAAAAGAATGAAAGTCATTAGCATTTATGCCAAAAACATGTTATTAAAACAATTTTTCTTAACAGGATTTTAAGTCCAATTAATCAAACATGTAACTGTCGTAGGCCGCTGCTTGCTACCGATAGTCATTTGTATTTCAGTCAAGAGAATGCAATGAAAATATTAACCAGATATCAAGTACAATTAGGCAAGCTTGTAACTGTCGTAGGCCGCTACTCGCTGCCGATAGCCCCTGGGGGTTTAACCTAAGAGAAAACAAGGTAGCCTAAAATGTCTCAAAGGTGAACATGAAAACAGAATAATACCAAAAGATAAAATTAAGTCGAAAAAAAGGCAAGTCTCAAATCTCTAAAATTATTGAAGCCAAACTTTCTAACCAACTCCAGATATTTACAGCAAAATTTGTAGAAATATTTGATCAAACGTACTTCTTTGAATCCTCCTGACACAAGTTTATTTTAAATAAAAATTTGGTTCCAGATGCAAAGTCCTGAAATTTAGAACAAATACGACCAAATCTCAAAGTCTGTGAAAAAAACGTATTATATCCAATAGTGTCCGAAATAATACTGTCTGGGAAAGGATAATTACCTACTTCAAAGTTAAAATCATCTATTTTATGATAGACTTTAATACAAAACCTGTCATTAGTGACCTGAATATCCAAGTCCAAAGACACATCTCTGAAACCATCTGAATTGTTACCCTCCAAATAGATATCTTTTTGGTAAATTTCTTTAGCAATTTTACTGAAATTTTGTACATTTACACAAGCAATGTCATCAATATATCTTACGTTGTTTGATAAATCTGTAGCCATTTGAAAGTCCTTTTTCATCAGTTTATCCATATACTTAAATTCAAGCCAGGTTATATACAAATCTGCCAGTAAAGGGGAGCAGTTGCTACCCATTGCAATGCCTTTCATTTGTTGAAAAACCAATGGTCCGCATTAAACAAAAGTATTATCCAAGAGAAATTTTATAGCATCTATCAAAGTTTCAACAGTGTACGATTTAATGTTACTTTTTGAATATTTGTTGTGTTGTGCTTTTTGGTATATGAATTAATATTAATGTATGGTTTACCATTATGGTTAAACATTTGCTGATTAATTCTGAAAGTCAACTTGTAACTTCATCAATGGGTAGATTTGTGTCCAGTGAAGAAAAATCAAAACATTTGATATTTTTTGCTTTTACATTTTAGATACAAACTCGGAAGAATTGCTAATACTTCAAAAACAATTTAATTCACCGTTTCTAGAAATTGCATTACAGTATTTACGAAAATGATTCCTAATTACAGTCAAACACAATGTTCCGTCTTTTGATAATTGTTTTCTCGTACATTTTACAGCACCGGCTATGAATCTAGATTTGAAAGGGTTTTTATGTAATTTGGGTATCCAGTACAAAAGTGGAATATAGGAGACCTCTTCAGAAATTTTGATATCAAAATTCCTTTCCATCTCATCTTTATGTGTATCTATTAAATTATCAATGGATTGTTTGTGTAATTTATATACGTCATTTCCTCTTATGTCTGAATTATTGTTATTAACAAGTTCTTTTTTCAAAACACCTAGATAATATTTTTTGCAGATGATCCCAAGATTGTTCCCTGCCTTATCTATGCTAGTGACTACAAAACTTTCTTGTAGTTCTTTGACTGCTTTTGAAACTTCAGGTTGTTTTATATTAACCGTATTGAAATTCGTATGTGGGATTTGTAACAATAAATTCTTTTTCTAGAGACTTTTTGCAAGTTTGACAACCGTTCTTTAAATTTCTGAAATTCTATTTTGCTTTCTTTGCCAATTTCATACAGTAGGGATCAAACGCATCACATGTATCCTGAAAAATACTGTCAATGTTCAACTTGGGGCATATCCGAAATTTTTTACCTTTTTTCATAATTTCTTTTAAACTTGAATTTTGTATGATAATCAAATTACCTGTAAATACATGTTTGTGGTATGCATCAACAAAATGTGAATATTTACTGTTAGACATACAGTCACAATTTTGATTCGCTGCGAGATCTTCAAGAGCAATTGAAGCCAGAAATTGCTTGTAACTCATGATACTTTGTCCAATATTGTTGCCATATTTATAGGAAATGATGGGGGTGGGGGTCTTTTATTTTGCACTCCTTGGGAATCATGTTATGAACAAATTTCAATTTTAAAAGGGACTGAATGTTTAGTTAATCAATAATTTTGTGTTTGAAAGGAATGCTGCAAAACATTTGATCTTATTTGTTATTATCAGAATCTGGTTTCCGAATAGTTGTTGTGTAAGCGTACACAATTTCACAAAAATTTTGCGGAAATGTGTATTCTGAATCAGTAAAAACCAAATATTCATTAATTTTTGTTATGTCTCGAAATGATAGTGCTTTAAGAGCTGTATGTAATTGATCAATACCATTGTGGCACCAGATGGCACATTGGTATTGTGCCCTTTTCACATGTTGCTCAAATGCATCCTCAGTAGGCGGTAGTTGAGCAGCTGATCGGTCTGTGGTGGAGGCAAGCGTATATCATAGCTTGTCCAAAGTAGTTTTGTAATCAGTCCCTTTTCCTGTGTTGAGAGCTTTGCTACATAAAACAGGTATTGGGATTTAGCTTGGCTGCGAGTGGCTTCTTGGATGGCGGTTCCAGGTTCATGATTTTAGGTTCACGGTACAAAATTATCTAACCTGCAAATACATTAAAACGCTGGTGTTCTTACCTGGTCCAAGCTCAATTTTAGAAAATAATCCAGTCCATGTGTATATTATCAATCATGCAACACATTTTGACAATATGCAGTCATTCTGAATAACACTGATAATGAGACAATCACATAATAGGGTTAGAATCATACATGGACTCTCGAAGTCAAAGAAATGTGCCCATATTTGTGCTTTCTGGTGCCTCTACAACACAACACATAAATTATAAAATCCTAATTTGAAGATGACCTCATTTGCATAAATTTAATGATAGGGTTTCTAAATTGTCCTCACTTCATTTTTTTTTCGGTAATATATATGCTAAAATTTGCTCAAATTCCAAAAATGCGTTCTGGAGAAAGCACTTGTGCACAAGCTAGCCAGACCAGACAACCCATTAATATAAGCCCCCCCCCCCCCCCCCCCCGTGGCGGACCCATAAAATTTCAGTAAAGCTGTGAGCGAAAAATGTTAATAAGACGATTGGGATTCTATGTTCTATATGCTTTGAAGTAATGTGTGATATACATCTCTAGAATGGCTTGAGAAACCCCAACATCTGAAGCCTAACTTGCATACATGTTATAGTGTCCACTTCATATACTCCAGTAAATTTGGTATCAGTATATCCCTGGAAATATATTACCTTCATCATTTAACATTTACCCCCATTTTTGGTAATTTGGCAACTGCAGCAAACAACATCAACTAATAGAGGTATTTATATTGCCAAATGGATGACAAAATTATGCATATAATTATAATAATAATGATGTTAATCAAATAATTTTTTAAAGCTTCAGGTCTGTTGAAAGAATTAGGTTAGTGCTACCTTCTGCTGAAATTTGGAGTGCTTATCTTCAAAATTAAGGCAGATATTAAAAAAATAGTCAAAACTAGTCATTTTCCACAAAAAATAGAGGTTGCCATAGAAACGGGCGTGTAAATATACCAAAAAACGCTTTTCAGACTCCACAACCTATTTTTCTGTAAAGAGGATACATGTGCGCACATTTTGATATAGGTTGTGTTTTGTTATACCTTTGGTTGGGGTTGCATCTATTTTTAGGGCACTTTTGAAGCATTTGCCGCTAGCCTATTAGTATTGTATAAAATAAAGGGTTGTTTGTCCAGACAGTAAGCATTATTGCAAATATCGGTTCCAAAGCCTGTTTTCTGCTAAATGGAGTGAGGTAAAATGTTGATGCACATTTACGTTATTTATGCAACCTGATGTAATTTTGAATGGGTCACTACTGTAACCAAAACTGCGAAAATTGATTATATTCACGTGAGCATACAGAATATTAGTGTGTTTAATGAATGGTGTCTCTGTGGGCAATTGCATGTCTATATGATCAATTAATGGGGCATTCCGTGGTATTTGTGACATGAACGTTAAATTTTAAATTGTAAGATGGTAGTCAAAGTTTTATATTTTCTGAAAGAGTGATTTTATGGGTGAATTTATAGAGACAATGGGAAATTTGTGTTATGGACGTGACATTTTTTTCCAGTTTTTTTTTTAAAATATACAAAATGTTACTTTTTCATGTAGACATAAATTTGAAAGTGCGCTAATGATTTTAGCATTGGAAAATGAAAGAATTATATCCAGCTGATAAATTAATGGCTAAACCTGATCAGTTGTGTCACGTTCATAACATTTTAGCAGAATTTCTTCCTTAAAAAGTGCTGAGGCAATTTTCAAAAAAGAAATATATTCACTTACTTGATTATACCCTTAAATAACACATCAAGTTAGATTTTGGAAAAGTTCAACCAATTTTATAAAATCCAGCATATTTTTTTGTGATGAGCGTGACTTACTTTCTATGGAAGTAACATAGTTACAGCTACCCAGTCTCGATTTGAAGCCAGTGACCTTTCTTTTATATCCATCCAAAGTCCTGTACCTTGTCCTGTGCTTTCACAAATCCAGTTATTATTGATAAATCTGTGCAATTGATGGGCACATGCTGGAGCTTAGTTGTCACACCTTATTCTCACAGTGCCTCTCTGCACTGCTGCTTCAGTCAAATGGAATTAACTTGGTGTCGAACCCAAAAGGGTAAAGCAACAGCAAAGTCTTTTGTGAGGATACACCTTCTGTCCCCTTATTCATACATGTAAGTCTGAGGTTTTCCTTTACACTTTTGAACAGCACAGCAGCCTGAATTCTTCA
This sequence comes from Hermodice carunculata, assembly GCA_964020975.1. Classification (NCBI taxonomy): domain Eukaryota; kingdom Metazoa; phylum Annelida; class Polychaeta; order Eunicida; family Amphinomidae; genus Hermodice; species Hermodice carunculata. The sequence continues at coordinate 664,137 of CAXHWN010001522.1, read as the reverse complement.
AACAAATACTGATAATGTTCTTATGATACTAAACATAATCCTGTGGTTCTCCACTTTTCTGCCGCAGCCCCGTTTGACACAGGTGGCTTCGAAGGGGAGAAAGGAGAGAAAGAGGGAGATGAGGCAGAGGAAAAAATGACCATGGCAATTATTCTCATCAGCTTCTGCTTTCATGTTTTCCAGGACCACAGCAAAAGCTCCACCACCCAGTCTCTCACAGCTGTGGTAGGGCCCTTGTCCTGGCCATTTACCCCTGCACTCATCGCTTGTAAAAAGGGAAAAAAATCCTCACACAATCCATCCATGCTACTAATGCTCAGGCATTTCTCATGGGTGCTTCAATGGAAGCCCATGGGGGATGCTATCTGTAAGCTTTGTTTCTTTGCATCACACAGGGTTGCCGTCGTTAAGATATACATGACATTAACATTGCTTTTTACTTTTAATCCAGAGCGTACTTGGCAATGTCTTCCAGCATAATAATAGTAAATCCCCCTGCTATTGTCTTACAAATATATCTAACAGGTAAATGCTCATACTACTCTTATTCACTAGCCAGTATCAGATAAGACTTCCAGTCAGTCAAGTCGTCATTGCCCATTCAAGTGTTGTGAGACAGCACAGGTTCAAAGAATAATGGAAATAGGATTCAGCAAAGTTTGAGAAGACAGAGGCAAGACAGAAAACAAAAAGGTTGGAAAGATGGAAGAAAATTCTCGATGAGCACAGAAGAGGGGGTTACAGGTCAAACAGAGCACACAAAAGGCGTGGTCTGCATAATTTTTCAATATGTGGCATTTAGAGCAATGGATTTTTATTTAAAAAACATGATTCCTAATCAGTTGCTCCATGCAATGCCTAGTTACCATTATATAGTTCAAATTATGAATAACTGTTGCACTTGTACTGTCTTTTCTATTTTATTTTATCAAATTATAACTGTGATAAAATGTCACATCCATAACGTCCCGTCCATAACAATACATTTATTAATAAAGTCTCTTATTTCTAAAATAACAATCCTTTCTTCATTTTTTCTCTTATGTCGTTATAAAGTTGACTAATTTTCCTAAGAAAATCAGATATAGACCACAATCTCGGATATTTAACAGAACTGAGTTTTGAGACTAGACTTGAATTTGAACAGTCCATGTCACAATGGCATCACGTCCATAACACTCATTGTGTTCTCATAATTGAACCAAAATATGGACAGAAAAATCTTTTGATAATTTATGAACAAGTACACTGTGGATAACCCAAATTTATGCAGAGTTTTAGTGATGTAAACTGGTTTGTTTGAAAAACCGGTTTATAAAGCATCACTTGAACATTCACACAGGAGAAAAACGACAAAAGTGTGCAGCATGCCATAAATGTTTTGCTGAAATGGTACACTGATGAGACACATGGAAACTGGAGCACATTTAAAACCATGCCAGTGTAACACAGGTGCTCAAAGCAGTACACATGTGAGTAATCGTGAGTCTCACATTGTTAAAAACATCTGGAGACCAACAGTGTGTGGAAGACCTTTTCAGGACCAGGGTCAGTTAAGAAAACCTATGGAGACTCCCAAAGGCTACAAAAAAACAAGACCACTGAGCATCATGTGGTACATTGTTTAGCACCATCAAACATCAGTCTTACACAGATAAATAACTGTACCAGTGTGCAAAATATGATGATGATTGGACAAAGGTTGAGCACAACATAGCTGTGATCAAAATGAACATCTGTATTTACAAATTTCACCAGTGTGCAACGCCTTGGCAAAATTTTGCAATGAGCCAAAATCTCTCCCTTGTAGCTCAGAAGTGTCTCAAATTCTGATATCAACCTGACAGAGGTGGTTCGAGCTGACAATACTGTGCCAAAAAGGACCATTAGTCTCACTGGTTAAAGGTTTATAAGATTTGATAAATATGCTACCTGTGCGAAATGTGAAGAATCGGATGAAAATACTCAGATCAAAGGTGACCATCTGGCAAATACAGCAAATGATTATGTGTGTGTTAAACTGAAAGAGGACGATAAGCATTCAGCCCCCCCCCCCAAAAAAAAAAGTAAAGCAATATCAGTGCACCAGACGTGGAGATGAGTTCACTAATGTTGACCTTTTTGGAGATTCAGGTGGCAAGTCACATGGATAAGAAACCAAACAAGTGTTCAGCATGTGGTGCAGTGTTTGAACTCAGCCATAATATGAACTCCACAGATGGACCAACCGACCAGTGTCCCTTGTGTGATGTGAGATTTATGCAGGAAGACATTCAGCTGAACACAGATGAGACTGTAGTGAAAGACGCTGAGGAGAAACATTTTTCAGATGGCCGATCTGTTGAACTGCGTGTACGATCTGAACAATTTAATGGGGATGCAAAGAATGTGAAAGAAAAGGATACAAATGTGGACCTGTCTGGCTGTGTGAAACCTGGGGACCTAGAATTCCATAGTTCCACAACCGTGACAACAGATGACTTGGATGCCAAGTCAAACCAGTGCATCAGGTGTGGTGAAGAGTTCACACACATTTACCTCTATGGTATACACATGATAAGCTGCAGAGATGACTGATCTATAAGTTTATGTATATCATGCGGTGTAATGATTAAACATGACAGTACCAATCACACAGATGAGGAAGAATATCTCTGCACAATGCATGCTGATGCAAGGATGCAGAAGAGTCAGATTAAACAGGATGTGATGAAACATATGATAAGCCACAGAGGTGACCAAACTTTTAATTCATGTATATCGTGTGGTGTAATGCTTGAAAGTGACATTACTAACCACACATATGAGGAACAACATCAGTGCACAATGTGTGTCGTGGCAAGGATAGAGGTTGGTCAGCTTAAATATGATGTGATGAAACTTGACGTAATTTGTAGCAAGGGAATGAAACAGAACTTCCATATTTTTCAAAGTCAGAGTCATGGTTCTGTCAGCTTGAAACCAAAGCAAGATGCATGTGAAACAATAACCTTCGAGGTTAATCTAATTGAGTTTCATGGTACTACTTGTAATGAGGAGTTTTCACAAATTAATCATGTTAATGCATTTTTTGATATACTGATCCCACCCAGATACCGTATATTTGCATGATATGCAAATTTTAAGCTACAGTTACACTTGCGTTCAAGTTAACAAACGCCAAACGCACCAACGTTTCCCAAACACTTTCAGTGAAAGACAAACGTTTTGCAAACGCGTAGTAAACACTTTTCAAACACCTTTCCAAACGCTTTCAAACACTTTACACTTTGCGCCAAACGCATGTGATACATGTACATGTACACTTGGTAATCTAATTCTCATGACAGGAATATTTTGTTTACAAGTGTCTAAAAAGCTTACCAGCGCCAAAAAATCCCAACAACATGTGCATGCCTTCATTTATGGATAAGCCAAAAAGCTCTACTGTGTATATTTCACAATAAAGTTGAAATCCCAGTCGCTAACATTTTTTTCTGAAAGTGAAGTTCTTGAAAAAAGGCTAATTTTTAAAATTTGGAACGGAAATACAGAAGCAGCTCAATTTAAGTATTGTTTGGCGTAGTAAGCCAAGCAAAAGAAATAGCTCCATTGGTCCTTGGGGTAATTATATATATTTTAATTGAAAATTAGGAACTATTTCTGAGTAAATTTATAGGCAATATCATAATCAGATCATGAATCATGATCTGATCATGATATTAGCTATGGATTTACTCCGAAACAGTTTTTGAAAGACAAAGTATTCATGACATCTTAAATGAAGAATTAAGTCTTTAGTTAACTTTAGTTGAATTAGACACATGGGTAAACGTATTTGGATCGTGTTTTATGTAAATATATACAACCTATAATGCTGGATAAGTGCAAATTTACATGTAGGTACATCATGTATTGCTGGCCTGTTGAAAATACGTTTGAAGACTCTTCATCATTTAAATGGAAGTGTTTGAAATGCATAGTGTTTGAATGCGTTTGTGAAAGTGTTTGAAATTGTTCAACGCATTTGGAAAGTGTCTGAATGCGTTTGGAGAAGTGTTTGGTAGCTTTGTGAAAGTGTTCGAACGTTTTGTAAAAGTGTTCCGAGATTGTTCCCAAACGCTTTCCAAACGCTTTCCAAACACATTCCAAACACTTTCCAAACACATTCGAACCGTTTTCAAACGTTTCCAAACACAAGCCAAACACCAGCAAAACGCGAAAGAAGCGTTTGGCTGTTAACTTTTAGCCGGGTGTAACTGTACTTACCTGCAGACCAAGGGGCAATATTGCTGACAAAAAATATTTATTATTTTCTGAGAATCACTCTGTCCTGCTCTGGTAATGAAAATACTTGTGAAGATTACTTTCTACCTTCGTGTATGCTGACACTATTCTTTCATTGTGGATAAATTACGGATGCTGGGTGGGACTTTTAGTTGTCCCAGAGCAAAAATTCAGAGTTAATTTTTGAAATTTGCATACCTGTTGCATAATAAAAACTCTATGGATGTGCGTAAGTGGGATATAAACTGCATAGATGAGGTTGGGGGGGGGGGCTCTGATGCCTGAATAAATCGCATATGGGAGTCCAAGGAACGCATTTCAAGCCACTCGTCAGATATAGCATGACGGTTCTTGGAAAAAGAGCCCACCTCACTATTGATCTTGTCTTACATGTATTATGGTCCCACCACGCCAGGCTAGCAATTGCTGTAAATCTGAAGTCAATTGGATATCTCTGCCTGCACATGTACATGCCTAACAGCTTGGCTTTTCCAAAGTTATTCATCCAGAAATAGATGAACATGCATGTACTTTTCGCGTTCAGAAGCCTGTGACTCCGTTCCAAACTTGGCATCAAAAAGTTAATTGATTGATACACAAATAATCAGCATAAGATGTTTGTTGCAGCTTGGAGGATTGAAGGGGGTATACATGTATATATCCTTTTCCTATGTAGCAAGAAGAGATTCTGTCGACAAAAAAGTCCCCATAAAATGTAGAAGTATTTCTAGAAATTACTGTACTTGCTTACATTTCATGAAGTGTCATTTTGTTTTGAATAGAAACGTTTATGAAAATTTTAATTACTACATCCATGGGTGGATGAAATCATTTTCAAAGTGGCTGTAGAGGAAGCTAGTATTAAACCGTTCCCATTCAAAATACCCTGATTTTGAGATGTTGTCTATGTACCTGCTTTCTCTATATGTTTGTTCTATCCAGATTTTATGCGAATCTTTTGACAAAAAAAAAAAAAAAAAAATCTAATGCAGCTTTTCTTTGTACATTCTCTACACAGTGCACCTACTATAATTTTCAGTTGCAGAACTTCTAGTGACAGACGATTACACTGAATCATTAGTCTCATATATATATATATATATATATATATATATATATATATATATATATATATATATATATTTACATATCTATATATACATATATATATCTATCTATCTATATATATATATATATATATATATATATATATATATATATATATATATATATATATATATATATATATATATATATATATATATATATATATTGATGCATATTGTTTGGAAGGAGACATCAACTAAATATCATTTCCCTGCAAGTTCCTCATCTTGGGGTATCTTGGCAAAGGTCCACTGGGACAATATAGAAAATAAACACAAAAGAAAACAGTTCTCTTAATTTTTACATATGTGTGATTTGTAACATGGTAGTCAGTACCACATAATATCTGACCTAAAAGAATAGAAAATAAATTGTTTATGTTTTCATGTGAAAATGTAATGTTCTTACAAGCTGATGTTGATCTTGTGATAAATATTTCTACCTTAGTTCTTTTTTTTTTTTTTTAATATTCTTTTAAAACTGACTCCACATCGGTTAAATACCTGGATAGTAAAAGGGATTGAGCATCGAATTTAGCTTCTTCATGCTTGTTGAATGCAATCTGTAAAAGGTGTCATAGAAGCCTGTATTGTTATAGGTTTGCTTTCTAATTCTGTGGAGTCTTTGGCTCGTAATAGTAAAATAATAATGTGGCCATCAGCATAGAACACTGTGTCTTTGTATGCTACCAGATGAATGTGTAAATTATCCCGTAGGTATCTTTGTGATAAAATATTTACTTTCTGTCGGCAGTGTATTTGTGTGTAAATGACGAGGTGGGATCATTCATCATTATGTGCAATTGCACCAGTCAAATTTGGCAGCAAACATCAGACTACGTCGAATGATTTGCGTTTAGATGTCGGCTTTGGTGATTTTTTTTATTGCTTTCATCTGTTCTAGGCTACAAAAATAGTGTCAAGAATTAAGTGAAACTTAGGACTGAGAGTAAAGATAAATGGGAGCTCTTCGATATTTATGCCAAGGTTAATCATGGATGGATTGACAATGAGTCCTCAATATTGACTTTTAATTGCATTGAATGAGCACAAGAGACTGGTACTGTATGTGGCTACATACTCAATAAATTTTTGTTCTTGTATCTGTTTTTTTGTCTTTGAAAGTCTTTGTCAACCTCAGGGGGAATCAAAGTTTAAGTTTAAGTGGAGTATAAAACATAACAAGCAGCTATAAAGCTCTGTGACCCCTTTTCTGACTGGGAAAAGTAAGGGTGTGAAGTTTGTTGCAACTTTGGTTCATTTATAGGTCACCAATGACATTACAGCATGGATTGTTGACAAAAAAATGTCTGACATGAATGTTACAATGCCTGCCTTCAGACGGTTTTAGACCGTAGCGGAACTCAGAAAAGAATGACAAAGAAGAGTATCTAACGTTAACTACATGTATGTTGGCAAAGAAAAATCAACACAAAGTAGGTAAAGGAAATTGTACACTTAGCTACATTGAGACAGACTGCAGGTAAATCCTAATTGCTGGTGAGCGGTGCTCCACAGGTACTGTCCCACAGTTCCAAATCCTAGAGCAGGTGCAAAATAGTCTGGTCCAAATCCTGCAGAGTAACAGTTGGGTTCCAATGTGGCGCACTTCCAAATATACCAGTCCACACAAAGGCACTGCCCACCGATACAAGAGAGTCCTGTCTGTAGCAATAGCTCACAGTCATGCTGGGTTGATGACATATAGCTCCTGCCAGATCTCAGAATTCTATGTCAGTCATAAAGGGAGCTGTTTTATATACCCATGCTGGGAACTTTCACCAGCATACCAGAGTTTTTCAATTGGTCACACATTTCAATTCACAATAGACTACACTAGCGCTGTTTCCTTTTTTTTTTTAAATCCAGAATGGGGTCCCTCCCATGTTACTGTACCTCAACATTTCAGGTTATTCCAAGTAGCATGAGAGTCATCCCAACAAAGCATGCCAATTCATTCACTCTGTAAAACATTTGAAGAACTCAGTGACTTTTCCAAGTCAAAGTGAACTACTATTTACACTTTCATAAGAATGAGTGTAAACAACAAATCCCAGTGATGTACACATGCGTTAAAACCTCACTTTGGACACCAAATGGACCTGTAATTTGGCCAAAGCTAAAGTGACACCATAGTCCTAAATTTGCTGTGTACTTTTTGTACACATGCCACAACTAATATGCAGATCCAGTTATTGTTACGGCCTATTTAACTATTGTATTATTCCAATGGGAAGAAGGCACACTAACCTTTCACCCCCCGTGGCCCAGATTTGATCCATGGCCAAAGAAGCAAGGACATGGAAAGAGTTCAAACCACTCTGTGCATGGTGCTTTTCTTGGGTTCTTCTGTTTTCTTAACCGTATAATAATGTTTACGCCGACATCCGTGCGTGTAAAATGATTGGCATTGAACAATTTTGTATGTATGGATGATTTTAAACAAATGAGGAGAATGAACTGCCCATCCACAGATTGACCTTGACAACCCATAATAAGTTTTACTCTGGTTAATTGGATGAAAAATGAACATATGTAATAACAACCAGGGTTCCAGGGTGTCATTGCCTGGTGACCACTTTCTTTAACCCTGTCACAAGTTTTATTTCCACAAAGTTTCAGAAAAATCCTAGTGACGGTTTTGGATGATGAAAATAAAAAATGAGTAAAAATTCAGGATACAGAGCTTCACCACGTGGTATACACGTTTCTTTATCCCTTCTATAATTTGTATTTCCCCGAAGTTTCAGACAAATGAGAGTAACAGTTTTGGATGAGACACACACAAACTTGTCACCAAAAAAGAAATAGAAAATTAAAATTTACAACACCTCCCGTTAAACAAAATATAATCAGTAGTGTACTATGCAATTTTGAAGTAATTGGCATGGTGGTTTGGAGGAAAATTTATACAAAAAATAGAAATAAAATCATTAAAACTCCAAAATCAATGGAGTGTGACCACTGGACCAAACTTGGTAGAGACAATGTTACATGGTTGCAGCATTGCAGGTTGTGGAGTTGAGGTTTAATCTTTCCTTGATGTGGTATGTGCAGGTATGGGACTCAACCAGAAGTTGCATTATGACAGAATATCATCAAAGCCTTCTAACTAAACTGCAGGCCTACGTAGCTTCCATGGTTTAATAAATGAAATATTCTGGTTGTGGGGTCGAGGAGTAAAAAACCTTATGAAATGACTTCTTGTATATACATATATATATATATATATATATATATATATATATATATATATATATATATATATATATATATATATATATATATATATATATATATATTAATTACGTATTTGGGTTTCTAAGCATAATATGATTCAAAATTTGACAAAACTAACAAAAATGCGAGTCCCCCGGCAGCCTTCTGTGTAATGATAGCATCACTTATACACATATACAAATGATAGTATACAGGCAATGTGTTTTTGGAGTTGGACAAAATTCTGTTAAAGAGTATAGGAGCAGGGCTGCCCTCCATATTATTGATAATTTCTTTTCCATGCGGTCGGGTGATTTGCAATATTACAGATAAACAAGGCAATACTATTTTATGTAATACAAAGTGGGTATATAAACATAAACGTCAATTGAATATTTGTCTTTTATTTACAAAACCTGGATTAAGGCCACTCAAGAACCTGTTGCTTAATTGGTAGGTTACCAAGAATTCTGACAATTTCATGTCAGAGTGTTTGTTGAGAGCTCTGGCGTAGAGCCCTTGCAGAAATATATTGTTCTGTTTCACCACTTTTGTACTTGTAGTTGGGTAGCAGGCCAAAATATAACAATAAATAAAAGAACGGGAATGATTAATTAATTACTATGGCAACGAAATTAAGTTTTTAAGAAATAAAGCAAAAAAAAAGTAAAAAAGCAAAAAACAAAAAAAAAACAAACAAAAACAAAAAAAAAACAAAAAACAAAAGAAAAAAAAAACAAGAAAAAAAAAACAACAAATTATTACCCATAACTTTATACACACAGAAGGTACCACCTCACAAGTTTACATCAACATACCTACTATACAGATGTTTAACAAGAACCCAGTTTGAAATAATACGTGGCAGCAGATGGTTGCCATGGCAACAGAATGTTTGAAAAAATCACTTAGATTTGCAAATAAACAGAATCTTGTGTATAGTTTATAATTTTGGAAATAATTTTCATCACCTTTGAAATTAGCCTGTATAAATTTTCCTTCTGCACTCACAGTAAGGTCAATAAAACCTATTTACATAACACACAGCACATGCGTCATTTTTTCTTTAACACGGATTGCATTGTGGGTACTTGGCAGTCGCCTAGTGCTATGGCGAACACTGTATAGCGAGAAAGATATGATGGAGCAAGTTCACAAAAATGTGACAGAAGTAGACGCAACTGAAATCCCCGGCAATTTTTTTACGCCCGTTTGCAGCTGCCACAGTGCCTGAACTGCGACGTTGGGTGCAGTGCCGGGGAGCAAAAACGAAAGGAGCAAAGAAGGAACTTATCGAAAGGTAAGCACAGGTTTAATTGTTTTTGACGTGTGACTTATGACAGAAACCAATTGCATTATTAGTGTTTAATACACGAACATACGCTCTTCTTTAATGCTGAACTAGCTTTAAATGTTATTAATTCCTGTTGCAGACGTATATCGAGCCGCGTCCAGACCAAATTTGATCGATAAAATGCGGTGAAATCGTGACCGGGAAAAGTTGTACACTGAAGCCACATCACCGACATAGATCCTGCCGAACTTCGCTCATTCTTTGCGAAAGGAGCATATGTGCCCACGAGTAAATGGTCATTGCGTAGTGTATTAAACTGTATGCCCCATATTATTCAATGTTTTATTCTATTGGCTAGAAAATACGACCCAGAATGTAAGTGTCCAACCGCAGCCAATTTAAGCCCATTTCAGCATGTTCACAGATTGCCTGCACTGCCTGGTTTATTACGGTCTTCTCCCTTTTAAGTTTTTGGCCTACATGTACATTTTTCTGTAACATGAATGGCATATCCTAGCTCATTACAATATAACCCTCCTTGTCTTTATACGTGAAAATTAAGGCCTTGTCTCTTGAAAGTCTGGAGTGTGACGATCCATCTACGTAGTTTCAGTTACAGGAACTTGCAGTTTTTTACTTAATTGTCAAGGTGGGGGGGGGGGGGGGGGGGGGGGGGTTGGGTCTCACACTGTCAAAAACATAGGTTTCTCACCACACTGTGTGACTTCACACGATTTATTTATCCATCGAAGTAAGGCATCAGGTCTTTCAGGCCTATTTTGTTAAGTTTGACAGCGTCATTGTTTTTCCTCTGACTATTAAAAGTAAACCTGAATTTAAAGAAGGATGTTCGATTTGTTTCCACAAATAAAAATGTCTTTTATCATGGACTAGAAAAGGAGGAAGACACTTTATTTTTGTGAAATGCAGTCAATGCAGAATGTAGCAATTCAGGGGTTTTTTTTTTTTTTGTTTTGTTTTGTTTTGTTTTTTTGTTTTTTTTGTTTTTGTTTTACTTACAGAGGCCACGTGTATAACAATGAACCACTGAGGTGAGACAAAGCCATAAATCCAGATGCCTGCCCATGATATGCCAACAAACAGCAACAAAGATATTTAATGCCACCCTGATGATGGATGGAGTAGAAACTTAAGTGAAATACCAGATGGATTTTCACAAACCCACATATATGCCCATGTCGGTGGAAAAACGGAGAAACAGAGTGGCTGGGTATAAAATGTTCAAATCAGATAAAGTCATTTCGTGTGAAACAGCCTTTGCTCCCACTGGAGTTTGTGCCCGAGGAAAAGTTCAAGCTAGTTTTAAAGTAGATATATATAGTTTCAATGTGTGTTTTGCCCCCCACAGGTACAGTGACAAATGGAAAACGCACATGCAAGGCAGGTGCAGCAGGCAAGTGCAAACATGTGACTGCCTTTTTGTACAAGTTGAATGTCTTACAACAGACAGGCCTACAATGTGTGCCTGAGGACTTAGCTTGTTTCTCAAAGGCAAGACAGTGGGGTATACCCGGCAAACTACCCAACAAAGTGCAGACACAGAAATTAAATGAACTTGAATTTATTAACTTTATGACAGACAAAGAGACAAGAGCAGTAGAGAATGGACAAAAAAGGAAAGAGTATTCAAGTCTTCTCCCAAGTTATATACCTATACACAGGTCAAGATTAGAGTATTTACAGAATACTTTCACTACTGAGAAAAAGAGACCTATGTGGGCAACAATATTCAGCAAGTGATTATCTACAAGAGGCTGAGCCCCAAAAATTACCCACAGGTTGATACCCCAAATATTGAAACAGTCTCCCAAACTCCGACTTCATTTCTGGTAAAGGTGACTGCAGCGATGGCAAGAGAGGTGAGTTAACATAAAAATTACGGGAAATACCCTCTAAATAATTATATTAGCAGGCATACTTTTGTGACAAAACTGACATGTTTAACCGCTTTCATTCCAGGCTCAAAATACGGAAAATAGTGATTTATGCAGTATATGTATAGCATAAGGAGATAAAAAGAGTTATATTTCAATTTGTATCATACCAAAATTTCAAGAATTTTGAAACATGACTCATGTTTTGATTCAAAATACAGTACTCCCGTAGGGTATAAATGAGAGTTTACAAGGCTACAGGAAAGTGTATTTTAGGCCTAAATCTGTTGCATTTTGGTTTTTTTTTCCTGTTCCTTCTGAATCCTTGCTATGAAAAGCATGAGCATCATTCTGACATTTTTAAAATGAACTTTTTTTCCTTTAGATTTCATATGATGAGGAATCTGATTTGGAGTCTCCTGAAGCCACGGACAAATGTTCTTTGCAAGTATATTAGGACCACCCATGTCAACAGAAGAAGTGGCAGAATTAGGAAAGGCTACCAGAGGACAATCTGCCAAGGAAGTTTGGATGGAAGGCTAGAAAAGGTAATTGAAAGCAATATATATATATAAACATATATATATATATATATATATATATATATAGGTTCATAGGTTACACAGAACTAGTTTCAGACACTGGAAAAAAAAAAGGTTTGAAAATTTTGCTGTGTGCTACACTTGATATCAGTACTTGATATGTGTGATATTAAGCAGGAGTTAGACAAAAATATTGTTTGAAAAAGTTGAAAATAAGATTTGCTTGTCAGCAAATCTGTCCATGTGCTTTCAAACCTTGAATATATATTAAGATGATGCATTTTTATCACACCAGTTGATTACACAGTGGTAGCATCAGACAAAAGTTTTTAAAACGTCAGCTACACTTGTCTTTCCATTTTATGTTTTAGTATTATTTCCACACTTGTGTACAGAGTCTGAGACTGGTATGTTTGATGTAATGAAATAAATCAGTATTATTTTCCTTCTACTTGTATAATTAATATATATTTGTCAGTCCGCATGAACTATCAAACATTTTGAAAGACCATGGCTTCTCTGTCATATGTATTATATCTAGTATGCATTATATATATGACAGAGAATCCATGATCTTACAGCCGTTTTGATAGTAAATAGTATACATTGCACATGACAAAAGCCATGATCTTTCAAACTGTTTCATATACATATATATGCGAAATACAATAGACTTTTCATTAAATGTACTTGCCTATAAGCAAGATCGTGCTCAAGAAGTCCCAAGCGTAGTCTTGTGAGCACTAGAAACAGTTCATCCTCAGATGACGGAGTTCGAAAGGGAAGTTTGTTCTCATTTTGAGTGTCTGTTTTCCTGGACAGCTTGAACACAAGGTTTTTGAAATCTGTTACTGTGTATGTGTACAGGTGTTGGAAGTCTACTTGTGTTAGGCCAGTATAAAACTTCATGGCTTTCTCATCTTGTACAGCTTGAAGTCCAAACACTTTTTTTCTGCTTTTTCTTTCTGACGGGTTAGGTCGACATTCTGCATATGTAACTGGCGTTTCAGTTGTAAACACAGATTTTTGTTGTTAGTGGCCTCCTTCCTGGCTGCAGCGAGATCGCAGGTAGTCTTTTGCAGTTTATTTTCCAGTTCTGAAATTCATTGTCTCATTTTGTCCATTTCCTCGCACATGTTTTCTGTAGCTCTTTGCTTGTGTCTATGTGCAACCAGTAAGTCCGCAGTCCCGACGCTATAGCTGCGATCGTTAACTGGTACGTACGTAGTTGTCGTCTAGGCCGCCATATTGAATTCTTCTCGGAGAGTTAACACTGGAGGGGTTAACATTGCAGCATCGTCAAAACTATCGCTCATTTGTTCATCTGTCCCCCGATTTTCATCTTCCATGCAGTTTACGGTGTATTTAAGCTGTCGTCGTGGTTTCGGCTCTGTAATCTAGCGTAGAGGAAATAATTTGGATACACTACCATTGTATTTACGTTTGCCGTTGGGGAAATGTAAACTACATACTGGATGTCTGTCAGTAGGTACAAATTTGCTGATTTTTCTTGAGCTTCTAGGTCGGGAAATATTTTCTATCCAAGTGTCTCTTAAGGATTTGTGGTTTGGAAACATGTAGAAACTGATTTTTTTGTTTCTAGTTCAGTTTCTTAAAGTGTTATGAAACATTTCATCAAATGTCACATAAGAATGTTAAAAAAGAGAACTGTGACAGTCGTGTGTTGAGCTCTACAAATACCCTTGTCATTTAAGATTTGGTCCCCAAAGGGACGAAGAAATATCTACAAAATCCAAAAAGCAATGAAGCAAGACAATTTGGACAAATCTGGTAGAAATTCACCCAAAGTAAATTGCCACCACGTTTGAAGTCAATCTGGTCGAAGATTTTTGAGGTAAAGTCGAAAATATGAATCAGCTTAGAAAGCCCATTGGCTCACATAGTTATCAATAGGAAAAGTGCATTTACTGACAAGTACCAGAATTGAACAACTCTTTAAACATCAGGAGTCCACAGCATTGACACCTAGTGAGCAACTTTGTTTGACCCTTGTACAAAAAACATATCAACCAAGTTTTAGCTTAATCTGATTGATGGTTCTGCAGAACAAGTCAAAAATAGCAAAAATACACAAAAATAATTTAAGAAAAAATATAAAAAGTCGCAGCACCTTTCGGTAAACAAATTAACATCAAGGAGTATTGCTGTGTGATATCAAAATAATCGGGTGAGCGGTTTCAGAGAAGTTTTTATTTGGAGATTTGTCCAAAAAGAAAACAATCCAACTATCACTGGAGCGTGACCATCTGAACAAATCTGGTAGACACCTACCCAAGGTACATTGCCACCAAGGTTGAAGTCAAAGAAGGTTTTGGGGAAGAAGTCAAAAATGTGAATTAGCATTAGAATGCCCATTGACTTACATAGTATTAAATATGAAAGATTCATTTACCGATAAGTATCAGAATTGAAAAAAACGTTAATAATCAGGAATCCACATCATTTCCACCTAGTGAACAAGTTTGTTTGATCATTCTGCAGGAAACATATAAACCAAGTTTCAGTTTAATCTGAGTGACGGTTCTGGAGAAGTCTAAGATAGCAAAAACACACACACATTTAATCGAAAAAACTTGCAGCGGCACGTGGCGAACAAATTATAAACTAGGAGTCTCTAGAAATGTCACTTTGTGATAGCAATCGGGTAAGCAGTTTCAGAGAAGATTAAAGATTTGCCCAAAAAAGAAGAAACAAACACACACCAAAAAAAAAAAAAAAAACCCCAAAACCCATCAATAAAAAAATCAATGGAGCATGCCCATTTGAACAAGCTTATTAGAGACCAATTCAAGGTACATTTCCCCCAAGTTTGAAGTGAATTTGGCTGACAGTTTCTGAAAAAGAAGTCGATTGTTGACGACAGACAATGGACGACCACAGACTAAGGACCACAATATAAGCTCAGCTGCTAAGAAGTCAGCTGAGCATAAAATCCAAAAATCAATGGAGCGTGACAGTTTGAATAAATCTGGTTGAGACTCATCCAAAGTATATTGCTACCAAGTTTGAAGTCAATATGGTTTATGCCTTTGGAGAAGTACCTGAATTGAATAAATCCGCAAAAATCAGGTATCCACAGCATTGCCACCTGGTGAAGAACTCTGTTTGACCCTTAATTCTACAACATACATATTCACCAAGATCTAGCTTAATCTGAGTGACGGTTTGAAAGGAAAAGTCGAAAATAGAAAAAACACACAAAAAAATCAGGAAAAAAAATATATAATTATAAATTGCCGCAGCACCTGTTGAAAAAAGTGAACACTAGGAGTGCTAAGAGTGTTCTTGTCAAAGCAATTGGGTAAGGGCTTTCAAAGAAGGGTTTTTAACATTTGCTCCCAAAGAGCCCCCCCCCCAAAAAAAAACCGGAGCGTGACCATTTAAACATACTTGGTAGAAACCCACTAAAGGTACATTACCACCAAGTTTGAAGTTTATCTGGCTGAAAATTTTTGAGAAGAAGTCAAATTAGAGACAACGAGGGATTAAGGACCCTAAGATAAGTTCAGCTACTGAAAAGTCAGCAGAGCTAAATAAAAACAATATTGCTTCCGTAGCTACGCTTGTGGTAAATTTACTGTAAACTGGAATTACCTTCAAGACAAGCATTGAATGAAGGGTGCGCCATTTGCTGGTCATGCTGACAACAAAGTCGAATCAGTTCATCTCGCAAGGTAAGGTATACATATATAAATGTGTGTATATATATATATATATATATATATATATATATGTTGTCTACCATTTGGACCTTTTATGATCTGTCTGTTACTAGTCACTTGTTATATTTTGGGATGCTACATGTTTCTGAATACTGTCAGATGGATTTCAATCTGTCTACATGATATGAAATGCAGTGTATCAGAACTCTTTCCTTCTGAGCAGTCGGATTTGATCTGATACTTTAGAGGAATGTAGTTAATCTTTGGTAGACATATGGGCAGTACACATTTGGCAGCAGGACAAATTTATTCTGGCTAGTAGTGATGTGTTTTGATAAATTAATATTTCGTATTTCAATCAGTAGGATAGATTGTGGTCTGACTTACGGGTTGTTCAAATTAACGATAGTATTTGAATCAGTCAGATGAATATTTTCTGGCTGACTGATTGTTCAAATCTTAAATTGGAGTTGTCACCCAGTAATGCAGCAGCCCATGTCCTAACCACTCTCGGACTGTAAGTAATATTGCATACTGCATATCATGTCCATCCAATGCATATCACTAACAGCTTTCCAGGTATTTGGCTAACTGTTGGGAGTTGTGGAGATAACACTCGTACCATTTTTCATTTTTATAGACTTGTGTTAACTGTGTGACACTCAGGGGCATGATACATTGGCACTAATATTCAATCTTTTTTCCCCTTTAGGTAGTTCACAAGGGCTGCACTAGCCAGAGACTACCCGCACACTAGTTAAGGCAGTCATCTTCTGTAAAACGGAGGGGAATGTGGTATGGGTGGCGGCAATAAGTGCTCCCCTGGCGAAAGACAATAATAACTGCTCCCTGGGTGAGAGTTGGTGGGACCTGGGCCATGCGACACGGCAGATCTATGCATTGGAGCCGTAGCTGTGGAACAGCGTAGGCGGGTGTGGACTGATCCAGAACCCATTAAGTCCCGTCCCTTTGCTACACTGACACCATCATCAATTACCTGGGCCTTCCATGGTAAGTGATATCATGATGTATATGGCCGGCACTATACTATATTAACACACGCATGATAAACTAACTCGCTCCAAAAGTGAAGGTGGTGCGGGGGGGGGGGGGGTGTCCGAAGATGACGATGCACTTCATAATTTCGATGTAATTGGTTCAGTTTTTCTTTTCATTTGTAATTGGGCTACTTCTCTGAATATCTTAAGAAAACCAGGCTGACGCTTGCTAATAACTACATTTCTGACATGAATTTTTAATGGGTGACTACCTGTCTCAAGTCAGGAGTGAAATTTGTTTCTTCACAATGGTTTTGAACGCAGAAAGTTGATGTTTTTGGTAATTCTTGAATCTGTTCCGTAGCTGTACTGAACTTTGCTTTCATTGTTGGGTGGAAGTTTACTTATGTGGGAACTATTTGGTGTTTACTATAGAATACTCATGCAAAGCTTTTTAGTCCATGGTGTGGGGTCAAGGTCTCTCATATGCCATTCTTGATATGTCCACTGAGAGGACCACGAACTTGTGCAATGTAAAAGTCGTATCTCTAACATTTCTCACGTAATATTGTGATCACCAGAATTTACATAGATTGTCCAGTGACCTTGAGAAAGAGATTAAGGGTGTTTATGAAGTCTTATTCACATAGCCCGAAGCGCTCCTAGGTGATTTTAAAGCAATTTACTGAGCAGTTTTGGAGAAGCAGATTTTTTTCAAGATTTTTATCTTAAAGCTCTCCCGCTCCCCCACAAAAATATCCAAATCACTGAAGCGTAACCAATTAATGCCGATGGATTTATATGTACCTTAGCTATATGCCCAACAGGTTTGGAGTGATTCTGGACAACGTTTTTGGAACACTTATTGAAAATGGGACCTATTGAAGTACGGACAGAAAGAAACCCGCAGCTGACAGGATAATTAGATAAGCGCTGCGGACTTGTCTTTCTGCTGAGGTAAAAACTGTACTGTCTATTTCTGAATGACAGTGTTCCATTGTCAGTTGGTGTGGTCCCGATGGTATGAATGTGGTGTAGGATATCAGAAGACACTCATCGTATTTCAACCACCCAGCATACATCTGTACCGTCAAAACATGGAAATGAACTGGGCAAGCATAATATATTAAGAGCTCAGTTTCCCATGTGAAATGAAGTCTAAACCTTTTTGTTTTCGTTCCTACAAAAAATTTAAATTCAGTCATTCAACATAATTTATGAACACAATGCTCATTGACCCTTTTGGCCTGCTGCATACAGGGAAAAACGTGTGAACCTTTAGAGCTAGCAGTCTATCATACAATGAAATAATGAATCTGTACCAAAATATCTCCCACAAGTCAAAACCCCCACGGCATGCTAGAGACAGAATGCAGTCGTACTGCCTTACAAGCGTGACAAACTTGTGTTCTCAAAGCAGAAGAAAGAACATGATCTGGAGGCTGTAGGGAAAAAATGTCTCATTTCACAAAAAGGTCATTTTAGCAGGAGCCCATCAGGGTACAGGGGGTTACACAGAAACAAGGGGTAGAACATGTTGTCTGCAAAACACGCTTGAACTGGCACAACTCTCACCACAATTGAAAAAAAAATGGACATCTGTGTGGGAAACAACATGACCAATCCCCCCCCAAAAACACACACACACACACACACACACACACACACACACACACACACACACACACACACACACGCAAAAATAGACATGAAGAAAAAATACAGTCAAACAATATGGCCTTACTATTGGACTATGGCTGCAACAATATGTAATCCACTGTACAAATTTAATCTCACCATTCAGATGAGACACGCAAGAACAGGACTTTGGCAATCAATATCTTGGAGTACTTGTGATTGTATGTGGTCCAAAATTGGAAAAAATTGGCATGCCACAATCAAGAAAGAAAAAGAAAGCCAAAGGATTGCAATACAGTCACAAGTTTGGATACCAGGCATACAGTTAGCGGCTGATGATTTTACCATGCTAGGAAAGGAAACCTTTATTTGGATACCATTCTGTCTATTCTTCTCTTATCTATCAACGGGAACTTCCTTATCCAATACGTGAAATATACAGTTACCATAAGCAAATCGTGCACTGATTTCTTCCGCACATATTCTTGGGGCCTCGATATGAATATGTACATATACATATATTATATATATATATATATCTTATATATATATATATGTATATATATATGTATATATATATGTATATATATACATATATACTCATGTATATATGTAATATTTATATGTATATATATGAATATATATATATATATATATATATATATATATGTATATATAATTTTTAGAACTAGCTTTCCCTTTTCTGTGACTTCTCTTGGCAGGTTGCTGCTTTGCTTTACGTTAACGCCGCTGTTTTTTTATTTCTTTCTTTGGTTTTGGCATTTTTTGTTAAATATATTATGAGAGAGAGAGAGAGAGAGAGAGAGAGAGAGAGAGAGAGAGAGAGAGAGAGAGAGAATACTGTGCTGCTATGTATGGTCTCAGATTCAGGATATTTTTATTTGGTCAGCAGTTGTTACATTTTAAGTACAATATAGTGTGACATTATCATTCATCGGGGAGACTTCCATTAAGACAAAAGTAATGTCGTTTTCATGGAAGCCACCCTGTGAAAGTGATACTTGTTCATTTTGACCGTTTTATCATGGATAGAAACACTATCCAGTCGATTGAACCATTAATTTAGTAGATACGGCACAGACATGTCACTTCATTTCAATAATTGAACTCAATTTATTTCAAATTTGGTGGAAAAATAACACATCATTTTTTTCAAATAATTATTAAGAATTCATACAAACAGACTAGTTTTCAATAGAGCTTGATTCTTCATATTGTGAAATATGTACGTTCCCAATGGTATGCAGAATGCTAGATGGAGGATCTTTATGGACGAAGATTCATTAGTAAACAAACAACATTCCCAGAACGAATTATGGTTCAAAAGTGGAGGAGAGGGGAAAAAAGGGGAAAACAGCAAACGATACTTATGTGTTGAGAACCCGTTAGTCTAATGATGTATTAGTCATTAAACAGTGTTCTGTGGCATTTGTTTAACCTACTGCATTGTCTTTCAAGAGTCTTTGATCATACACTAATATTAATAACAGAGGCTAATAGAACACAACATGCCGACGTTCAGAGGAAATGCAATGATGTACCTTTGACAGTGTGTACTCATGGGTGAACGTTTCGTGACTGCAAAAACGAACTTTGTTTGGTTACATAATGCCGATAATTAGACACGTACTTCAAGCGCCATTTAGCAATAACACAAAATGACTATGTTCAGGAGACAAGTTTCCAATAGCCTGAAAAGGGAAAAAGGTCTGGCGTGTATTTTTCGATGCGTTGTCTTGGTTGCAGGGGTGTCAGGTTGCCAGAAATATAATACGCCAAGCCTATTTCACAAGTTCTGCTGCGGATTGGGATTTCCTCATACATGTGGTCCCACTTTATCCAGGCTTTGCCATTCATATAATAGGACCTAATATTGAATTGTGTTCTGTAAAGATAAGAAACACCTGAAGTACTGTCGGTCCATACATAAAATTCTGCACTTAACTGTTCCAGACACCCAACCAAAACTTTGTGACGGGGGTGGGGGTGGATGGGGTGCATTAGTCGGGTCAGGCGGTATTGCAGCAGATCATAAACAGTCCATTTTATATGACTGGGAGAAGACTTGATTCAAACGATTCCCCACAATTTTCTACAGTAGTATATTTATATCATATCTCGATTTTCCAAATATGACTTCTGTGGCATAAGGTTAATGATATTTCATAATGTTTCGCACAATTCATGACGATATCTGTCAAAATGGCTAACCTGTTGTAAATCATTGTTGGATCGCATGGATTGCTAGTTTGATTTGAAAGACGTTAACATATCTTATTGTAGAGGAGTATTTCCCACTTTGGTACACATGGCTTTTAGTTTCCAATTTTAACAGGTTCATAGTATTTCTAGTGCATTATAAGGATAGCATTTCAACATGAGGTCGGATTCACCTTCACAAAACTGAATGCAGCACCTCTAATGCTAATTTTGGTAACACATTTGCTGTGTCTGATATATTTTCTCACGTGTGCAATACGAATACTGTAGTTCTTAAAATTTTGGTGCCTGACTTATTTTATGATATAAGTCATTTAACACATGCGCGTAATTATAGTTTGCTAAAATATTTATGCAATAGGAAAGCATACACAGAAGAACCAGAAGACTGTATCAGAGCTTTAGAGTTGATTTGAAGGCTTTCACGACTTCCAAGTCAGCACTTTGCAAGTCTGTCATACAGCAGCAATACATTTTTGCATGCTGAACATTTGCTGGTCGATGGCTGAATGCCAGCAGGGTAAAATATAGTTGCCAAGCATGTTACCCCAGGCTTGGATTGTACGAGACTGTCCATCAAAGATTAAAAGGCTTTCACGGTGATCAGAGTGCAAATTCGTTCATTTGCAATGTCCAGGTGTGCCAAAGTGCTGATATTCCGGCACTTCTTAGGATGGCTACTTTTTATAGTGCATTTTAATAAAGCGCAGCCATCAATATACTCAAACCTACGATCTGATAAAATTTGGTTTTTAAGGTAAAGATTGCATTTGCGTTAAATAAAGTGTGCGGCAAATTTGCCTATATTTACGTATGGCGTCGATTTTTATTTTTAAATGGAAAACAACTTTATAGGTTTCTTCTACAAAATGAAAAATGAAACGTACTTATGTGAAGAGTTGCTACGTCAGTCACAGTGCAAACAAATACCGATGAGATTATTATCCAGCGAAACAGGTCATGATTTTTACATTTGGATATCTGAAATGCCAGTTCTACTAAACACAGCAACATAACAGAAATACATGACACAACTATAACTGAAACATTTTTCACCAAACCCCCTTCGTGGACTTTGCGGCCGCTTTTCCTTCTTGAGGAAGTGACAGTAATAAAGATGCTTACATGCACCCCGAGAAAAAAGGAACGTACAATAACTGACGCAACAAAGAATGAATATGGCGACCAGAATGTCTTTTGTGAAAATCTGGTTGTTGACAAACAGAGAGAACCGTACAGTATCTCTGGGCTGACCTCATTTTCCGACCAGAAGATTATTGAGACAATAGCAAACACAATTATAGTGACATGTCCAAGAAGAAGAGCATAAGCTTTACATGATATTTTGGATGATCTCACTCGAAAAGCAAGTAGAATATTTGTGAATCTTTCCCAGGTTATAACACTTAAATCTAATTGCCTCCCAAAGGATGAGCAAAATGAAATAAACTTGACAACTAAACAGGTAAAACTTGAACGCCATATTTGGTCAAATGCTACATAATCTTTACCATATTTAACATCTGCTATTAAAAGAGATAAATAATGTACGCTATCGAGGCAATCGAAAATAGCAATAAGACCTTTGCCAACATATTCCAATCTAAGAGGTCGTCTCCTTAAATATACCACGGATGCCGGAAGACTTACAGAACATAAAAATAGTACACACAAATACATAACTAATCTTTGGAAGACGCCAGGTAGCAATCGACTACAACCAAAGTATATAGAAGGGTCAGGGGAGCATATGGATTCAGAGAACACAAAGCAGCAAAAGTGAAAATTGTTGCTATGAAACTCTCGCAAAGCATTTAAACCTTGTAGCATATCATATACTGACTTTTCAATCCTGTTTCCTGTTAAATTTAAAAATACAACAGAGTCAAGTCCAATAAAAGCTTTCCTGTTGATAGTATGAATTTTATTTTCAGATAAATCCAGAGTTTCCAGCCTTTGCAAGTTAATAAATATGCCTTTTTCGAGTGTTGACAGACAAGAAGCATGTAAAGAAAACTTTTTGACATAGATTAACCCTGACAAAATTCCAATTCCGATAAGAGATAATGGATTTTTGTCTAAAACAATATTTTCCAGCGAGAACAGTCCTTGAAACGTGCTTTGCTTCAACAAAGATATATCATTATGTGAAAGATCTAAATCCTTTAACGTTGGAAAATGTAAAAATGCCAAAGGTCTTATATGTTTTATATGATTGTTTTTAATTTGCAGTAAGTAAATAGCATGAAAGTGTTGATCATTTTGCTGTAGAACATATATCTTATTTCCCTGTAGTATAACTGCCCTTTGCCAGGGGCTTAGAGCAGGGACTGTTGTTAAATTGGCGTTCAAACACACCATACTATACCCATTGCATGTACAGAGGCGATGACAAGGTGTCGTTTCACATAAATCTTCATCATCAAGAGAAAGCAAACACTGCACTCGTCCATCACATATGTCAAGTTGATGTAAATATGTAATTTCATTTCTACATCTGAAAAAATATGGAAAAGTGTTATGGGCGCAATCATTTTCCTCAACGCCACCAGGACAATCCCACTCATTGTTACATACCATTTGCACAGAGATGCAATAAGATCCAGGACATTTGAACATAGCGGAACATTTATGCTCATTGCACTTTTGAAGATGGCCTCCATTAGGACAATACATGGCACTCTCGTGGTTGGCATTGTATTTTTCATACATGCATGCATAAGCTCTTCTGTAACAAGGATACTTGCTTTCATGTTGACAAGCTAGCCAGTTTGGATCTTCACAGTCATGTTCTACAGGTCTGTGCCTGTTCAGATCAAAAAGGCCTGTTGCAAATGTTTTTATGTTGATGCATTTTCTTTCATCAGTTCCATCTATACAGTCGAGAATTGTGTCGCATACTCTAGAAAAAGGGATACAGCCTTTGTTAAAACACTGGAAATACAAATGTCCACAAGAACATCTTGGTAACATACATTGATTAACACAAAACACAGAGGTGATAAATACATCTTTATCAAAACACATAGAAGCACATTGATATTCATCAGCTCCTCCCACGCAGTCTCTCACGCCATCACATATGTAATGTTCTGCAATACAAACACCTTCTGCACACTGGTACTGATGCCCCATGCACTTCCGTTCTAGGGTGTATGGGTGCGTTTGGCAAATGAAGCTGTTCCAATCATGATTGGCGTGTCCTGATGAATGGTTGAACACAGTTGGCTGTAGATCTAGTAAAAGCTTGTCGGTCTTGAGCTTTTTCTCTAAATTAAGAAGAAGCAAATAACGATTAAAAGATAGCATATTATCAAAACCAAGTTCTGTAGGTCTAATTAATAAGTGTAAATATCTGTTTTCCGTACTTGTAATGATAGAAAAGTCTCCATTTGTGAAATTCCAAAGGTCCAGGGCCCATACTATTGAATAATATTTGTCAAGTTTGAATTCAGAAGGGGGACTTATCGCTATGATACCCCACTGTGTCTTAAGTGTGTTGTACGTGCTGATGGTCCAATTATTTGTTACAAATATGTACGTTGCTGACACAACATACAAACTACCCCCCAGATGAGAACATTTACCCTGGATTTGTTGGTGTTCTATTTGACCGTCAATCACATGAGGCAAAAGGCAAACATCATAAACATGAAGCCATTTACTATGACAAATTGATTGCTTCAGTTTCCTTGAGTGCCACTGTGGCCATAAATGGTCTGATATATTTGCCCGTATTTGAGTTTCACAGCCAAACGATGCCAAAGTGAAATCCTGGGAGCATGGAACTTTTATCCAGAATGGGACTGCATCAACAGAATAAAATACCATTGCTGTGCATGTCCCTTTCTCCGACCTTTCTTTATTTTCAGACAGTTTACTTGGTAATTTCAAAGGCAGTTGTTGTCACGCGGTTGTGGTGAGATTAAGTATATGTTTGCATGCCAACGTAGGTGCGAAAGTAAAAAGGGTCAATACCAAGGAATCGCCTGTTGTCCAGCGTGCTTTTTTTCTGCCCTGGGTATAATAAAGTTATTCCATGAATACTACATTAAACTTTGCAATATAAATTGACATCTGCCTGATGGAATCAGTCATATATTTTGGGTGGTGTGCTGAATCTTATTTACTTTTGCATTGCATTGATCAGTCACTATATATAGAAAACCAATATAGGTATAGAATTAATTCTGTGTTTTGTCCCCTCAAGCATATATGATAGTAAAAAATGATTGGCTTCAATTGCACTCTTTCTAGGATAAATTGTAGAACGAAACACATTAAGTGATATAATGTATCCACTTATGCAGCTTTAACATATTATGTACAGTGAAGAAATGCTAAAATCCTCTGTTATCCAGTTAAGGGGCAAATTAACAATCACGGCCACTGGGCGTGCGACAGTCCCCCAAGCAGGTTTTATATGAACAATTCTATGACTAATAATCTTTCTTATAATAATTACAGGTAACAATTTAACATAAACAGTCCATATCTATTACTCCCGGTCACTGAAGAGAAAATTCATGAGTTTTGAAATCGTAAAATGTATATATATATATACTTTCCATTAAAGGGTCCATACAGTTATTCATTTTGCATTATTGTACATATATTCGAACTCACCTGCAACACCTTTACAGTATTCATAGCAAAAGTATTCTAAAGTAACATGAATATATTTGAAATTATCTGCATTACCATTCACGTATCCATAACGAAGACACAACAGTATTGTAAAATAACATAAATGTAATCAAACCTATCTTTAATAACATTAAAATTTTCATAACAAAAATTCCTTGCTCATATTTCTGGGGAAAATTAATGTTTCAACACACACACACACACACACATATAAATAAAATAGAAAATAAATGAATAAAACCCATAAAGTAAAGTAACTTACCCACATGTAATCGTGTTTACCAGTACTGTTTTGAATGCAATATTCCAAGCTTTTAACATATCGACAAGCCAAGCAAAGTAATGTAAACTTTTTTGATATTTACAGGCACGAATGCAGATTTCCCAAGAATGAATATTAAGTTATAAATATATTTCATGCCTATATTGCCCGGAAAAAAATTGCTGCCACGACACATGTATATTTGATGGTAACCAACAGCATCAGTCATATTTTGGCAATTAGGCAAGTTTTTACCAAACATATTGTGGTTCATTTTTATATCCAGCTTAGTTTTCTCTGATGAAAAAAAAAATAAGTTGATTTTCTCCAAGAGGCTAGTTTGGCAAGAGCAACATGTTCCGCCAGGTTTGATAAAAGCATCTGGCTATACATACCTATACTCCCTGGTATATTGACATGGGCAAATGTAGCACCCCAAGTAACATGTAAACTTTGTAAAATACTCCTGCGCCGGTATAGGGGATCCCATCGCCGCCTTTCATGATAATAACAATTCAAACAGCCAAAGTTGCTCCCTTAACACAACGTTAGATATGATCCATTTGTCAATGAAGTAGTCATAAAGGGGTGTATTAGGGATATGGACCTCATTAAAACCCCCACAGAAGTACAATTAGGCTTTAAAAGATATTTATCTTCAATATTTGAGTAAGTGCTATTTGGTTCCCCAAAATACCCAAGAACAATAATACGTCAAACGAGCGAACGTAGGCTATATTATCAACCTACACATGAGCAACAATTACACTTGTTTGTATATAAATCCGCCACATTATTGCAGTCCATTACTTATATTATACTGCAGCTTCTAAGCTTTGGATCGCTGTAGCATAGACCTTGATATGTCACTTGTATATGGACCATCCACTCTTGTTTTCCTTTATGCCCATTGTTCAAGTTATTAAGTGATTTGGGTACAGGAAAGATACACTAGTCAGGGGTTGATGAGAGTATACTATATTCTTGAATATGACTAAGTGGTGCTAAATACGCTACTTGCTAAATACTCACATTCAGTATAATTTAATATCATTTTGGCGTCGGAAGCGAGATGATCTGTATAGTAAAAATGGGGGGGGGGGTCTGACCCTTTCTGCAAACATGCCCCCAAGACAGAATGATGCGATATGCAAAATTGTAGTCTCTATAGCCATTTTTTTTTTTTTTAATTTTTTTTTTGCTGTACTACCTTTCCAACGACTCAAGTTTTTAAGTAATTTAAAAAAGTGGAAAAAGTTTGCAGCAGTTTCCCCAAATCCTGTAAGTCTGGATATATCGCCATTGTATTTATTTTTAAAATGTAAAAATCACCGAATATATAATTCTTCAATAGATAATAAGGTTTTATACTCAACTCATTTATCTCACTTTTCTTTGTTTACGAGAATTATCACTCATTGTTTTGCTTGCAGTGTTCAAAGAATACCATTCCTCTTTTTCTTTTTTTCTTTTTGAAGCATAGAATGTGTCTGGGTGCCTTTTACAAACCAAATTTTTGGAGGAAATTACCCTATTTACAATGCTCTAATTAACTGATCTATTTTGATTTAATTAGATTAATTATTTATTTTTGTAGTGGTGTGGCATTAAGTCATAATCTGTTCTAAACTTACCTTTAATTATGTTTTACCAGAGTTTATAAGTGTTTGTATTACAACACTCTTTTAATTATTGTGCTTTTTTATAATCATTCTATGTCATGTCATTCACATGGTTGTATTATGTATCATGCTAGGCCTGGCGGAAGATCCGTATAGCCACACTGAGCCCTGGTAAAAGAATGAAAAAAAAAAACACCAAATCAAACAAAATCAAAGAAACTTATAAAAGACAAATACCAATAGGCACGTTTTGGCTTCTGGAAATTAAATGCGTATTGAACCGTATTGGGGCAACATCTACCGTTTCTAAATCAAATTTATTATTTTCCATATGAATATACATATCTATATATGTGAAAATACGTACAGGTACCTTTTAGGTTCTCAAAGATTAAACATGCTTTGGGCCGTAATGAGCACACATCTACTGCTTCTTGATCAACCAAGAAAATAGAAGAAATCCGTGTAGGTACGTTTTGGGTCCTATGGAAAAAATTCACAAGTTAACAATAAAATGGAGATTAAACCTTCAAAACAAATAATCGTATGCATTGGGTTTTGAAAGTTGACAAAATTTTGATGCAAATTATTTTGTTGTAGCCGAAAGTTGGCACAAAGGGACGGCGTTTTGACCCTCTATTTTTACATGCCGCACCAACCCACATTAGGGGCATGTTGGAAAAAATGAATGGTGACCCTGAGAAAATATTTGCTAACTTGTGAGTTACAAAAAAATACGAGGCGATGAATTGCATACAAATTTATTAATTAATGAATCAATACTCAAATTTCGATTTTTATTCTACATGCATCAAGCTGTACATCTTATATATCCCCTTAACCCTGGGGGTTTCCCAATTATAATAATATTAGTTTCTTTACTATTGCGCATAAAATTGACATAAAATACATCGGCTACACACATTTTGTTTTTAAATTCAACGCCTATATATATTTGCTCTATAGAATAAGACATTTCATAATGATTGCCGATATCTTTTCTTTTAACGTTGCTCATGATAATGGGAAATCAACAGATTTAAAGTACAAAATAAATTATATTCTTTATTAAAAAAATAATGAGCTAATGGTCCAGCTTTTATAGACAGACATGGATTGTAACTACTGTACTTCCTGTAATTCAAAATTCTAAAATCTGTCTACATTTGACGAATCTGATTGGATTACCGTGCATATAAGCCTTTAATTTCGATATCAATAGCTTGACTTTATTGTTAAGTTAAAAGAATGTAGTTCCCAAAATGGCAGCTAGGGTGAGTTTTAGTGATATCCTGTTGCCCGAGATTGCCCCAGTGTTAGCACAAAAGATCTTTTTTACCATTCTAAGGAAATGCAGGTATATCAATGTAAGAACGAATAGCTGTGGTAATTGCTGTGGAAACAATGTACGAGTAACGATGATATATTTGTCGCATTTTGTTTTATTTCTTACCAAGGAAAGAGCAAACACGTTGATTCTTGTAAGAGAACTTCTTCAGCGATTTTATTTTAAACTGCATGGTCTACCGTTATAGTGAAACAAGACTACGAATTTGTTCATGCATTGGTATCGTAGTGAAAAAGACAACCTATCCATTTTTGCAAACCAACATATTTCCCGTGGAGCAGCGCAAACTATTTTTGATAGTTTTTGCAGTTAAGAATTTAATTTTCGACTCTAACATTTTTTTTAGAAAAATGCGCCCAATAAATCACAATAGCACTGAAAAGGTTAACATCGCATTTAGACTATGATTATCATTGATTTGTTCTCATTATCTAAAACCAAGGAACCTTTGAACGTTATTATATGCTAAAAGCTATAGAAAGTCTAAGCATCCAGCGAAACTTTTAAATAGAACACCAGATATCCATCGCATGACCACTATTCAGAGATTCCACCACTACATACGGTTTCCAAACTTATATCTCTAAGGTAAAACACGAGGAACGCAAGCCATAGAAAATATTGAAGGAAAAGAATTTGTTTCTTATGGGATTGCACTCTTTATTTCAGTTTGCCCATCTCCTCTAAAAGCCTTAGCACTTTGATACTGGCTTCATAGCACAGTAGGGACGAAGTGTGGCTGACTGAAGAGAAAAAACGTCAATTTATGTGAAAAGATATCAATGCCAGAATCAGCAAATCAGCACATCAGTGGTTATGAGGACCAGGCGTCGACTTTGGACAATAATGAAGGCTGCCAGTAACAGAAAATCAGGAGATTGGTTTCACATGAAAGACAATTTACTAGTACCTGTATATGCATTATTCACAAAATCAAGCAGCCAGGAAGAAATCCAAGTTTTATTATTTTTAAATGTTTGAGACTATAATTCAAAGACAAATTGAATTCCTGACTTGTAACAGATAAGGGTAGAGGGGCTATTGGGGTTAGAATTTGGCCTATACAAGTTTTAAATTGAAATTCCATTAATAGACCTAGAGACACACGCCACAGATCGAAGGTATACATTCAAACAGTGAAAGAAAAACACACCTTCGCAGACATATCAACTTCTGCTTGACACATTTCAATTCGGTGTTCAGCTCTATTTTGAACATCCTGCTTTTTCATGTGCTTGTAATATCAAACTGCTGAAGTTCCACACAAGTTAAAGAAAAATGAACATTCATCCACATTTACTTACATTGGAAATCGAGAAATCTGCATTTTATGTACTTGCATCAAGCTACTCTTTGCTTGTCCTGTCGAATCCATAGCAATCTGCCTGTAGACACTTTTCATGTAAGCTATCAAATTGACCGAGATAAATTATACATACATTAGACCATGCAGTTATTGGATTTTGCACAATTATGTCTGTTTGATTACCCAAGTGGCCTGTGTTGATATCCACTTGCATCGATAGACAGAAAAAAAACCAAAGGTTACATATCTAATTAAAACCAAGATTTTGTGCATTTATTGTTGCCATGGTGCAAGGATGGTGATACATATACATGTAGTTTTAATTGACACAAAAATTGACTTTTCTTAAGCCTTACATGGTATTAACCTTTAGGGCAACTTTGCTTTTATATCTTGGTATTTCGAAGTGCAACTGTGACCGATTACTACATGATGTGTGATATGCTAATTTTAGTATATATGCCTGCCTCTACGTCTGATTGTCGTTCCTGTACAAGTGTGCAGGTACATATGGTAAGGTTAGCTGACGCATTCAGCAAGTGGTATGCAGAGAAGGCTTCAAACATCAATACAGGCAAAGAAATCACACATGTTGATTGTTGTTTTACAAAGAGGAATGAAACAATCTGTGCCAATACAGCAAAAAGGATGAAGAGAAAACAATAAAGCACATCGATGCAGGGGAATACATAAGAGCTCTCGTATCATTTAGGTGGAAGCGCCCAAACGATATACATTTATATGTTAATTGTGTAGCTAAGGGTGGATCTAATATTGGCTCTCCTATCCTTAGAATTACAGTGCTTTTTACAGAATATATACGGGTATTTGGCTAGTATGAATATAGAGGTTTGAAAGTGTTATCATAGAGTAGCAACTGGCAAAACATATGTCATATGCACTTCATTTACAAATATATAAAGCTTCGTAGTTCAATAGTAATCACATTCCAAAATCCATGTTAACAGGGAAAGAATCTACAAAGTCCAGACAATTTGATTATGTGATAACATTCCAGTATGGCAGTTTTACACTCTTCATTTAAGTTTTGCAAAAACAATACGGATATGCGTGACCAGACTTTCATTTGTCTAGCTGGTAGTATCCATAATTCGCTGACAAAATCTCCGTTTAAATATATTCATATCTAAAGAAACCTATGCAAGATAAAGATAAAACAGTCAAGTTCTGTTCGTTTAAACCATAGATAAATCATTTTTTCATGTTCGTACCCATATCAAGTGACTGTCTGGTTTGTCTCAGTAATCGTGACAGTCCTAAAATAATTTTCCGGATGTAAGAAAAATAACGCAAGTAACAGTAATGTCCTCTAACCTTGTATATTTAAATGTCAGGCATAGACACTGTCAAGGTTGTTGTTCTGGGAAATGATAACCGTTTATGATATCAGTATTAACTCATAGAATTCTGGAGTCATCAGACTTTAAAGAAAAGAAACTCAGTGTACCATTACCAAGCTATAATCTAATTAAACCTTTGAAGTTCGCTGAAGATTAACATTAACAACACCAAAAGACTTCATATTTACTTTTATCACATGCATCAAGTATTACTATTTTTTCTTGCGGGAGATGATTTATATTTCCTACTATGTGGAATTTTTTTCATCATGAAATAACAATAATAAGTTTTATTTACCCAGTTAATTCCACGTTTTAGGGTCTGAATAAAATACGGGTATTGAGGACACTTGTATGTAACCCCAATTTGTCTAAGTTGAAATTTACCTTAATTTCAAAAGTTCAAAAATGAAGCATTCAGTTAATATATATTTCAATATCTAAATCTGCGATAAAGGTATCATTAGCATATTTGGAAATTTTATGCTCTATGTGATCGACAAGCAATTTTTTTTTGAAATCAAAGTCTTTACCAAATCCAACAACCATCATAGCTCAAAAAATTCAAAACAAGATTAGATGAACTAAAAATATGGGAAAAGAGTACATCCCCGACAGACTCTGTCGGAAAGGAAAGACTTTTCAGATTGCAATGACCATTATTTCAACACAATCACCCCTAAAGCCACACACACGTCCATCTCCGCACCCACACCCAAAACCAACACACACAAAAACAAACAGATAATTGAAATAAAATGTAATGAGAAATAATATGGTGAATGATGACATGACTGACAGACATTACGAGAAAAGCGAAATGCGTCTTACACCCACTCATTTAAACCTGTACGCATCAGTCTGTGGAACTTGTATGCAACACGAGACAGAAGGACAAAAATGATATACTCTGAACACGCATGAATAAATTTATATTCAAATAATCACTGAACATTTCTAATCAAGATCGATATCCAAATTCAGTCCAATTTCGAATCCATCCAAATATGACAGTAAACATGTCCATGACCAATTACATTACCAAAGGTTGCAGGTTCGAGTCCCGCTCGTTCCAAACATAAAAATATATATTTTTGGCATTTCCTTAATGCTGGCGGATTTAAGTCCCCGATTCTGGAAATAAATGCCGACTCAGTACTTATACTGCATAACCGTGTTGATATGGCACTCGCACATAACTACCTCCGTTGAGCCATTCTTTTATAAGGATGGGGATTTGGTCGAGTGGATATGTGCGTTTCCCATTTCGGCCAGGCGACTGGTGCCAAAGGTTGCAGGTTCGAGTTCCTCTCGTTCCAAACATAAAAATATACTAGTTCGAAATATGCTCCAAGCCATGCTTCTGCCATCCACTCCGACATCCATAAAATAATAACAACTCCAACTCTTTAACCACGGGAAACAATTATTATTATTATTATTATTATTATTATTATTTTTTTTTTTTTTTTTTTTTTTTTTTTGCGGGGAGGGGGGGGATTTTAATTGATTCGTTTTGAAACATTTTTAGACATGAACTGTTGGTTTGAATATAAGGAAAGGGATTATAACCTGCAGCTTGCCTGTATAAGCTGACAAGGTTGGAATAAGTCCTCTGTAGCACAAGCAAAACACAATGCTCACATGATATTGTTTTCCCGCTTTTACTGTGCTGACTAATAATATATATGATTGACTCAATGGAACAAAAAATGGATGAATAATAAGATGAAATGAATGACAAAATACGATACATCTCTTCCTTTGTGTGTTTTGTGTTTTGAATTCCAAGATAGTCGACAAATGTTATGACCTTTGGCCTTAGAAGTGACCTTACGAGCTCGCTGCTGACCTTTCGAAATGAAAAAATATGAAGTATATTGCTAGCGCTGACAGGTATAAATAAATACCATGAAAAGTTTTTCCACATACAAAATTTGGTATCAGATCAATCAAAATAGTTGAAAAAATTCGTTTACAAATTTAGAGATCAGAGGTTTACCTTGGTAGAAATGCAGTGGTGAAAGAGTTAATTTTAAATCACTTGGCTACATGTATAGAATGTATTGTTTGAAGTATGGTCGATCCAAAATATTTACCACGAAGGCCTTTCCTTGTTACATTTTCCAAAAAATTATATCCATGATTAAGTGCATATGAGTTAGCAAACAATGGTGCACAATTTGTAACCATAGGTATACCTATGATTTACCTAAAGTCAGAACCTCCAAATTTTACATAAATGTCTTATATAAAAAATTTAGACAGTCATGCCTATTTATCACTTTCAAATGTAAACCGACCATCCTCCATATTATTGCCAAAACATGCATTCTTTAATGTAATGATTAGTTTTTTGGAAATTATCTTGCTGATATTTTCTATATATGAGTAATAGCAAACATTGTAACAGATCTTTATGCAGAAGACGTTTCAAAACTAACAGATATTCAAATGGCTGGTGTGTGATTTTCGCGAACAGAATTATGCAACTTAATTATTTTATTCATGTTTTCTCAAATATGCCAGCATTCTTATAAGCCAACAGGTGCACACTGACTAAATGGTGATAAATTGCCTCGTACCTCTCTAATATTAGATGTAGAAAATGCATATCCAATTTAAAATTCCAGAATGAAAGAGGAATACACAAAATCAATACATCAGATTCAGTTTTCAAAATTGAGCACAAATCTACGGTCATAATGACTGTATACATATATATATATTCTGGGTCTTAAATTTTTGATCAGTTCTCCGTTAATTAATTTTCAATGAACCCCAGCACAAAAGAATACCAGACAATTTTGCACTAGGGACGCTTGCGTGGCTTAATTTAAATGGCCACATTGCAAGTTTCATATGTTTTGCCGCTAGTTTCAAGGATTATTTGTTGTAAGCTGGTCTTTCAACACAAAAACACAAACACACAAAAAGCAAAATAATAATAATAATAATAATAATAATAATAATAATAATAATAATAATAATAATAATAATAATAATAATAATAATAATAATAATAATAATAATAATGTTAGTGTTTCCCTCTCATTGGTGCACCTTTTGTGTCCTGATCTTGTGAAATATTTTACAATTTTAGTTCCTGTTCAAAACTTGATAGGCCAAAAATTTCAGTTTCATATTGATGTGGTTATTGGCCAGATTATAAGTTTATGTTATCATAATTCATTTCTTCTCAACTGTTTATTTCCCTTTTTTTATAAAAGCTATAAATTTTGGACTTTCGTTAATATTGGTTCCCCATCTGTCAGTTCCACTGCATATAATCAAATAAGCTCTTTACCAAATAAATATAATGATTCTGGTGAAAAGAAACCTCTTTAATTACTGCCTTTGCCTTTACATTACAAATTTATCTTTAGCTTTAAATTCCCCACCGAATGAGTAGATAAGGAATCTTTATTGCCATCTAAGGGAGCAACAGTTATCACACATTTTCAATAAATGTAGCACTTGGGGCATATATATATATAGCAATTGAAGACTCACGTGTTGCCAGCGTAATCCTATAAAGATCATAGATGTATAATACAGCTTTAGTATCATTTTCGAAATTTTTGAATAAAATATCCCATATTGAAAAATATGTATCTCAGTCCAATCATTCATACCGATCAATGAAGAACGACGATAATAACATTCTTTGTTTGCACTGATCCAGTTCAAGGGGAAGGACACACTGTAAATGTCAATGTGCGGAAAGTAATATGTATATCGAGCCATCAAGCGCAACTCGTTTGTCTTTTGTCCTTGGAATGAAAACATATTTCCTCTGGAAAACGTTTCTGCTGCTAAAACCTTATATTCTCGGGGTAGATAATATAATTTTACGCGAATATATAAATGACAATGTTTGGGTCCGACTGAAGTCAACAACAAATTATACATATATAGTTCACAGTCCATACAAGATAGATATGTAATTACTATGACGAGGTTTCTTATGGGGTCTGGTGTGGGACTGTAAACCCATTTAGTACCATTATGTAGAAAAGTGAGTGTGTACGAATAAGGACAATTTTGTCCTATTTTAAGTTTTACGTTTTGTGTAGATTGTGCTTTTATCGAAATTTTGATTTTGTCCAAAAGCTTACAGTATAACGCACATTTACTTGCAGTCACTGTATAAATATTTGTGACATTGTCATGGAACATTTTATCACATTCTCTTGCAGAAATATGAATATGCATCGCGAGAAGTGTTAAGTGTCTGTTGTAAATTACCAGCCGGAAAATTGACGAGAATATAAAGACACCATCTCGTACTGTATATGTATGTAAATCACACCATATGTGAAAAATGACAATGCCGTTAATACCTGCACACTTGGTTTCAGAACGTATATTGCTGTGTACTTTCAAAATAAATTGATCTTTTACTTCAGAGTTGAGCATATTTAAAACACAGACAGGTTCTCTCATTGTCGGACTTGGAAAGTAAGTCACAACAAAACATCTTTTTTGGCCAGTTTTAATAAAAGAGCCGTATTTTCTTTCTGTTTGATATTTCAGAGGCAGGCAATATTTTATTATGCCTTTGCAAGAAACCTGATAAAATGAAAATGTCAATGTCGTCCATGTGTTTAGTAAGTAAGAATAAAGAATGACAATCAAAACTGAATGTGAAGATGTAGCTCTGATAAGATCAGACATATTCCATTTCATCCAGTTCTTGCAAAAATGCGCAATTTGGTTTTCAGATGAAACATTATCAGCATTGTATACTACCAAACCACCTTTTGGGCACATAGACATGATAGGCCCTGTCCATTCAAAGTGTATTAAAGAGAAATTGATGTATGTGTCAAAGGTTGAGACAAGTATGATATGTTTTAACCTGAATAGTTTAATATCAGTATATGATACGAATGGGAAATACGAACCCAAGTGAAATGTCCTACTTTGACTTTTAGCAGTAATTACATACAAACAAGTGGCGGCAGGAATTTCACTCTGAAAATATACACCAATCTTATAGATTGCATCACTGGCCAAGGGCGTCAGGTTTATTTCAGCAAGAAATATATGCCCTATTGTGGACACTCCACATTTACATTTTTTTCTCACAACTGAATTGCCACTTTTATTGAGTAATAAAGGCTGATGTACAGTTGGACCATCAAACAATTTAAACATGAACAAAAGGCTTCCATATATAAAGATTTTTACCTGCGTATTAAAATGTAGGCCAGCTACACTGTGAGTGACCAAAATTTGTCTTTTTTCTGTTGTTTTCATCTCTGGTGTTTTACAAAATGGGTAAGGAAAAGTGAATACTGAATGTACAGACAAAACATTAATAAATTCCTTTTTAATGACGGAACCTTTCCCAACAAACTGATAAATAGAGTGAAAATTGACGTCCACACAGCTGCAACTGCATTTATAGATAAATCTGATAAGGCATGTATTTTGTGGTAAATGTAAATGAAATTTGTCGTGTTTTCCACAGAAGAATTTCGTCTCATTGGTTCCTGGAAATCCAAATGCAAAGTGATCATGCAAACATCGCCCAAAATTTTTAATGACAACCAATTGAAGGACATATATATCAATGTGCATGCTGTTCAAACCACTAATTAACCAAAGCGGTAACCTGAAGTTGTCATGATAACACCACTGTACCTGACTATACATAATTCGGTCACAGTTGCTGGTGTAAAACATAGGAGCCCTATTACCGTTTTGTCTTCCATTTTTTAAAACTCTTTGCTGCACTGGTTTAGTAGAACATACTTTGCGATGAGCAATGATACAATGTACCGCATGTCGGATCGAATACTGGACTGCATATTGCATATATATCAAACACTCATGTATGACGTGTTTTATTCCTAAGGCGTTATATCGTGAGCTAAACCTTTCTGAGATTTGATATGACAGTTTTATTCCAGAGCACCACAATTCTTTGGAACAGTAAAGTCCTCCTAGAATACGATTTGTGCAACCAGTTGGGTAAATGTCTATCTTATTACCATAAGACATTAAAACGATGGATGATTTAATGTCACATGCCGAGATTTCTACAGGTCCAATCCTTTGAGGCATGGGTGCAGAGACCTGGCATATTTCAGTAATATTTTCAAACCAGAGTAGTCTGCATGCTACTGGGCCAAGTCTGGAAAAAGTGATATTCCAAAATGTACTCCCCTTACTATGAAATGTCAATCGTTTGATATGTGTAGCTGTAAGCAGTAGATTTCCAAGCGGGGCAGTGATACATCCATTGTTGGCACAGAACGTCATATGTTTGGAAGGAATGCAAAACCAAAGTTTACCGCGGCAAACCTGAGCCGATGTACATACTTCTTGTGGATGTGCTGAGCGACAGGCACAACTTTCTAACTCAAGCAGAGTTGACAACTGTGTGCTCAGTGATTTTAAGATGCAAGCATTTAACACGTACCTGATGGCTTTGTTAATAAGGCCCATGATTTTTATAATAAAAGCATGTCAAATGTATCCTGTTATCGTGGTAAGAACTCGGAGAATACTCTTCATGGAGATTAAACATGATTATATTGAACTAAGTAGTTTTTCAATAATAACATTTATATGTTCCTGTGAAATTGACCAGCTATTTGCCAAAATTAATTGTATACATTAAATACTTCAGCAATAGGGGTGGGGGATACATACATAACATAAAAGACTTAAGCAGACCACAGACTTAATGGACCCAAACACTGGTCATCTTTATGACTTTATGAATTTGTATAGGAGCACCCTAATACTGACAATATATGCTTCCATACATGTGATACTCAGTTAATTATATATATATATATATATACATATATATATATATATATATATATATATATATATATATATATATATATATATATATATATATTAGGTACTTGTGAGCCCCCCGCTAAAGTGCAATTTAGGCACTGGTCGGCTTAATTCTTACTCTCTCTCTCTTTCTCTCTCTCTCTTCCTCTCTCTCTCTATCTCCCTCTCTGTATATATGTATATATATATATATATATATATATATATATATATATATATATATATATATATATACATATATATATATATATATATATATATATATATATATATATATATATATATATATATATGCGGTAATTACAATATCACCGAGAGCATCTGACTAGCAGTTATGTAATCTGTGTAAATAGGAACTGAATTCGCCAATTGGAAGTTACAAAGATTTCTCGGGCGAAAGCAGAGTCAATTCGTATCTACAGAAAATAAATTGGATATTCCGTTAAATTAACAGTGAAAATGCTGTCGAACAAGCATTACACAACTGGTACAGAATTCAAACAGACCACGTTCCAATGATGCGTAAGTGTATTTTGTACAGAGTATCATTAAAATTAAATTGTTGTAGCCAGGTTGGTAAGGTAGTTATGAGAATGCAGCCTTTTATGTAGAATACAATAATAATATTTCAGTTACCAG
The DNA here is from genome assembly GCA_964020975.1 of Hermodice carunculata. Taxonomy (NCBI): domain Eukaryota; kingdom Metazoa; phylum Annelida; class Polychaeta; order Eunicida; family Amphinomidae; genus Hermodice; species Hermodice carunculata. The sequence goes on along the minus strand of CAXHWN010001522.1, from coordinate 625,248 downwards.
CGCACTGCAAAATATGTCGAATGTTACAGAATAAATGGTACGTATAATGTTGAGACTATACAGTAAGCCCAATTCGAGCCTCACCATTCTACATGCATCGATGCATGATGCGGGCCAGTAAAAAGGCGTTGACCGGGGATGTTCTCTCTGGAACCATAGGCACACTGGTACTTGAATGAAAGGTCTTTTATGAGGAATACGAGTCTGGGATCCTGATGATAATTCAGATTAGTTTGACTGAAGTAGATCGCCTTAAGTCGTGCTTGGCACTGATGAAAGAAATAGAGGAAATATATCATGCAGACAATGACACAAGAGCTCATCCAGGTCTCTTCGTGATGGTTAATTCAGTTACACAGCTTCAGTGATTTTCTCGGTACCTTATAAACATATATATATATATATATATATATATATATATATATATATATATATATATATATATATATATATATATATATATATATATATATATATATATATATAACGGACATTTTCCACATTCAGCCATTTTGTTGACATATTTATGGTAGCCAATGTTAAATGTGCACCAATATAAACATTTAACTTCCTTTTTCTGCACTTGGCCTAAAGCACCGACCATGCTCACTTAAACTCTAGGTGGTATGTGATATAGGCACGCTTGAATAGCGGTGGGTGGACCTCAATTCACACGGACAGTTGTTTTGTTGTCTGAACCACTTGTTAATGAATTCCGTCTGTTTTCCTCGATCGATAAAAGCTACAGGTTGAAGATCACTAATGAAAGCACACATGGGGGTTTTAATCGCAAATTTTCATAAATTTATTTACTATGAGTAGAATTGTGGTTTTCCGAGAAACAACGATATCTATACGTCATCCGTTTGGTATTTTTGTTACAAATCAAAACATTACCAAAATGGCCTTGGGCAACTGTAGCGCTGGCTCTAATGAGTATATATATATACACTTATACATATATATTGTTTATTGCGAATTAAATGCATGACGTTCCGTCACATTGCATAGGCAATATCCGTTGGCTTAGTCCATATTTGAACGAAGTGCCAAGGAATGTGAATTTTGGAAGGAATCAAAATTCAATACTATTGGCATACCTTCTGCATATGGAGGTAACTATCCTTTTACATTGCCTGCAACGGGTATACACATGTCAGCATGATTTCATTTGCACCATGGAAATCCTGGTTTCTATGTAAAGAGAACGTGAGGATCAAACTAAATGTAGCAAAATACCTAATGGTCAAGCAGAAACTACTCAATTTGTGTTCTGCACGCTTTACATAAAAAAGTACATCTTGTGTGAGAGCAAGGTGTCTCGAATCAACAGGAAATAACCATACGAGATTTTGCTGAGATCGATGTCGTTGACAGTTGTTTTTTTTTATTATTATTTATTAATTTTTGCCGTATTTGATGCGGCATAGCCATGAATACTGTGAGAAAATTTCCGATAACAATGGCTGCGTAGCTCCTTTGCAAACAGTACCGCATAAACAAATATATAAACCCCGTTTGCAGATTTGTGTCCACATTCCAACCACCAGTCCTCAGAATAATCACATGTGTCTTTCTGATTCTTAGCGGGCTATACACGTAAAGTATTTATATAATGGTGCGGTCATTCGCAAAAAAAAAAGGTAGGCAAGTTTCTCTTCTAGTCTTAAAATTTGAAATCATGATATATTTTCAAAATAAAGCGACGCGAAAATCACTTAAGCCTGAAATGGCTTAAAATGATACAACCTGGGAATGAAACATGTGATGAACTTGAAGTATTGTCTCCGTCACCACAAATCATCGGCCGTGTTTATATTCGGAAAGAAAGAACACATGGGAATCCTAAAATTGGAAAGATAGATTGCTTATAAAATCAATTAGTTTAGAAGAAATTTAACCAACATTCATCTATTTTAACCTAAAAATCGACGTCAGCGAAGGAAATACAGGAAAATGCAGAAATTAAAAATGTACCAAAACATCAAAATTAACTTTCAATTCCAATGCGAAAAAACTAATTTTTTCCTGACTTAAGACAGGGAATTGCCAATAAATATCAACTGGTTAAACCGGTCCTCTCAACCTTTGAAATAGCGTACATTGATTGCACACTTTAGCTTTTGTTTAGCACTTGCTCCAAAGATGAAAAAGACATGGCAGATTTGCCACTTTATTCAGTATATGTGCGGTCGGTACAACTTGCTTGCCATCTTCGCCCAGGAATAGTCAAAGCTTTTTAAATTTACACATGGACCTCTCAACAAGGAAGAGGTGTAGAGTGTAGGCTGCTCCCTGTCCCAATTTTATCTCTCGGAAGCAATTATTCCTTTCACTTTTCGCTGAAACCACAGTATGGGTTGCTAAAAAGGAGGGCAGGGACAATAAAGGGTATAAATTATGTCAGAAGTAAAGGTGTGATACAGTATGCCAAGAGTCTCAACAATAGACTGTAGGGTGAGTGCAGGGCAACTAGAGGTTGGAGAGAGCGGCGCTGCTGCGGAACGGTTTTTGCCCTATTATTTTCGCAATCTTTGGATAACTTTCCAGGACGTCAGGGTGGGGATGTTCCAACATTCCTGCCAGGCAGCAAAATCACCCAACTTTCAGCAATATCCACATTTTAAACATCAACCAGGACTCATCATGATGCTACCCACCCTGGTGAACAGAGAAAACCCAACTAAAGTTTCCAAAACAAAAATGATTATGGTCTCAAGTCCATAAAATTAAGCTTCTACCTCGACACAAAATACCCATGCCAACATTTCAGAACAGACCTGGAAAACGCAGCAGGATAGGCCAATTTGCTCCATGCAGGAGGCAGAATAATGGAGTTCCTAAGCATGTGGGCATGTGAAAAAAACGAGATTGTGTCATTTTACAGCACCCTAAATGCTAAGTGGTACATAAGAGACATTATATGAAATCCCCACTATCACTCTCATCAGTGAAGTATGTTTACTGATGGACGACAATATCAAACCACAGGATGCCTGCGACGCAAATAAGGTAGGCTGGTCCTAATGCAGCCAGCATGTACCCAAGACCTAAACGTGATAAGACTATGTGCAGTTACCTGAAGGAGTATACGAAGCCATTGATAGGTATAACTTAAACTTACACTGATCTCCATCGTTTTATCCAGCGAGGGTGGGATAATTTGACTCAGGTCTAAATTTTCAAACCTGTTTGTAGCATTTAGATATACCATAAATGCCAAAAATTTAATTAGCTTATAACCAAACTGCGATGCAGTCCTGATGATATCGTGACCCGGGCTGTTCCAAATATTTTGATAAACAGGTTTTCTAATGGGATTTTTCCTTGAGCTTTCTTTGCTCATATTAGGCAGGGACGGGATTCATGAAACAGGTGACACACTTTTAATCCACGTTGAAAATTATTTTCACATTCTGTTACAACATTAAATAACAGTTCCACTTCAAATGTTGAAAAGATATGTCGATTGTTTGATCTCTCTTACGAGGATCAATAAAGGGACTAAATCATTGGA
>CAXHWN010001522.1:514231-616731 GCA_964020975.1 Hermodice carunculata | reverse complement strand
TCTTATGTCATCACTGATCCAGTCATTTAATATTACAATATAAAAAACTAGCCCTTTCTTCCTAATTTCTCGCAAATTTATCAGCAACATTCATAATACTTTTCTTGCCTTAACAGCAAGCAATTTTATTTTGTTCACGATATTATGTACCTTTAGATACGAGTTTACGTAATGCCTCGTTCGTTATACATAACATGACCATGATGGCCAGAATCATAAGGTGTATTATGACATGGTCAAGGGTATTTCTTATGCAACTATCAAATACAAGTCAATAACAGCTTTAATGTAGTAAAATATCTTGGCTTGGAAGGTCTTCTAGTATTTATATATTGGTATCCAGAAACGGTGGCACACAACATTGCACCTTTTTGTTATCCAAAACATTTGAAAGGTTTATATATTTATCTCCTGTATCATTATATGCTGTTTTGGTATTTTCTTCTCAATTGTTGCCAGTTGAAAAAAATTGTGGCACGATATATCCTTAATAGTATATTACAAAATTTTATCAGACTGCTTTTAAGGAATAATTTTGGCACATCTCCCAAATTGTAAAGTAGTGCCAGACGAATTCACTTAACTGTAGACCTAGCCAGAGGAAGACCATCAGGTGAGCCAAATATATGCTTTAGAGACGTAGATGACACATGAGAGTGTAAAAATTATTAGGCTGTTTAAAATGTCCACTTGAATGATCTTGTCTTACCCGACCATTGACTAAATCTGACAAACAACCTATCTTTGAATACTTTTTTTGAAAGATTTACTGTCCCTTTGATGCAATGTTGTAATCCAAAGAGCCACATGGTGCCCGTTCTTTTTGCCAAAGCAGTTTCTGCAGCTCTTGTCTACGTTTGAAACCAGTTTTTGTTTCATTTTCATGTAGTGTAATTTTTTAATCATTTCAACGATAAAATTAAGACTTTTTCTGAAAAAATGTCTACCTCGAATTACCTTTTTTTCCGAACGGTTTTTTTCAGTGACCACAGACCCGTTCATGAAGTGCTCTACTTGTCTCTCCAACATACTGAAGTCCACAGTTTTGGCGTGACAGTGAATAAGTATGATTTCTTGATTTACAATTCAAAAATGATACTGCACGTGAACTAGAAATTTGGTAGTCTTCCTTTGTGAAAGACGACAAACGCTTCGTGTTTTAAGAATTGGGCAGGTTTCACAGTTGCGACTGTCATCTGTCGTGCTGGAGATGAAAACTGGCAGATTGATTTAACGATGTCTTTAAATAATTTATCCTTTTCTTGAATATTATAGATGAATCAACAGGTTTTCCTTGGCTTAGAACATAACCTGTGCATTACAATGCTAGTGCGTACATGCTTATAGGTGTGGTTCAAAAACAAATGTTGAAAAACAACGGTTTGCGTCCAGCCAAGTGTCATATTCAGGGAAAGAGATATTGTTACATTGTTTTTCGACATTAAATTAAATTTATTATAACATACATCTCTATTTCTCATCTGCACGAAATACAATCACATTTTTATCATTTTGATTATTATTATTACAAGGATACCAAATTTCTAGTTCACATGAAGTATCATTTTTGAATTGTAAATCAAGAAATCATACTTATTTATTATTTTGATTATTATTATCATTACACTTATATTGGCTAGGTGGTTGTCCAATAGAACTTTTAGTATAAGCATAACTTAAAGGCTGCAGTAGGACAATCCCAGAATATATTTCAATGTTGAAATACTCTGTGCGCGTTTAACTAAACACTTAATGAGCCCCGTTAGTTTCCCATCGTAAATGGGAAAATGCAAAAAAGGCATTCTATACTGACGGCAATTGGTAATATATGATGTAAATCTAAGATCACTGTCATTAACCAAAAAAGGTACATAATATAGAGTTCTGTATATTATTAGCTTAATATCGGCATTTTGTCGAGGTATCAGCAAAACAAATCAAGTTACTAAGTGGGTATACTAACATAACGCATGTAGACCCTCAGGTTACAGGGAGAATGCTGTAATATATCATGTGACATTGCATACTCCTAAACCATATTTGAATGATATATGGGTGTTGGCTTTCTAATCAGCTTATTCAAAGTTGCAGCATATGAGCCGGAAGTAAAATAATCGTGATACAAATTAGCTTTATGAACAGTCAATATGTACATAAAGCCGCTGGATCATATGGAGAAGGGAGGATTAAAGTGTCTATGTAGAAAGACAATGGTATTAGTTGCTGAAGAAGGGTACTCAATACATGAAAAATGGTGCATCAAATGAAGCCCAATATGACGCCCTTTTGTCAAAGCACCATCATATCACATAAGCAAGCATTGTATTAGGTATCACATAATGAACAAGCTAAATGTAATATACTGAAACTTATTTATGACATATATTCAGACTGATGAAATAATAAAATTGGTGCTTCAACTAACAAGAAGTGAATTATATCTGTTAAGCTATATCACACAATGTTGACACAATTTCATACAATCAAATGTCTCATAAAAGTACATAAACTTCGCTTGGAAGTTCAGATAACTTTTCATTTGATGCTGGCGGTGATTTAGAAGTCTTGCATGAATTTCAGTTTCATAATTTCCACATTTGCAGAAAATACTAATCGGACAGAACTAAAGTGTCCGCTGTCTGTGTCAGTGATTTTACACTCTCAATTGCTATACAAGAAATTTGTGAGCTGGTCTGCTTGTAATGTCACTAGATAATAAGGAACTTTGTGAGAGGATGCATTTAGTTGTACAGCCAAATGAAAATCATCAGTAAATGAACTATAAAGTCACAGCCTAAATATCATCAAGTTTAACGTCATAGAAGAGTCAGACTCTATGTGTGGAATATGTGTACCGTAAAGTTTGCGATCATCGGGTAATGTTTTTGTTATTGTCGCTTATGTCTCAATTTAGCTCAAGGTCTTGTAAAGGACATATGTATTGTGTAAAACTTTCAAGGAAGAGGATAAGAAATTGAGTACCTATGTACCATACATCCAACTTTTCATTCAGTGTTTCTCCTCCCCCCCCCCCCCAACTTGGGAAAAATCTGCTCTCATGATCGTGCTTGAACTATTATATATGAAAGAAAACTTTATCATGATATTGGTTAAATAATAATACAAACATATCTGTGAGGGTTGTGTGCGTAAGCGCTTAAATGTAATTATGTTTGGCATGATGTTAATCTCACCTAGTGAGAAGTGCCCTACCGTGTCAATGTACAAGCCACACCTGCTCTAGCATCACCCTGGTTCCTCGGTCGACCGTTTTTGGGTTGCCCGACGGCCTAGAGGTCAGCGTGTTCGACTTTACATTTGGCTAGGTGAGTGTGCCGAAGGTAGTGGGTTCGAATTCCATACAGGTCGACATAAAATTTATCGTATTTTTCACTTGCTAATACTCGAAGTTTCGAAGTGCTGTGGGCCATTGCTCTGACTTCGAAATTATATTAGAGATGTATTTCATAAATTGTCAGTCTGTGGAAGTGCCCTTCCTTGTCAATGTACAAGCCACACCTGCTATAACATCACCCTGGGTCCTCGGTCAACCTTTTTTTGGGTTGCCCCGATGGCCTAGAGGTCAGCGTGTTCGACTATACATTTGGCTAGGTGCGTGTGCCGAAGGTAGTGGGTTCGAATCTCATACCGGTCGACATAAACTTTATCGTATTTTTCTCATATACATGTAAACAACACGCAGTTTGTTGGCAATCTACCATATCGTTAAGTGTGCCTCTACCCACATTTTATATGTATACATATATATATATATATATATATATATATATATATATATATATATATATATATATATATGTATATATGTATACATATATATATATATATATATATATATATATATATATATATATATATATATATATATATATATATATATATATATATATATATATATATAACAATCCAATATAGCATTTACAGGGCAGGCACGTGGTACAAAGACAGACAGCTGATTGGCTATTAAAAGAATAATGCAGTATGTATATATATATATATATATATATATATATATATATATATATATATATATATATATATATATATGCTCAGTGTAGCTGCAGCGGGGCCGCTTTGTGATATTACACTCGTGTCCACTTTGTGGTATTATACAAGTAGCCTGTCAGATGTATGAAGTTTTATCACGTAACACCACATTGTCTTCATTGAGCACAATGAACAGGGCGCTAATAGCGAATAACTTAATGTTCAAAATGTTAGTATCAGGATCATTTAAAGAGGACACATCTTTTGTGTGAATATTTGAATTAGTCTATTATTTGGCCAATTGCTACGTTTTGTTTTTGGAGCACAAACTTAATTTCAATTAGTGATTCAACGTTATCTATGGACACAACACTAGTAATTAACCATGTGTCTTTCTGAATCGGCACCGTCGCAATTGCATCTATGTAGGGCACCATATTCACTTGGTGAATCAGCGTTATTCATGGATATTCTGTGGCAAAAATATTAAATTTTATTCTTTTTATAATGCTGAATTTCTTTTAATCATTATAGGAGGGCGCACAATTAGGAATTTAGTAGCAGGCCAATTTGTTATCTTTTAAGAGGTGCCTAATCATTGTTAAGCAAACAATGCCACTGATATTAAACTGAGGATAAAATAAATAAAACGTAGATTTGAACATGAATCGATGACCTGGAATGCGACTAAAACTTAAACTTACTTTTGGAATGTTTAGAATTGCTAATTGTCATCTTGGCCCAGATGCCACATTCACTGTTTTACCAGTGATATATGAACATAACCAAACATGTATTGTTCTACCAACTTCAAAAAGCGCACACTTAAAGCCTTTGAAATAACGCAGGCCTTAGCAACCACAAGTAAAGCTGTATTAACACAGTCACCAAGCTGGCATGTATCTTCAATGAACAAGGAAATTAATATATATATATATGTATATATATATATATATATATATATATATATATATATATATACATATATATATATATATACATATATATAGTAAACAATTACTTGATCGATTGTCATACATTAGTTTTTTTAAAACTTTTAACACAATGCGAACACATTGTTGCTTTGAAATGTTGACGCCATACATAGCATATTGTGCAGAGTTATTTGATCTTTCTTAAATTGGCAGGTAGAAAAATAATCATGTTAGCGGATTTCGGGATTACCAGCCACCTCGTTTTCGTAAAGGTTTCTTATTTGTCATTTCATCTACCATGTACATATGATATGGTGTACTGAAATGTATAATGATTGAAAAGTATAGAAATTATTCAAATAAGAGTCATTTGGAAATCTAAATACTGAGTATCTCCAGAACTATTATAGGTACAGGTAGCCAATCGAACTACAATTAATATGTTTGTAACATTCCAGATTTTATGCAATAACATGTCACCTCTTAAAGTCAAAGGTCAAGGCCATTTTGCTATTTGAAACTTTCCTTCAGCCTTAAGTCATTCATTTTTTATCAAATTTGATGAGACAGCCAGACATATTAGCTTGCACAGCTAGAAACTGTCTACTGATCATTTACTATTCATAGTACAATTGACTGTTTGCTTTGAGAGCCTTAGGTCTTGCAGCAAAATATGAAAATATCCCAGCAATTATGTAATAACTTAGGCTCTCAACAAAATATAAAGAATCTCTTACTTTTCATGTTCAGCAGATCTCTGAGACCCAAATAGCCCCTTGGGCTAATAACTATGTTACAAGCTGCCAGGCTTCGTGCCCTTGATCACTATAGATCACTGTAACTTTGGGTATAAACCTGTAATGTGAATTCCCCCATCACAAATAGCCTAGGAGTGGATGAGTTGGCTTCATCACTCAAAACGTAAGTCTTCCTATCCGAAAATGACTGTTATGACAACTTTATAGCTTTCATAACCAAAGAACTGAAGTGGGGAACAATTAAGTGTGTGGATTAGGGTCACTCCGGTGATTTGCTCAAGTCTGCAGTGGTAGACTTTTGATGTTTCTCTTTCTTCTTTTAACCTGTGAGATAAGAGCTTTTTTTCAAAGATGTCTTAGTATCTGATCGGCTCGTGTATTATTTTGATTTTCCTTCCCTGTGTGATAAAGGAATAGAAACAAATTTGTGCGTAGTTGCATAATCTAACTGCAATTCGATTGAAGTTAGAATGTCACCTCTGTCTGTACTAGATTGAAGTGATTCCACAATTAAATTGGGTAAACGTACGTAAACATGACGTGTAAACCTCAGCCAAAGATACTAGGATAAAAGCCATTTTATAGAGTGATTTGTACACCATTTCTCCTTGCAAAACTTAGCTGCATGGCTCAAACTTGACCTTGATTTCAAACAACACCCAGTAACTCAAGCTAATTGCAATTATGTAATCAGTATGATGGCAATTTAGTCACATTGATCATAAAAATTGTGTGACAGAAAGTGAAGCTGTGCATATTATTTGTACCATGAAGCAAAGGAAACTGGACATGGAGAGCTGTTCTAGTAATTAAAAGAAAGTGACATTGTGGTTGAGAGTGTGTGCGAAGTGATCAGCTTCTGGCTTCAAAGAGTGTCGGACTTGGGAAGGGAAGGGAGAAATGGGGGTAAAAATATATTTTCTCGGTAGTTGAGGTGTGGCATCATATTAAATACATCTCAATGCTTCATCCCCTGTTTATATTTCATTGGATGCAGGTAAGTCACCAAGCAATCACTTAAGGTTGGAATGTCACCTCTGTTTGCAATAGTTATGAAGTAATTTGATATTTATATTTCGTCTTACCCAACAATTTTACACAATTTATACCTGATAGCAAACAAAAAATGTACTGAAAAAAGCAGTCAAACATAATGATGGTAAAGATTAGGAAAGGCCCAGGGAGCGAGAAATTACTTTTAGAATTAACACCTGCTAGTTTCCATAATGTGTAGATACACTGCGTCAGATCTCCTTTCGTTAATTTTAGAGCATAGCTCGGAATTGCCTTTAATACTATGAGAAAGAAAAATATAACTTGCCAAGTGAGAAATTAATAGTGGGGTTTACTCCTGGAGCCAGAAGATGGCACATAGTGTTCAAAAGTTTTCTTCTGTATTCTTCGTAGTGAGGACATACACGGCACACATACGTGCCAGACTGTGTAGACTGCTTTGGAAATACTGAGAAAAACCAACAGCATCTTTGCTGAATTCGAGACCATGGTAGATATCATGCGCAATGGAAAAAATGTTGATTAATCTTGGAGTTATTTTTTGTGAACCCATACATTTTGGTGGTCATAAGGTTGTTGTGAACCAGATACTCGTAGAAAAAGTTTACATTAAACGTTCAAAGACTTTGGATACGTTGCAAAGGAGAGATATTGGATGGTAGTTCTCTTTTCTTTGCTAATTATTCTTTTTGTAAACTAAACGTAAATTGGATAACTTCCAGGAAGCCTGAAAATTAGATTGGTGCAGGCAGGCATTGAATACCAGTGTGAGTGACAAATGCTAGGAGCTGAATTTTTAAGAAAGACGTTACCAATACCATCTGGCCCAGATTCCCAGCTACTTTTGAGTAAAGAATCGCTTTTTCAACCCGACCAACATCATCTTGAAAATTGTCGACACTTGAATCACTTCTGAACGTGAAATCATGTAGAGGAAGAGAGTCATCCTGTGGGCTATCTTGCATGGCAAGTTTACACTGCATGGCGTATTACTTGGTGAAAAGTTCACATTTATCTAAACTACTAGAGATAACGGTGTCTTCGTCAATGAGAGGTGGGTTAGTTAAGTAGAGAAGGTTGTCTAAATAAAGACTCATTGACTTTTTGATTGCATCATCTGTGAGATTTCACACTTCTTTATAGAGCTGAAAGAGACGCTCTAAATTGTTATAAATTGGGAATGTGCATGAGCGGCGTTCAATCCAAGATGGGAGGCCTTTCACATGGATATATCATGGTAAAATTTATATATAGCTATATATCTCTGACAAATGTAAGGCTTCACTTATCCTCTGGTGAGTATTGAAACAAATTTGTGGTGACCAAACAGTTCAGTTCAGTTCAGACGTCAGGAATGCTGAATGGAGCTGCACATTGCAGTAGGTATATTGGTAACTTCTTTATGTTGTGTTATGTATCCTACCTTTGATTCCTTTTCTCTATGGAACATGTTTGTAATTTTTGATGTGCGACGACTTAGGAGCAGCGGCTCACGGTAGAACAACCATTTAATGTTAAATCAGGACTTTAAGAGAACCGGTCAAAGGCGCTCTTTATTTTGGGGATTCAGGGCAGGAAGACTTTTTGTGCAGCCGCCTGACTGTTCAACGTTATCTGCCATCCTCCACTTTAACCGCTTTTCAACATTTTCTCATATTTCAATCTGTTTTGACTTTTACGAAATAACCTGGGCACATGGGTACAGCAGCTCTCGGTGGAGCAACCGGATGCTGTTCTTGTGCTGTGTTTTCAAGTTAAATACAAAGTTTTGTTCAGCAGTACTGGCTGCTCAGATGTGGAAAACAAACCTTCAAAAAACGTCACACACACAACACACACACACACACAGAGGTAGGGTGGGATCTGTAATCGCAAGACGATTATATGTTAGACTGAAGGCAGGCTTCCTTTTTCCCGGACAGCTCGTCCAAACCAAGCACCCAGTGACCTGTTTGTGTGTGTGTGTGTGTGTGTGTGTGTGTGTGTGTGTGTGTGTGTGTGTGAATCTAATTCATTAAGTCACCGTGACCTTAACGGGCATAAGGTCATTTTCAAAATTACTAAGAGGGTGATTTGAACAAAATAATGCATCATCATGCAAAGTAATCAAGTTCTAAAGTAAAACGCATGTATTTTGCATGTAGGGTATATTGGACCTGGTATCCAAAAACTCTCACCAAACCAGTCAATTATCCGCAGTTTGAGACTCCAAATGTTGTAAAATGCGACAATGTTTGGGGTGAACAGGAACTTTTTTGTTTTGATACACTTTTTACCTGGGTCTCCCGATGAAAAACATTTTGGGGTTGACACCTTATGACCCTGTAGTGGTCCTGCATATTCTAGTGATTCGAACAAATACCGTCCAAACCAAAAAGAAAAATGTGCAAGTCCATGGAGAAGCGGAAGGCATAGGCAAGAAATGTGCTTTCGGCTGTTGGCGATAAAATCAAAAGTCAAATGTTCGTGATATTTACAAAGACCGATTACGGTAATGTGCCACTAAACAAGATTGCTTGAAGATATTTCTTTTTCAGACAAACAGGCTCCAGAGAAGTGTCTTTTCATGATTATTGGTCGCCCATTAAGGTGAATGTTGGTGGGTAATTAATCATTGACCAAAACTGCAACCCATGCAAAAGAAATTGAGCCATGTGCAAAAATAAATTTTCACATATACCGGTAAGAGAGCTTCGATGGCCCAAAGAACAAAACTTAACCTATTTATGCCATGCAAATTAGAAAAAACTGTGTAAGGATTCTCTTTCTCCATTTGAAAAGACGATGGGCAATCAGTGCTATATTACAAATCATATATACTTGCGGTGTACAAATCTGAAGACGTCGGCTCTCGTCTTAATATATGTACAAGTATATTTGTATGTCTATATTTTTGATGAATTGACATAAATGTTATTGACCCCATACTCGGCCCCTGCCCAACCCGATCCACATCCAACACCCACAAAACAGTTGACTACATTAAAACATCAGAAAAATACGTTTTGAACTCTGATGCTTTTCATGGAAAACACTGGCGCCGCCGATGCAGAGCCCTCAGCCCTCAGCCCCACCCCCTTTCATCATGCATGGATTTTTCCTGTATGCTTCTTCTTCTGAAGTTTGAATAAAATTAAACAGTTCGGTTTGTTAAGCTTTCCCCTACTTGCTTGTGCAGGTCTACGGGCTTTGTTTAAGTTGAAAATAGATGTGCCTATTCGAGCAAATGATAGACATGGATGCTGCTCAGCACCCAAGCAAATGTTATTTCAGGATTCCTAAAGTGTAAGGGAAAAGGCAGATTCAAAGAAAGAAAATAAAATTCAGATGCCTGTTTTTTCAACTCTAAAAAGGTCAAACTTTAAACAGGTCAAACAATTTGGAGTATATTTTAAAAGGTAATCGTAAACCGCGGGAAATGAATAATATTGAAGTCATGGGCTCAGTTACGTAAAGAATACTATATTCAACTTTAGTATTAGCCCAGTTCTAGCACTTCTATTAGGTGCATTTTGACTTTATTAATAAGAGTAGTCTACTTACAAAGAAATGCATACCTTTCTTTAGAATGAAAAAAGACTGACTTCAGGTTTTAATATGGTTCGTCCTTTCGCATTTTTACCAGTAAATACAATAATTTCCATGCAAATTTGCCTCAAATCCGGGAGCTTCGCCCCTTGGACCCTAGTGGGGACATAAGGGCTGACAGACCCCTCGGTGGTATAATGTCCCCTCTTTGGAAAAATCCTGGATCTGCCCCTGACAGGTACTGCTTTACAATACCCAATTTTTTATAACCCGACTAAGTTAAATGAACGATAGCTCCAACCTCCGACATGACATAAAGGATTAACAAGTTAAAAACTCGAGAGACCGTGTCGCCAGGATGCCTGCATTCGCAAGGGAGACTGAGTGTGTAATAAAAACGCATTGGCATTTTTGAACGGACCAGTGCAGAGAGACTGTTTTCTAAACTACGTTCTGGCAGCACCCCTCCATCTTTCATTCCTCTTTCAGATTACCTTCATGCTTGTGAAATATGGGATGCATATGTATTTTCAGCCTCCGAAATTCATATTTTCCAATGGGTATATGGATACATAATTTCGAGTTTGAGAAAGTATATCTTGAATTTCTTCAATATTGTCCAAATGTACACTGAAAAAAATACAGTGCTTGGGGAGCTAGGCACACCACCTATATCACTAAAGATGTTAAGGCTTGCCTTCAAAAATTCTAGTTTAGAACTGTCAATCTTCCACAGGATAGTTTATTGTATGATACATGCCTATGCAATGCAAAGCTTCTCTCGTAGGGTATAATCATTTTGTCACAGGATACTACTGATATCCTCTATTCTATAAATTTTACAACACCTTTGGGATAATTGAATAAACAAATATAACTCTTTTCCAGATACATAATTAGAAAACGACTGAGTGACAAGTTTCGTAGACAATATGATTCAGAAATGGACACTAACAACACACAAGATAAAAATTTAAGAACTTTTGTCCTATTTAAAAATTAAACTTATATTTGAAAATTATTTGTAAATCATAAAGGACTTTGAAGCGAGGAAAAATATTACAAGGTTGCGTACAAGTGAACATAATTTAGCGGGAGATATAAAAAAACAACAAAATTAACTTCTGTGACATATTTATTGGTCACGAGGAATGAAATTCATTTCTTAATAAAATGTTTATTATTCTGCTACCCAGGCAAGGTCTATTCCAATCAGTAAAAGGTATTTTAGTTGATTTAGATAAATATCCAGACCTTGGTAAATACAAATTTTTATGTAATAAAAGACACCGAATTAATCTCGAAGTGCAATCCTTTTTAAAATCTTATACACAAAATTTGAAGAAACTCCTTGTGATATTTGTCCTCCGCCCCGAGCGTTCTTAGCCCCTCATTCGAAGTTTTTAACCTACGTTAAAAGAAATATATCTGGTGTATCTATGTCCAAAGTTCGTGGGAACTTGTTGTGCTGTATAAGTATTTTATTGCTTTTTTTCGTCATGATTTTGTAAGTGTTTTTCTGTGTATCATTTTGTATTTGTGTGTAATTTGCTGTATTTGTATTTTCTGTATTCGTGTACTTGACAAATACTATATTTATTTTGTTTTATGGTGATCTCATTAAGATTTATTTGACATGCTATAGAAAAAATGTAGCTTGTGCTCAACTTTATGGTGTTTTGGAGTAAATCTTAGTACAGAAACGGGTTACTCTTTCTACCTTGAAAGTATAAATGTGCACTCTTTCCGCTTATGTGTGGGCCAACCATTTAAACATGCGTTCACATAAATTGTGTTGGCCAAAACATGTGCTGGAAATTGGACATTTACAAAAGCATACTGTGTAATTGCATCAGATACAGTCCATTAATTGTACAATTGAAATATTATCTAGCAGTATGCATCACTCAGAAAATCTGATAAAAAATAGGAAAAAGAGAAAGGAAGAGAGAAAAAGAAAGCAAAACAAAGAAAAAAATAAGGAAACAAAGAAACAAAAAAAGAAATAATTATAAAACAATGTGTCCAACAGAGAGACGTAACAAAGGTCAGCTACTGACAGGTTTAGCTCTCCCTGGTGAAAAACAAATGTTCACGTTGGACATGTTTGGAGACAGGCATTCATTCCCTTCAATTTAGCATGATTTGTAACTGATGTGAATGTGGGCCTAATACAGGCTAAACCATAACTAGTGTATGAGGCAAACTCTTCAACTGCTAAAACTACAGTTTGGCAGCTACATCGAAAAAATGTGCTTGTCATTGTTAAACTCAATATATATATTTTTATATTTTTTTCAGTGCTTCAAGCTATGTATACCTGTACCCGGACATAATGGACTTGCCTGCAAGGTATAGACCATATGTATATCATCATGCCGATACAACAGTCTTCCATGCGGCGTTTTAGAGTACAGGTTTCACTCACTCACGACCCCAAACAATGTGCGTGAGTGTCGAAGAATACATTTTGACATCAGGCGCAGCTGGAATATCAGTCAGATATGCAAACACAAAAAGAAAAACAAACTCATTGTATAGGCCTCAAAGGGGAAAGCCCCACACTACAAATATGCCTATGTACTTCTTCAGACAAGAGATTCGTCAGTGTGTCAAGCTTTCCTTCTGAAATCGTTTAATGAGCCCAGATGTAAAAAGTTCTCCTGAAACATGTATATCAAAATTGTGGCCGGCCCTATGAAAGAAAAAAAGGTAAAGCTCGTTGTCATTTATAGGTTCAGACTGATAAGATTAAAAATCATGAATATTACAAGCCCTTTATCTACAATTCATGTAAAGATATCAAAGAAATTCCGGCAAATTCATCATTTATAAAATGCAACCGTAAGTCTGTGTAAGTGTGAAGCCTTTAATTGGCGCGGAACAAGGTGTTATCTATTAAATCTAAAAAAAAAAAGTGGTTTTTTTTTTGTAATATATGAACGAAAGTTGTTTTTAAATTTTGCTGCGAATTTGAATGTCGTATCTTTATTATAGTCGAAACCTGAAAAAGGTTTTTCAGAAGAAGTGTAAAAAAGGTTAAATATTGATACCCCATTCCAGCGTGGACCAAGGTAAAAATCCACATCATTACATCTGGATCAATTGTTATTGCGTTGAATTAGAGAAATGTGGCATGGCGCGGCACACCAGAAGCCAGAGTTGGATGACGAAGCATATCCACAGTCCGATTTCCCCTATTCCTTCATGCGAAAGACCCTTTAGTCTTCTGACCCCAGTATTTATAGACGGAGGATATAAGCAATGTATCAGTTCGCAAAATTGTGATACACAAGTGCCAAATAACTGTTGCGTTCAAAATAAATCTCCCTGTAATATGGGATTGATCAAAGAATAGAGACTCATCCTGGCAACATTATGACATGCATGGAAAGATAATTTTATCACTACTTGCAATATGAGTATGTTTGTGTTTCTGTGTATGGTTGTCATATATCGGTGAATAATCGTTGAAAATACACGTGTATACAGTATTTACGCAACACACTTTACTTTGCTGTTCTGTAATGTCAATTTTAACGGCTTTTTTCATTTTTCGAAAAAAAAAAAAACAATGATCAGAAAACAAGCCACATAGACTTACGATAAGTCCTTCAAGATATGATATACAAAATGTTAACTAAATAACCATAAACGAAATGGCTTATAATATTTCATTAGGGCAAGACATAGACACAGTATCTGCATCGGCTTGAACAGTGTTCATGATTTTTAAACTCTTTACATCATCATTCCTCTGTATTCAAGCTGGGAGGAGTACGATGATGTTTCAGTATTTGTGAGCAAACAAAATGCACCACGAACATTTTGATTCCAAGATACACGTTACGACGAACTCAAATAAATTTTGCTCCAAGTAACATTTCAAATTTGGTTCAGGATTCCCACATGTGAACAGCAGCAAATTGAGAGTTTGGATGGGTTGACAGAGGACAAAAATACTGGTTCTTTGCTGTAAAATGGCTGAACCATTCCATAAAAGCACTCGTACCAGCCCCCCTCCCTTACCGCCCCCTCCCCATTACCCACCTCCATCTCCACCCCCTTAAAAGACGAGGTAAGATAAGTGCTTTTAATTTGTTGTATCTTAGAAATTAACTATTTGATTCATATGAAATACAGCACAGATTCCCTTGTTACCTGCCGGACGGTGGTCTGGCTGATGTTGCACGGAGATAGATATGGAAGGCCTATTCAAACTGTATTGTCCGAGGACATTGACAACGCGTTTAATCAACTTTGCCTGGTGAAAACATGTTGATCCATCAGTGATGTCCCCGTGTTCTGTCATAACACCTTAATGTGACCTTTCGGACCATCTAAGATTCTAAGATCTTGCATCACCGTGTATTTACAGCAATTTTGCACGTTTACATATGTCGGCTGTCGCTTTGTTACTTTTCAACGCATATACAAATCAGCGCGATGATATTATTACTACATATTTAGTAGTACTTGATGTGGCTTAATCTGTAATCTTTTGCCGAGAAATTTAGTATTATTGTAAGACAACTCGGCATTACATTTCAGGTTGTGATATGCATAATCACGGGGGGGGGGGGGGTGTCTTGAAAATTCAGTATGGAGAGCATCATATTGAACCAATGAATAGACATGCAACAATTCTCCAGGCTAGGCAAAAAGACTTAAGTTTTGCCCCGCTTTTTAAATTGTTTGCGAAATTAATCCCCCGCTTACATTTTTCTGCCTTGTCCCAGGTGACTTTGCATTAATCATTATGTGGGTGTTAATAGAAATATCTATACTGACTAGCCAGCGCTCAAATTTGACATTTTGTCTGCAGTGACGAATACAATTCTTCATCATTCTTCAACAAACATGATGACAAGAATGCCACTTAAAGTCGAAAGGTTCTGTAATGTTCTTCTCGATCATGATGAGATTATCCATTAACGTAACAGCCATTTAATTTTAACATATATTAAACATGTTAAATAAATGCATGGAGTAATAAATTAAAAGTATAGCTGTTAATATCTGAGCAGCATATGTTTATATGCGTATGCTTGAGCCAACGAACACACGCACCGACACAAGGGCACTTATCACGTTCATTGGGGTGAAATTAGTAACACATTTGCCCAACAGATCTCGAAAGGTGGATCAGTTTTTAGGAAAGGGTTGTGAACATACCATGCCATGCCAAGATTTAATATCTATGACATCAATATTGAAGCTTATGACATCATAATAAGATCCCCGCAATCACAGCAAGGAGCCAAAAAAAATCTCAGCAGGTAACTGCAGTGCACAGTTGCATATAATTACAAAGGTCAAGAACATTATCACCACCAGATGGCCACAGCAAGTATCATTCCTTTTAAGTGCTGTAACGTACCATAAGCACAATAACGGCTAAATGGAGACCTTATTTGTTAGTGGAATGAGTCTCATCAGGAAGCTGCCATCAAGTATCATTGATCTGAAGCCAGTTGTTGTGCGGCTTCGATTCGATGCCTACTCCCTGGTCTTATACAGTATTGAAATCTACATCCGCACATTGAACCAACGTGGAATTCCTCACTTTGCAACGTATTACAATGGCTTTTTGTTCAGTTGTCTACTTTAGGTTATGCAACATGTTTTGCAGTTATTTCCAAGTGGTTTTCTCAACCATTGGACACATTACTAAGCATTAGCCGTTGACACCATGGGCCGTAAACAGCGGAAGAAGGGAACAAAGCAAACTGTCTCAAAGGGGCTTGTAGCAGGCACTCTCTCTTAATACCAGGTTATCAATGTTCATAAGATTAAAGCACTTGCAAACAGCTTTGTGGCTCACACAGCAATAGTATGTTGCCGATAATCTGATAGTTCTTGCAGTAATGTCCAGGTCACACAAATAATAACCGTGTGCAAAATCACTAAGTCTCTTTATATGAGCGTGACATATAAATTGACCGTTTCTACAAAAATTGGAAAGCGCTTCAATTTAAGCTCATGTTCTGGGGCGATCCTTCACACGACCAATGGTGCATATGAGAGCACATATAACAACAACGGAAGAATATAAAATAACTTTGAAATGTCCTGTGCCGTTCCTGCTAACTACGTGGCAGAATTGTCTCTTTTCATTACAAAATATATGAGAACATACATGTTAACATTTTAACAATTCTATTCAATAACAATAATTGCGTGGGAGTCCACAGTTCTCCCTTGACCGGTCCTGGCTTATTGATGCAGAGTCTCCTTGGCAAAATCCACATAATGTTTAGCATATAAAGCAAATATGAAACTGTTTGAGAACACACAATTGCAAAATGTCGGATATTTTGGCTGTTTGGCAGGCGAAGGATTACACTTCAAAACAAGAAAGGGAAAATGCCTTTATTTTGCTTGCATGTATAATTCCATATATATATGTATATATATACATATATATATATATATATATATATATATATATATGTATATATATATAATATGGAAAGAAAAAAAACACACCTAGTTTTCGAGCATGAGGAATATGATGCGACAGTGTATTTCATGTGCATAGCACATCATTTCTCAGGCTTCAGGGATCTAACTTACACGAACGTTGGCCGGGCAAAATGAGGTATAAGAGATCTGCATAAATTTTGTTACAGAGTGAAAGTCAAATTGTCACGTAAAGGCCATCACACTTCATACAAAATCGCTCGGCTTATTGGACACCACGAACGATTTCATGGTCACTATGTTCAAACCTGCCTTTCTTCTAACCCGGAAACACAGCACATGATGTCGTTGACACGCTTGACCTGATAATGGCCTCCCTGCATGTGCAATACACAACGTTCATATTAACTGCGGTGTGTATTCCTCACCAAAATGTAACCATATATATATAACACATTTCCCTTCAACAAAAAAAGAACAAAATGTATTGCTATTGTGAAAGCAAGAGACCTGGAAATTATTATGTGTCCGAAAGTTCATGAAATTTTTCTGCACACACAAATTGGGCTTGATATGTGACGAAAGCATATGGTTGGATAGCCATTCTCTATTGCTAAAAATGTTAGAAAAACCATTAGTGCATCCATTAATATGCCCATATCATGGTGGATGGTTACCATATTCTTGCCTAAAGTGCTAGCAACAGGGTTCCATATTTTGTCGGGTGAGTTTTTGTGAATTTCTCGCATATTTGAAGGTTACTGTGATAAATGATCATTTTGCAGAGAAACTTACACTTGGGACAAAACAGCACTTTGTGCGTCATGTTAAAGACCGTGTGAGTGAGACTTGAACAATGAGTTGGGTAATATATTTCAGTGGAATGGACTTACATGTTTTGATAGGTATGACGAAGGCGTATTGTGTGATTTCGCATCCCATTTGATGACTTTCTATTTACCCTCAAGTTTCGAGTTTTGTGTTTAAAGCACTTAAAACATTAGCTTGCCAACATTTTTGCTGATTGCTAAGACAGGACAAAAGACAATCACCTTATCTATAGCATCTACTTCACGGAACTTCTGATGAAGTATATATATATATATATATACATATATATATATATATATATATTTAATTATATATATATATATGTATATATATACATATATACACATATATATACATATATATATATATATATATATATATATATATATATATATATCAATATTTTCTAATCCACTATACATTAAGAAAATGCCACCTAAACATAAGAAGTGACATGTTTGATTATGTTCATGATTGTGAGTTTTTTCTGGCCGGTAGATTTTGATGAGACACAGAGTTACAAGGTATGCTCTGTTTTCAGATCCCCATGCATAAACCTGCTTCATGTCACGGTGCAACGTCGCATTTAATTCGATTTTTTTAATTATTTGTTCTTGAAATACTGATACATAATTTTGTTTATCCCTTGCTTTGTACCATATTACATTGACAACCCACGTTCTTTGGTCTATGGTCTATGGTCTATGGTCTATGTGATGTTGCTGACCATTTCCCATGGGTGGGACTACTTTTGCCATATTTGTAAATTCAGAGATACTGTTTTCCAAGTATGGCAGGAATCAACTGCATATTTGGTCTGTCAAAGGTCAACAAACTTTTTCATCAGCACTGACGACTCAAACGAGTCTGGCAAACCCCATTGAACAGCTTAGCAGGCACAAAAATGTACAACCGGTGAACAATTATGCAACAGCAAGGAAAAATCAACAGCACGCCATCCAAGTGCAAAGTTCTCCAGGGATATTCTCCGTCTTTACAGAGACCTCTAATATCTGTCCAGAACATTCCCCAAACTTTGTATTCGTCGTTTGTCATTTGTCTCAGCTGACGTACCAGGTAGCCACAGCCCCGCTCTTTCGGACAATTCTCGCAATGCTGCCGTCAGTGATGGGGCCAGTCCGACGGCCCTCAGTAGATTTAGCTCCTCCAATGCATACTTTGGAATGTTTGGTGATACAACATTCCAAGGCAACATTATCTTCCCATTCTCATCTTCTCTAAATGAATTCCATGTAGAAATGATGTGACTTTTCGTCGACAGGTTGGGCAGAAGCAATGGCCGTTCAAAAAAAAAATAAAGAATTATAATTAAAAATAATAATAATAATGATAATAATAATAATAATAATAATAATAATAATAATAATAATAATAATAATAATAACAATAATAATGATAATTAATTTGGCCTATGCTCGAACGCTTTTCTTTTTGTTTCAAATTTATATTAATACGCACAGCATCACTTTGGCAAATTCCGGTGCAATGTAGTGAATTAAAATGGTACAACACATAAAAAGTGTCTCTTTTTTTTTCTTTATTTATTGGTCACAGGGGATAATTATAAAATAACCTTCGCCATCAATTGTCTAAACTAAACCCCCTCGTTGTTTGCCTGCCTGGGCGCCTGATCCACTGCGCGCTTCGCACTTGAGTGATCAGTCGCGCAGGCAGGCAAACAACTCCAGGGATTTGGTTTGACAATAGTTCTATTAATGTTGCCAAAAAGTGATGTGTTTTACACACCCTTGCCCAATTGTGTAATAGGGCAACATCAATTTTCCTTCCTCCGAATGTAAAGATCAAAGTGTCCCCAGAAGAACAGTCTTGTCCCACAGCGCCCTGTCCTCCTGTCATGTTTTTACGGAATATTTTTCCAAGGTCTTTCATTTTGATGTCATCCATTCTACAGTTTTGTCTGAGTGAGTCAGTTATCAAAGAACACAACCAGCCGCCGGCGCAGTCCAGTCACGCTAATCCTTGCAGGCAAATAATGTTTTTCTTGAGTGGCGTGAGGACGCAGGACTTGTGGAAAGATCAGCAAGTCAAGCACGGCACTTCGTTGTATCGCTCTTGGCCTTCTGTCGCTTACCATCTTACGCCATATGTCAATGGCTTGTCGCTCCTCCTGAGATGGTGAACGTTCTGCCAATCCAATTCAAGCCACGGATCGGATAAAGGTGTTGAAGCATCTTGAAACAAAATAGCTAAGGGTATTATGGACCAGGTCATGGAAATAAGACTATGAGATTGCGTTATTTAACGCCGAAGAATGAGCTTGCACGCGCGTCTCTTAGTCAAATACATTAAAATCTAGAGCCAAGCAGCTTGGGATGCCACTTTATTAACCTGTCTGTGGTATTGTCATGGGGCAAACACAAAACCAGGACTTTCAGTCAGTGAACAGATGTCGGTGGGATACGGAGAAAGACAGACTTGTCACCACTACATACAAAAATAGATCTCTCTTTGCTACAGCAACATTGTATTGTGTTTAATTTGAATGAGTCATGTCCACGGTGCGCACTCATTCAATCCAGCAGCAGTGCATAAAAATACCACCTGCTTACTTTGAGTTTTGCATTTTCAACAAGCAGCACCTCACACAAATTTGAACATTTTTGACAGATATAATCCGGGTTTTTATTTATATTCCATCAATCATTTACAGGCCAGTGTAGGTTTACATGTACAGCAATTGTAACAGATGTAGTATATAAAGTGTAATAAAGTATAAGACGTGGTTTTATACACGGAGAAGTGCACAGGTCTTCACGGGCACCTATTCTCTTTCAACCTTACGTATTTCTTTTCTCTAGAAAGCAAGAAATAATAAGGAACAACAACTTTCACCGTTCTGAGGTGTATATATATCACGTTTTCCCATCTGGTGATAGGCATGGTTCATTTGTACGGGGGTATTCCTGCTTCCCATTGAAATAATCCGACACAGATTACCTCGGCAGGCTTTAAGTTTTATAGCTATGTTTATAATCATTGCCCACGCCAAGTGTGTGTGCGTGCGTGTGTGTGTGTGTGTGTGTGTGTGTGTGTTTGTTTTTGTTGTTGTTGTTGTTTTGTTTTTGTGTCTGGTTTTTTTTTTTTTTTTTTTTTTGCTGTTTTGGTTTTTTGTTTTTATTTGTCAACGCAACTACATCCGTGACACATTATTCTTTGACATAACATTGTTCTTATTGCAAATGAAGAAGAGAAAAAGACGATACTTACGTGTGCTTTCATTTTCATTCTGGTGCAAACATGCAAACACCTACTCGGGAACCGCAAGGCAGTATCCAAATATGACAACCGCTTGCATACGTACATTTTCTTTTGTTCAACGGGTGGTACATGGATTTTTGCAGTTTCAGTAAGATTTTTCCTGAGCATATGTGTGCATTTGTCACTGAATACAGCCTCTACTGCTAGATGAATCTTGTACAATCATGTTGAGAAAGTCCATTGTCACATGTATTATCGTGAATCCGAGAGAATGGCGTCAGACGTTCCGATGATAACTATATATACCGTACAGACACAACGAAGAAAAGATACGAGAGTTAATGTTATGATTTTATAGATGAGAGGAAAACGTTTCTTGTGCGTTCTAAGTTGAACGTGTGAGGAGAATGTTTGACGTACGTAGTGCAACAGAATTTGTTTTTATAGAGCAAAGGGGAGAAGCATAGGAAAAACGTGTCGCTTTGGCTGAGCATTTTTGTGACAGGTAATATGCATATTGCTAGAAAAAAATGTGAACCCCAGTGCTTCCATACCAATGATAATTTTGTGATTGAATACATTAGTATCCAGAAGAAAAAAAGCTCTTTATAAAGTTCGTTAATGTCAAAATGTTAAATGTAAAAACTAATAAAGCGTGAGACAGAAAGGACAACATCATATATATGCAGCTGCTAGTCCACAGAGTCGTCACAAAATTAATACTTTCATTGCACTGTCGTATCCAGGGGGGGGGGGGGGAGGGGGTGGCCGCCCCCCCCCCCCCCCACCCTGCCCCTCCCAACTTCACCATGGGTTCCTTTCACAGGCTGATTGATCACAAACGGACTCGAAAATTGACAACTTTTCTCAACCTATTTTTATCACAAAGCAACGACATTAAATTGTGGTATGAATGTCTGAACTTGAGACTTTAGCCAATGCCCTTTCACTGAATACCACGGACAGATGTGCTCGTAGACTCTGCCTCCACACGACGGCATTGACCAGAGTAAGAACTCATGAGGCCTATCCGTAAGCGTTGCCTTCAGCAGGAAACGTTATACCTGCTGCCATAGCTCTTGATCCTTTATCTGATCTAAAATGCTTGCAACAATGGAGACGCTAGCAGAAAAGCAATTGAGGAAATGAAGCAGATATCTCTACTCAATTTGGGGTGCTTTACTGATAGATGGGTTCGCCAGACGTAAATAGAGAAGAATGCAAATGGGGTTCGATCCGTAGGGAAGTGACGCTGGACTATATTAGCATTGCGGTGTAATTTCCTCTTTCACTGCTTTTCCCAACAAAAATAGTAACGTAACTTGTATTTATAGACTATGCCTGTAAGATAATTGTGTATTCAGACTACATAAAAACGTTATACTTTACTTATCAACAAATTCATTGTAAGTCTAGTTTCAGACATTACGGCCTCAGTCAACAGCTTTCCCTGGAGATGGTAACCCATTTTGCATGAGTTACATGCAAAAGACACTAAGGAGAACTGTTAATTGAGTTCAAATTTGGCACTAATTCGTTTATTTACAATATCAAGGTGTGCCATAGTGCAGACCTTATTCGTTTAGTTGCAATTGCAAGGTGTGCCACAGTGCAAATATGCAGACACTTCTTAGGAGAGTTACTTTACATGATGCATTTTAACTAAGCACATCCATCAATATATCGAAACCCAAATGCAATAAAACTTCTGTTTTTAAGGCACTAATTGCATTTACGTTAAATAAAGTGTGCGACAAAATATCTAAATTTACGTATGGGATCAAAATTTGAAAAATGTTGTGCCCAATAACGTTTTGGGGCTTCTTCTCCAAAATGAAAAATGAAAAGTATTTATATGAAGAGTTGATACATCAGTACAAACAGATACAGATACGATTATCATCCAGCGAAACAGCTCATGATTTTTACATTTAGATATCTGAAGTGCCATTTCAACTAAAGACAACAACATAACAGTGATACATGACACAATGATGAGAGAAACATTTTTCACCAAACGCCCTTCGTAAACTTTGCGACCGCTTTTTCTTCGTGAGGATGTCACAGTAACAAAGATGCTAACATGCACCCCGAGAAAAAATGAACGTACAATAACTGTCGCAACAAAGAATGAATATGGCGACCAGAATGTCATTTGTAAAAATCTGATTGTTGGCAAACAAAGAGAACTGTACAGTATGTGTGGACTGACTTCTTTTGCGGACCAGAAGATTATTGAGAGAATGGCAAACACAATTATGATAATATGTCCAAGAAAAAGAGAATATGCTTTACATGATACTTTGGACAATCTTATCCGAAAAGCAAGCAGAATATCCGTGCATCTTTCCCAGGTTATAACACATAGATTTAATTGCCTCCCAAAGGATGAGCAAAATGAAACAAACATGACAACTAAACAGGTAAAACTTGAACGCCACAATTTGTCATATGCTACATAATCATTAACATATTTAACATCTGCTATTAAAAGGGCTGCATAATGGACGCTATCAAGGCAATCTAACATAGCGATGACAGCTTTGCCGACGTACTCCAACCTAAGAGGTCTTTTCTTTAAATATACCACCGTTGCCAGAAGACTTAGAGAAAATATGAATATTGTGCATAAATATATTACTAATCTTTGGAAGATGCCAGGTAGCAATCGACTGCAACCAAAGTATATAGAAGGGTCGGGGGAGCAGATGGATACAGACAACCGAAAGCAGCAAAACTGAAAGTTATCGCTATGAAACTCTCGTAAAGCATTTAAACATTGTAGCACATCATATACTGACTTTTCAATCCGGTTTCCTGTTAAATTAATAAATATAACAGCGTCAAGTCCAACAAAAGCACTCCTATCAATATTATGAATTTTATTGTACGATAAATCCAAAGTTTCTAGCCTTTGCAAATTACTGAATATGCCCTTTTCGAGTCTTGCCAGACAAGAAGAATGTGAAGAAAACTTTTTGAGATAGGTCAATCCAGACAAAATTCCAATTCCGATAACAGATAATGGATTTTTGTTTAAAATAAAATTTTCCAGCGAGGGCAATCCTCGAAACGTGCTTTGTTTAAACGAAAATATATCATTATATGAAAGATCTAAATCGTTTAAAGATGGAAAATGCAAAAATGCTAAAGGTTCTATATGTTTTATGTGGTTGTTTTTAAGTTGCAGCAGGTAAATAGCATGAAGGTGTTGATCATTCCACCGTAGAACATATATCATATTTCCTTGTAGAATAACTGTTCTTTGCCAGGGGCTTAGAGCAAGGAATGTCGTTAAATTGGCGTTCAAACATACCATACTGTAACCATTGCATGTACACAAGTCAAGACAACGCGTCTTTTCACATAAATATTCATCATCAAGAGAAAGCAAACACTGCACTCTGTCAAGCTGATGTAAATATGTGAATTCATTTCTACATCTGAAAAAATATGGAAAAGTGTTATGGGCGCAATCCTTTTCCTCAACACCACCTGGACAATCCCACTCATTGTTACATATCATTCGCACAGAGATGCAATAAGATTCTGGGCATTTAAACATAGCTGAACATTTATGTTCCTTGCAGTTTTGAAGATGACCTCCATTAGGACAATACACGGCACTTTCTTGACTGGTATTGTATTTTTCATACGTGCATGCATAAGCTCTCCTGTAACAAGGATACTTGCTTTCATGTTGACAAGCTAGCCAGTTTGGATCTTCACAGTCACGTTCTACATGTCTGTACCTGTTCAGATGAAAAAGGTCTGTTGCAAATGCTATTATGTTGATGCATCTTCTTTCATCACTCCCATCCATACAGTCGAGGATTGTGTCGCATACTCTAGAAAAGGGGATACACCCTTTGCTAAAGCACTGAAAGTACAAATGCCCACAAGAGCATCTTGGTAACATACATTGATTAGCACAAAACACAGAGGTGATAGATACATCTTTATCAAAACATGTATAACCACATTGATATTCATCAGCTCCTCCTACGCAGTCTTTCACGCCATCACATATGTAATGTTCTGCAATACAAACACCATCTGCACACTGATACTGATGCCCCATACAGTTCCGTTCTATGATATATGGGAAGGATTGGCAAAAAAAGGTGTTCCAATCATTATAGAGATGCCCTGCTGACTGATTGAAAACACTTGGCTGAAGATCAAGTAAAAGCTTGTCAGTTTGTACCGTTGTCTGTGCATTTAGAAGAACCGAATAACGAAGAAAGGACAACATATTAAAGCCCAGTTCCCTTGGTCTAATTAGTAAGTATAAATATCTGTTTTCTGTCTCTGTAATGATATAAAAATTTCCATTTGTGAAATTCCAAAGGCCCAGAGCCCATACGATTAAATAATATTTGTCAAGTTTGACTTCAGATGGGGGCCTTATCGATATTGCACCCAACTCGATCTTAAGTGCTTTGTACGTGTTGATGATCCATTTATTTATTAGAATTATGTACGATGCTGACACTGCATATATACTACCACCCAGATAAAAACATTTACCTTGGATTTCTTTGTGTTCTACATGACCGTCAGTCACTCGAAAGAAAAGGCAGACATCATAAACATGAAGCCATTTACGTTGACAAATTGATTGTTTCAGTTGCCCGGAGTGCCATTGTGCCCATGAATGGTCTGATATATTTGCTCGTATTTGAATTTCACAGCCAAATGATGCCAAACTGAAGCCCTGGGAGCAAGGAACTTTTATCCAGAATGGAAATGCATCAACAGAATGAAACACCATAGCTGTGCATCTTCTTTTTCTACTCCCCATCCTTTCTTTATTTTCAGAGAGTTTATTTTGTAATTTGAAAGGCAACTCCTGCCACGTGTTTGTGCTGAAATTAAACATGTTTGCGTGGCATTTTAGATGCAAAGGTAAAAAGTGTTAATACCAAGGAATCGCCTGTAGCTCAGCGTGCTTTCCCTTTCCCCTGTGTATTGTGTATCATAATATTACTCCATTAATACTGCATTAAATTTCGCAAGGCCTTTACTCACAGCTAAATTGTTTGACTATTATGGCTCAATACATATACACACACACACACACACACACACACACACATATATATATATATATATATATATATATATATATACACATATTAACAAAAGTCCACAACCTTTTCCTTTTTGTTTAAAAGAGGAGGAGGGGCTGTGAACACGACCCCAAACAGTATGGTTGACAGTCGAACCTGTTTAAGGTCAACCAATGCTATTGGGTATTTAGAAGCACTGGAGATAACATAATTTGAACAAAAAAAAAAAAAAAAAAAAAACCCAAACCTAAAAATAACACGTTTAAACCATCGGTCTCAATTGTTTCATGCATTATCGACCCTGTAATGTGTGTAAGAGTTGTGATCGTGTCCCTTTTGTGACATCAAGGTTAGTTGTTTAATAGAGATGACAAGTCCTTGGTGTTGCAACCTGGTGTTAGTTTACTAAATGCTCTTTAATGCGGTGGCCAGTTTCTGTAAAATACCACTTTAGAGTCAATTAAAGTAAAATCGAAGATTTGGTACTTAACAGGAGTAGTCATTATTTAAAAATAATGAACTTCTGTTACGCCAATTACATGCTTGACCTTGAAAATTCTTTTTTTTTTTCTGTTTTTTTTAATTTCGGTTATATTTTCACTGTGTGGTATAGTTTTCAATATGTAGTGGAAGGTGTCACCGATCAAGCCCTAAAACAGTCCTTAAATATATATGATAATATATTGCTTCTTTAAGTGCTACCTATTTTGAGTGTAGTAAAATCACCTCTCATTTTTCAGCAAGGGACGCTATAGAAATAATCTTATTAATTTCAGTGTGAAAAATCCTGTTGCCATCGAAGTTTTTTAATATGTATTAAATGTCAATATAAGAGCATATGATGTAGGAGTATGTGCTAACATGGCCAGTATTCATTTTTGGTTCATTTCATAAATATATATGTGTGTTTTTTCTTTTAATTAAAGGCTTTATACAGTTATTCATTATGCAATATTATACATATAAGTGAACCATTACAGTATTCAGAGCAAGAGTAAAATAGTATTTTAAACTAACATGAATGTACTTGAAATTATATGCTGTACCATAAGTGTAGTCATAACAAAGACAAAAAAGTATTGTGAAATAACGACTGTGATTAAAGCTGTCTTTCGTACTCTTGTATTTGTGTCTTTTTGTCCAAAACCACTTCCTAGTAGTCATTACCCTATTCCGCAGTCCGAACTCTTCACTCTCCATAAGCTAACCTGTCCCTGTCTAACTTATATACATACAAGTACTATTGTCCATATTGCACACGTTCCTCTGTAAAATTTTGACATAGACTGTATTTGCCCAAATAAATTAATGGGTCTTCAGCGGGTAACTACTCAACATGTTTCGGGGCCTTTTATCCACACATGTCTCTCTGAATAGCGGCTCCTTGTCTAAGCTAAATATTTTGCAAAGAGAACCCAAATAATAATGAATAAATATGAACGTGGCAATTGATGAATTAGCTAAATACGTGAAGTTTTGCTTATAAACGCAGAGCTTGATATCAAAGAATACCTGTCAAACAAACCATAATTACCAAATTTGCATAGTACAGGTTCATATAAGAACAATTTGACTTACCCTTGAACCAATGTGTACCCTTTCTAGCTGGACAGCTTATCCAAGTTCAACCATCCACCAATGTTTAACTGAAGTGGAAACAAGCTGGTGCATTATACTCAGTCACAATGATTGTAAAATAAACAGTTGCACCTAGACCACCTGTATAAACCAAGGGAAATCCTAACAAGGACTGCAACAATGTACATCCTGCACCAGTGATGTAAAATAAACTCCATGATGACACCAACTCCTCAAACAATTAAGCTCTATTTAACTGCCAACCCTGAGTCAATGTGTCAACTTAATGTGTCAGGTTTGTGACATTTGAGAAAATACTGTCAATGTTCAGTAATTTTTTAATATTGGGTAAATGTGCATTTAGGCAAATCAGAAAATAATGAAAGTCATTAGCATTTATGCCAAAAACATGCTATCAAAACAATTTTTCTTCAAAGAATTTTAAGTGCAATTAGGCAAACATGTAACTGTCGTAGGCTGCTTCTTGCTACCTGTAGCCCCTGGAGGTTTACCTAACAGAAAACATGTAAGCCTAAAATGTCTTATAATGAATATTAAAACAGAAAGATGCCAAAAGATAAAGTCAAGTAGCAAAACAGACAAGTATAAAAGCTGTAAATTATTGTGGCCAAACATTCAATTAATTAATTAATCAGAAAAGAATGAAAGTCTTTTGTATTTTAGTCAAGAGAATATAATGAAAATATTAACCAGATATCAAGTACAATTAGGCAAGCTTGTAACTGTCGTAGGCCGCTTCTTGCTACCTGTAGCCCCTGAGGGTTTACCTAACAGAAAACAAGCTAGCCTAAAATGTCTGAAAGCTGAACATTTAAACAGAATGATGTCAAAAGATAAAATTAAGTAGCAAAAAAGTCAAGTCTAAAATCTCTAAAATTGTTGAAGCCAAACTTTCTAACCATCTCGGGATATTTACAGCAAAATTTGTAGAAATATTTGATCAAAAGTACACCTTTGAATCCCCTTGACTCAAGTTTATTGTAAATAAATTTGGTTCTAGATGCAATGTCCTGAAACTTAGAACAAATACGACCAAATCACAAAATCTGTGACAGAAACGTATTATATCCAATAGTATCCGAAACAGTACTGTCCGGGAAAGGATAATTAACTACTTCAAAGTTAAACTCATCCATTTTGTGATAGACTTTAATACAAAACCTGTCATTAGTGACCTGAATATCTAAGTCCAAAAACACATCTCTGAAACCATCTGAATTGTTACCCTCCAAAGGGATATCTTTTGGGTAAATTTCTTTAGCAATTTCACTGAAATT
Source organism: Hermodice carunculata (assembly GCA_964020975.1). Lineage (NCBI taxonomy): Eukaryota > Metazoa > Annelida > Polychaeta > Eunicida > Amphinomidae > Hermodice > Hermodice carunculata. The sequence goes on along the minus strand of CAXHWN010001522.1, from coordinate 588,046 downwards.
TTGTACATTTACACAAGCAATGCCATCAATATATCTTGCGTTGTTTGATAATTTTTTAGCCATTTGAAAGTCCCTTTTCATCAATTTATCCATATACTTAAATTCAAGCCAGGTTAAAACAAATCTGCCAGTAAAGGGGAGCAGTTGCTACCCATTGGAATGCCTTTTATTTGTTGAAGAACCAATGGTCCGCATTGAACAAAAGTATGATCCAAAAGATATTTTATAGCATCTATCAAAGTTTCAACAGTGTAAGATTTAACGTTACTTTTCGAATATTTATTGTGTGACCAATATGCTTTCTTTGTATTTGAATTGATATAAATGTATGGTTTACCATTATGTTTAAACATTTGCTTATTAATTCTGAAAAATAACCTTTGACTTCATCTATGGGTAGATTTGTGTACAGTGTAGAAAAATCAAAACATTTTATATTTTTTGCTTTTACATCTTTGATTTTAGATACAAACTCGGAAGAATTGCTAATACTCCAAAAACAATTTATTTCACAGTTTCTAGAAATTGCACTAGAGTATTTACGAAAATGATTCCCAATTGCAGTCCAACACAATGTTACTTCTTTTGATAATTGTTTTGTTGTACATTTTGCAGCACTGGCTATGAATCTAAATTTAAAAGGGTTTTTATGTAATTTAGGTATCCAGAACAAAAGTGGAATAGAGGAGTCCTCTTCAGAAATTTTAATATTGAAATTCTTTTTCATCATATCTTTATGTGTATCTATCAAATTATAAATGGATTGTTTGTGTAATTTATAAACGTCATTTCCTCTTATGTCTGAAATATTGTTTATACCTAGTTCTTTTTTCAAAACATGCAGATAATATTTTTTGCAGATGATCCCAAAATTGTTCCCTACCTTATATATGTTAGTGACTACAAATCTTTCTTGTAGTTCTTTGACTGCTTTTGAAACTTCAGATTGTTTTAGATTAACCGTATTGAAATTCTTAATGTGAGATTTATAACGATAATTTCTATTTCGAAAGACTGGTTTCAAGTTTGATAACCATCCTTTAAATTTCTGAAATTCAATTTTTTCTTTCTTTGCCCATTTCATATAGTAGGAATCAAATGCATCACATGTATCCTGAAAAATATTGTCAATGTTCAGCTTGGGACACATCCAAAATTTGGTACCTTTTTTCATAATTTCTTTTAAACTTGAATTATGTATAATATCCAAATTACCTGGAAATAGATGCTTGTGGTATGCATCAACAAAATTAGAATATTTACGGTTAGACATACAGTCACAATTTTGATTCACTGCAATATCTTCAAGAGTAATTGAAGCCAGAAATTTCTTGTAATTCATGATACTTTGTCCAATATTTTTTCCAAATTTATAGGAAATGACGGGGGGGAGGGGATCTTTTAATTTGCACTCTTTGGGAATCATGTTACGAACAAATTTCAGTTTCTATTAAAATATTCATAACAAACAATCCTTGTTTATATTTATGGGGTAAATGTGTGTCACAATAAAATACGGTAATAAATGAATAAACACATAAATTACAGTAACTTACTCACACTTGATCACATTTTTTACCGTTCCTGTTCAGTTTGCAATGCAATATTCTACTTTTTCACCAAAGTCCGTTCAGTTTAATATTTTGTTGATATTTTACCGGATGTCTATTTTTGTTTTCTAAAAGTTTAGTTTCATGGATAATATTACAAAAATCATGCCAATAACCATTCATGCAAATGTATTGCTAGCCCATTGCATTGATAGATTCCCACATATGTAAGTATTCATAGTGAGCAATAACATTTTCAGGTACTACTCCGCCATTAGGGGTGTGGGGTGGAGCAGTAATGTATGAGCAAGAGCATGTTAACACACTTCTTACCAATCAAATAAGAGTGTAGCCAAACAAATCAATAGTTTCTTATCATGTAAAGCATTGTTACAAACAGAATGCAAAAAACAACCAAACTACCGCTTAAACCTGTAGTAAATAATCCAGCAGTTGTTCCCTGCCTGCAAGAGGTGCATGGTCAATATGCTTTTGAACTAAATGACAAAACAACCAATAATATTATTTTCATGTGCACATAGGTTTATTGTAGGGCTCTAATTGACCGATTGTGTCTGTCGACTAACTCCAATTCTGACACAAATGTGTTATCTTCATTTGACCTGAAATGTCCATTTACCCAACATCTACACAATTCCAAAACTGCATAAAATCGTCATAAGTTCCGATTCATAGCAGGTTTTAAATTTTGCTATTCTGAGGAATTGTCGGTTTTGTTGTTTAAAGAGTTTAAGAAAGTACAAGAACTTTGGTTTGTTTATTGTGGTTAGATGGAAGCGTCTTGTGGTATTAACAGGCTTTGGATTTTATCCCATTCGAAAATCCTGCTGGAGCAGTTGAATGGTACTGATAATCATTCACCTTTGAAACAGATTTCTTGTTGGGAAGTCTCCATTTTATATATTCAACTACTCCTCATTCTACTTTGAAATAACGTATCGAATCTCTCATATATAAGATATATGAGAAAGGGCTGCTACATCAATAGCTAATTTTGTGTCTGGAGCAAGGTTCTAACGTGTAAATGTGGGAGGTCTGGTAGGTGCGAGGCACATCAGGGGTCATGTGATCTGTGCCTGGTTGAAAGGTCTTAGTGCAAACACATGGCAGTGAGTCATGATTGGCTAATACCAAGCATGTCCCTTCCCAGGTTCAATTCAAGTCAAATATAGCTTTCTGATTCTGCTGTCTCCGTGAACAGACATACACCGGAGCTTCAGAATGCTCCCTTGCAACAGCATGGTACACGGGTGCAATTTATACCAAGGAGTAACTGTTCTATAGCTTCATCCTGCATGGCAGATGGTCACAAATTAATGAGATGTGAGATTACAACCTAGATCGACCTACAAGTGTACCCTCGATAGATACCTGCAAACCCTGTGCCTTGGTTTTGGGGCATAGCTTTGTCTCCAGCCTGAACGCAGCCTTCTGCATGGAAACTACCCATCTAAATTGAACTTAGATTGGTGCATCATTCGTATGCTCAGTCGGAGAGGAACATCCACCCTTACAGCCTTGGAATATGATGCCATCCCTTTAAAGTCAGCAGTGAAGAAATTACGGCCACCAAGTGATAGTGTTGCAAGTCAGCGGTAATTGCCTGTGTTTAATATGGGCTTACGAGGTGCACGAATGCATGATGCATTTGCTGCTAGCACCACTGAACCTTTCATACGTAAGACAGGTGGTCATTCTATAGGTTTTCCAACGTCTGCGGCCAAGGCATACCATGAGGAGTGAGTCTGAAGATCGCCAGGAGGAGTAAAATCTCTTTCTGGCTCTTCACCTCTCCATGCCCGAACTGCGACAGAAAGCATTTACCTGGGACCACGCATGCATGAACTGCATGTTATATATATATATATATTATATATATATATATATATATATATATATATATATATATATATATATATATATATACATATATATATATATATATATATATACATATATTTATATATATATATATATATAATATATATATATATATAATATATATATATATATATATATATACTAATTTGATAATGCACATAGAATAATGTCAGCCGAATGTACTTCTGGATTACCATTGGGACCAAAGTTTACACATATGCTAACCTCTGCCTTGCTCCTTTTGTCATCATCAAGTGGGTTCCGTCAGTCAGTGGCAGTCGCACTGTTTTGGGTCAACAATTTGTTTACTTTCTTGTCATCTGTATAAGGCGAAGGGAACTGCAAATTCACTAAGCCAATATTTTTTGTGTTTTAATGTTGCGGTCATTCAGACCACTGTATGATATGAACACATTTTGTCAGTTGCTGGGAAACGTCACTTTGTACTCTGACTGCTTATTTAGGCCTTACACTAAGGAAGGTCCAAGCATCAAGTAAATCACTAACTGTCATCATTATACCTCCATGATGTCATTGACATTCACACTTGATGCAAGTATTATATCTTATTGTTTATTAAAATTCCAATTACCAAAATCCCAACTTACCATCCAGCGTCAAAGCTGGGACATTTTTCCTTCTCCGTGCTACAGCCATGGTTAATCAAAAATATTGATGAAGAACGAAAGTGATACAAGGTACAAACAGTCAACAGGCTTACACAAGCTGACATTTTCAAACTTTGGCGCTTTCACTAGTCGTTACGATCGCCTTTGCACTTCCATTATTTGTGTACGCTGGTTCCCGTACAGTGGTAGTTTAAAAGCACGGGTAAAGATTGGGATCGAGGTCTTGCGTGATATTACGATACCGGAACGTAAACAGATCCGCAGGGCAGGATAATTTGTTGATCGTGTTCCCAACAAGAACTGAAAAATGGCCAAAATGGGAAGAATGTATTGATCAGTGCATGCACACATTTCTAGTTCGGCAAGTAACTCGAAGGAACCATCAAGACCTGTTCTTGTATTGATTACTTGTAGTGTACAACGTTGTCGTTGATCTGCAAATGTACCCCATGTGATCGGGCATGACGGATCCAGTGACTTGTGTGGTGTGTCGTGAATCTGAATGTTGCATCAAGGTTGAGGAATGACACGATGGTAGACAGCCTCACACTTGCACAACCAGCTGATGAACAAGACAGCACAATCATTACTGATTAAGGCCTATTAGTCATAACAATTGATTTGTCAACAGTTTTCAAATTGTGCAGCAAGGTCCTTATTTTCCCAGGCCATATTATTTCAACCCTTACTTTATTTGCATGAAATAACTTCTCTGGAATAATGTTGATTGTTCATTCCAGGTCTGTCACATATCTAGAAATAAATCTTGCCAGTCATTTATAATTTACAGTCTAGTGCTACTGGTTCTGAAAATGTAGTCGTTACATAATATATATATATATATATATATATATATATATATATATATATATATATATATATATATATATATTATATATTATTGGCTAAAGAATCAAGAAAACAATCAATGAGACAAACAACAACAAAAAGTTTTATTAAACGGGTAATGCCATCCATAGTACAACGTCATTTATCACATAAATGTATGTATCATGGTGATCTGAATAGTTCCCTAGAAATCTTGGTCTGGCTGTGTGCACACCTTGGGGTGTCCCTTACGTGGTTTTCCACACTTGCGGCACTTGGGCGGGGCTCGTTTGCCTGGCACAGCAACACCTGAACTGGCATGGAATCTGCCTGATGCGTACATAAGGCCCTCGTCTTTCCTAAACGCATCTAGCTGCGAGGACTGACTTTGCTTGCGCTCTTGCGTTTGTCCGTTGCTAATGTAGTGGCCTTGTAGGCACAGTCCTGCAGCCGTCGACTGTCCATCCACTTTAGTGTGGCCTTTGCATCAACATTTAGTGTCATATCCTCCACCTCAAACAGGAACGCAGCTGTTGCCAGTTTACCTCCGTTGTACCACAGTATCCCAAGGTCGATCCCAAGCTGGACTTGTTCTGGAGAGTGGTAGTGGTTTTTTGGGACTATGTTCCAAACCACGTTGTGCAATGACTCATTAGCATTTTGTGTCACTGCCCGACTGCAAGACTTTAGAAGTTCAGGGTCCGCAAGCTTCTGGAAGAGCGGCCAAATCGCCTCTGTGACAGCAGGTGCCAGCGGGTGGGCAGGAGGCCTGCAACATAAATTATATATATGCAAAATGAATGGTTTGCCAAACGAATCAAGCTCTGTGTTTTGTCTGGGTGTTGGGGGGAGGGGGAGAGGTGAGGTGTCTAGTTGCCTGCTGAACAATTCACTTCTGGATTCTCTATGCTGCAAGAAAGAAATATCATAACAAAATAAAAATAAACCTGTTTATGTATATTGAACATCCAGGATATCTGCAAGAAAAATAAAGTACCAATTCATGCAGCATGATCATTCAAACTAAAACTTTTACTGACCTTTATTTGAAAGATCATAAATATTTGTATCTATAAGACTATGTATATTGTGCAAAGAAGTCACCCCCCCCCCCCGTTGCATTTGCACTGTGAATTTGAGCGGGGGGGGGGGTGGGGTGAGAGCTGTCGAATTTTCCTGTATATGGATTATGTGTATTGCGGAAAGGAAAATGATAGCTAAAAAGTATCAAAATAAATGGCTGAAAAAAATTGCAGGGTCTGTTGTACTCTTATAACATACAATATCAACAATTAAAAAAAAAAAGAAAGAAAAGAAGACCAAATAATATGACATCAGACTTTCCTTTTGAGCTTACCTGGAAAAATCAAATTTACATGACTTGGACCATTAACTTATACATAGAGTTCACATGTTTCGAGTCATAAAAGTAATGTGTCCAACGTATAAACCTAATATGCTTGAAATGATTATACACAATATTCAAGCTCTATCAGTTCCGAAGAAAGAAATATGATATACATTGATCTTGAAATACTGAATACTGTAATCAAGATACTCATTTTATATTTAGTCCTGGAAATAACTAATTTAAATTCACCAATTTTTCACATTTTACCTGTAAGTATTTGTGCCCAGTGCTTTGTCTTGTTGATGTTTGCACCAACTAGACTCTCCTCCGGGACAGTCCTCATGGTTAGGCGGGTCCCCATAATGTTTCAGCATGGCCCAGGTTGCCTTCGACATGGCTGCTGCGTCCCCTGCAAAAGTCCAAAGGCCAATACCATTGAAGATCTGCAGGGCGTTGACTCGTGCCATTGTCAGTCGCCCACGACCACCAAGAGACTTTCCGTCGGAGAGGACTTTTCCTACAACAATAGGAACATAGACTTTCATTAGTGAAGATTTTGTGAATGTGTATGGGTTATATTTCATATATATATATATATATATATATATATATATATATATATTATAATGATCTATGAACATACATATGCCAAAATAGGTGAAATGAACCGGTGAGGATGTACATTTGGAAGTGAAGTAATTTTTTTATAACTCTAGCATCTTCTCTTTTTTCAGTAAGTCTCATTTGATCGGCTGAACTGTCAAGCAAAGTATCATATACCATGATATAAGCAGTGAAACCTGCATTCAGCACCCGACGTGAAGATCATTTGTGCCTCTATTCTATCTCAGTTTGCCATGTTTTCAAAATGAGTCAACTTTGATTGGAAAACAATAAACATGCTGCATCATTTTCACATGAACTTATGATCCTAGTGGCTACTGTGGTTACCTTTGTTTCTCTCCAGTTCTCTCCTTAGCCTTGTCCCCATTCTTTTTTTAATGTGCCCGATGCACTCCTCCTTTTCCACAGTGAAGTCTTCGCCGTAGGGCTTTTCCTTGCAGATTCTTTTGTACGCAGATGAGTGGCCGTCACCTATGTATGGGTTATACCTGACATTGTACTTGTGCATAGATCTGCTAAACAGCTCAGCAGCCCCTAAAAATTCAAATTGTAAAAATACAAGTTAGCCTACATGAATATTATCTGAATTTTCATAATCATGATCATGTACAAGGCTTGAAGTACTGGCATTGTTGCACAATCAGTCCTTATAAAATAATTGTTGAATATTTTCTGTATCCAACATTTCAACGGAAAATGTTGTTCGACTCCTGACTAATAATAAGTGATCAAGTCGACAAGAAAACATAAATACATGAAGTTGGGAAAACTTGTAAGAAATAAAATAAAGAATTCTATTTGACTGCTATAAATAAAAATTTTGATGTTTTATCTTATCCCAGGTAACTACATTGTTACATGTATATTTTTACATGTTTTAGGTGGAGGGGGAAGTTATGCAATACAGCTGAAATATGAGCAATGGAAATTTGTTCTGGTGCTAAAGTAGTACCAGACAATGCCGGTTTTTGCTCTTCCTGTACAAGCAAACAAGAAGTGTTATAAATAAATAAGTAGACTGCACATCATATCAGTTCAATGTAGATTTGGTCAAGTGTCTATTTTTCAGTCTATTCTTTGTTCAATATAACTTTGACAAGGATGTCCGCTAACTTATCAATGAAAAACGATACACAACATTATTTATTCTGAAGTTTACCAAATCATATCCTACCATCAGCCTCCATGGCAGAAGCACTTCCTGAGTGGTTCATGAGGCAGTCGGGTCCGTGATTGAGGTACCAGTCCAGATACTCAATACTGTTCTTGTCCTTGTTGTCCCATTGCTGACAGGCCCTGCACGTTCTGCTCATGTAATGCCTGTCCACTACCTCCCCCGTGTCTGCTGATATTGCCGTCACAAACCCGTGCTTACTGTTGGCACCCCGACTCAGCCAGGAACCATCCATGGATACCGGCAGGTCCACAACTAGTTGACGCAGGTCTTCTTCTGTCATTTCCACCTCGGGATCCACTCCTTCCACTAGGCCCTCCCTAATCCGTTGCCTCTTCGCTTTCAGGATAACCCTATGAAGACAATAAAGAAATTGACAGGAAAAATTGGTGCATGTTTTGAACTATATTCTCTTTTTGAAACACCACTTCCTGTCTTCTTGTATTACTTCCCATCCGCGCCCCTTTTCCCATTCCAATTGACCTTTCGGACCTGTGTCTATTGTGTCATCTTAGTGTCTTGTAGTATTCAACTTGTCCGTTTTTTCGCGTAAGCCAAGGAAGGCAACATTATACAGTGCACAAACGTGACGGACACTCTGCATATTGAAAGAGTATGCAACTAACACAGTGAATTCATTTTTTGTATACACAACCACGGACATATATATACGTCCCTGACACGACTTTGTACCAATTGGTACTTGTGTCTTGTGAAGGGTTTTGGGAAGGTTCCAGCACGCTGGTACAGGTAATAATTTTGCTACAGTACGCAGCATGGAAAATAAAAATCTCCCAAAATGTTGTCTATGCCTAAAGTGTACTACGCGAAATAAGAGGGCTTCAAGTACGCTAATAAACCTACAGTAAATAAAAAAACCCAGTATACGCCAGTACGGAAAACCCTTACCCTTCCCCCCCCCCGTCTGTATGGCAATTGTTTACGTGTGGGTTTTGAGATGTGTCTGCTGTGAAGTGGATAATATCCATCGTTCAATCAATACAGCATCTGCCTGTATAGGCCTTCATCATTGTCAATAATCAAGCCCTGCAATTTTGAGAACTGAAAGTTTGAAATCGACTTATGACCATAATAAATAACGATTGAAATGTTGGCACAGACATAAAATAACATTACGGTACCTGTCAAAATCTTCCTGTAATCCTTCCTGAGCTGTATCACCCAATGCTAAAGTGTGTTTTCTCCAGGTCGGTTTCAGGATTGGTGCCGGCATGTTCATATGGCTTGCGAACGTAGCTGCTCCTCTCTGTCCCTTCCCAATGGTTCGCATTGCTAAGACACTCAACTTGTTGACTTCCCGTGCACCAGTATCTGTAGCCTTGCTTGTCCAGTTCCATGCCTCTGGCGCAGTACATTCCACATTGTTGCACTTCAGTGTGACATACGAAGCCCAGCCACGTCGTCGTGCATGATCTTCAACCAATGTCAACTTGCCGACATGACAATGTCCACAAACTGCAACACAGTCTATCAAAGTCTGCAGAACAGACATGTCGACAATACGGTTACCGTCTGGTGGTCGAATCGTCTCCTCAGCGACCGGGTGTACATCCTCGGGTGGCAAAGGGTCACACAACACAGCCTCCCCCGTGCAATGATCCACGTTCCGGGGCTGGACCGCATCGCCCAAAAGTTTTCTACCTATGGCACAATTTGCCTGTAAAACGACTGTGTCTGTAGTCTGTAGTCTCTCCTCTTTGCCAGTAGTTGCTTTACACTCCCTTTCATCCCCTTCTTCGTCCGTTGATACCTGGGCATTTTTCAGTTTTCGTCTCCTCCACTTCCAACCGTAAAAATTCTCCAAGTTAACTGTAGGTTGTACTCGATCAAAGCTTTCCAAACACTGCAGGCCGAAGTACCAAACCATGGCCGTAATAAAGGCATTTTTGTCTTTGATCGGAGGTGATGAGAAGTGAGTGAGCTAATCCTGCCAGATGAGTAAACTTTACCGAACAAACTGTCAGACCGCTCCCCACTCCACCAGGCAGTCGCCATTTTTAAACAACCTGTTGCTTGGGTCAAGGTCAGGTGACTCCGCTAATCCGCTTACTGAACCCTTTGGAGTCGGGCAGCGCGTGTGAAACCAGCCACACAAAGCTGACTGCATGGTGGCTTTTGAAGGATTTGACTTCAAAAAGTCCTTTTTTTAGCCACTAAAAGGCCGATTCTTTTAATTGCAAAGCCAGATATGAGAGCCTCTACATGTTTGTAGTTTGTGCTAGAAACTTTGGGCTGCGGGAGTCAGTATTCTTCATACAAGAGCCAATCAATGCTTCAAGATTGACAATCGTGCCTTTCATCGCCATTTTCTCAAAAGCAAGTTCTTCATAAATCGATCAATTTTTCTGCAGGCGTTTCTTGAAAACGGATCAAGATATCTTCACAAAATAAACGGCTCTGACAAGATACGGATCGCTCTAGGAAACGTATTTTTTTATACCTTTCCAACCCTTCCTTCCGTGACTTTTGTGGCCCCAAAAATGAAGAAACTGTACAGTCTTACGGACCAAACTTAAAAATTGCATATTTTGTTTCCTATCATATTTTTTGTCAAAAGCAAGATACGTTTCCTGCGTATTGGTCTATTTTAGTTTAATTTTCGGTAGTTGTCAGTCAGAATAAAATAATATTTTATTAGAAATCCTTGCAAAATGTGTGATTTCATACCCATTCACAAACGGCTCCAAACAGCATCAAAATTAACTTCATCACATTCAAATATGATTCCTGATAATGCTCACATCTGTTAGATATCGAAAATATATAGTTTTGCTGGTAACATAAGAAAAATAGGCAAGTTGCATCAGGTCAAAGTCGCGAGTCTGTGTTACGCGCTCATAACGGTGCCGCCACCTTAAGGATTTGTTTTTAAAATTTCAATAAATAAGCCTATTCTTTTCCTTGTGAAGTGCACAGTTATAAATTGCCCGTCCATGACAAGACTGATACCCATCTAAAATTGTTTCAAATTCAGTCAAAATGTTGACCGTACATTGCAAAAATAAATCTTTGTCCCTTTCTAATGAAATGCAAAACAAGAACCTCCCTGACATTGATATTCTTGCTCTGATTCATTAATTAAATGAATATTAGCATAATGATCGCCACGGACGAGACAATTTTAACATGAAGTGCATTAACAAGTTGATATTGTTTTATGAAAGTAGAGCCATCAATTAAGAAAATATATTGTTACAAATAAGTATTCCTGCATGAATTAGCTGTGAAAAGCATTTCCAATTGCATTGATATTCGTGTGTATTCAGTACAGTGAACAAAAGTGACATGTCCACAACACTACTAATCTGCATTTAAAAAAAAAAAACACGTGAAGTTTTAAGATTCAAATTTCTGTGAAAGAAGTAGTGGACAATAAAATGTAAAAAAATTGCTAAAAGAGCAGAACTTAGGAAATAAATGCCTCTGTGTCAAAACCCATGTCGGAAATTTGGCCCCCTCAGCAAAGCATATTTTGTCCATAATAAATGGTCGAAAAAAAAAATAAAAACTTATTTTTTTTCCACTTTGTGATCATTAACCCTTAAACGGTCAGACCGGTCATTAACAACCGGTAATCACATGATTTTACACTGGGCTAACAGTAGCTCAACTTTACATGTGTGAACAACACATAAATCACCACCAAACTTGACACAGACAGCTGTTGTGTTTCCCCCAAGTAGCACATCGACCTTTTTAGGTACGCCGCCCCCTCTAGCATCTCTGCTTGTAATTCTGAGGATTTCCCGGTGATTCCCTTGAGGTGCGTGACGTCACAAAGAGGGCAGCATCTAGCACCAGTTCAGCTGCAGATGTCCGTCAATTATATACAAGTGCCCAGGCTATTAACCTTATTCAGGAGTGGGCAGGGAGAAAATATGTAGAGGGGGGTACAATAAAGTCGATGTTGGGTGTGAGGAGGTAAGTATTTTGTTTATAATGAGGCTAGAGCCCACAGAGGTCGAGCGTATCAAGGGACCATGCATGGTCCATGTTGTTCCACAGTGGGTCTCACGCAGTTATTCAACTCTTTCAGTCATTGCAGCCTTGAGTCATTGCCTGTACTTCCCAAGTATCCCCTAGTCAGTGTCCCTGGCAAACCTGTTATTATTGATAAACTTTATGAACGTGACCTTTTGCCTAAGCCAGTAATGGAACCGTGCATTCAAACCAAAACTGTTTCTCTGCTCTCAAAGGGGGGGGGGGGGGGGGAGGAGCAAGGTTGCACATGCATGACAAATATTGTTGTCTGTTTCAAAAGATTGTGATAGGCAGCCAATAGCGAAGGTCTACTTTGCCTTTTGCACTGAAATGAATGACTGTATAATAACATATACACTGTATGCATGCATGTCATCCACATTTGTAAACTATATCAGTATAACGCCTTGCATAAATGATTGTGAATCCAATCATGCTGCTTCTGTGGCAACACATTAAAATCAGGGAAAAACTAAAATTGTTCATAAAGATACTGCAGTGTTGTTTTATTTCTGTCATGTTCTTGCAGAATATTTAACCTGGAACAAAATCTATGTATATTTATGGTGACTATTTGTTATGGAAAGTAGCTGCCTCTTACTGCATTGTGTTCAGTGAATTTTGTTACTTCTATTTTAACTTGGACAAAAAAATAATCTGACCCTTTAAGGGCTAATTGGGTCATTATGCAAGATATTGTCAGGCCAAAATAGTGAAAAAAGGAAAACTGTACTAGACTTGAATTCTGCAAAATGCCCCGTCCGCAAGAAAAAATACCACTGAATGCCCCATATTCTTATTGATGTCTGTTCTATGAAGCCGATAAGATGTCTGTATTTTATGAAATTGTTTTTTTGCGCGTGGACATAATGCTTTGCACTGCTTTCTGTGCTTTCAGGAAGAGGCTTTCTGGCTGAAAAAAACAATGTCTCCTTGATTGGGTTTACCGATGGTGTTGCAATATTCAAGTCAAGTGGCTTTTCTGTGTGGCCCATATACTTTGCAATCAATGAACTTCCTCCAAAACTCAGGTATTGCAAGCTCTTTTTTATTTTTATGATAATTTCATCTCTAATGTGTCTGAAATCAAACATACCAGTATGTATGATTATGCCCCCCCCCCCAAACGTAGAGACTTGTCTTACTCTCTTGCATTATGTTTCTGTTCTTCAAATATTGCTTTGCTAATGTTGGTCAGTCTGTCTGTCGGTAGACTGAGGTTCCTGCATAATATCTCAAGAAGTTTTAAAGCTAGGAGTTTAATACTACACAGGTATATAGTCCTCAAGAAGGGCTATAAGAAAGTTGAAGATAGATGACCTTGACCCAATTTCCAAGGTCACAGAGGTACCTTAAGTATTGGTTTCTGCATAAGAAGAAAAGAATTTAAGACAGAACTGTTATATTCCACATGATGATAGTCCATATCTAGAGTCTGGTCAAGTTTGAAGATGGGTGACCTTTACCCAATTTTCAAGGTCACAGAGCCAGCTTAAAATTCGGTTTCTGCATGATAACATGAGAGGTTTTGAGCTAGGGCTTTCATATTGCATGTGCGTGATTATCCAATATAGGGGATGGGTCAGGTTCCAAGATGGGTGACCCTGACCAAATTCCCAAGGTCACAGAGCCACATTAGTGAATTTTGTTTCTGGATTGTAAGTTGTCAATCAGAAGTTTTTATGCCAGGGCTTCCATATTGCACACAGTTATAGAGCTGTATTAGGGCGGTGAAGTATGAAGATGGGTGACCTTGACATGATTTCCAAGGTCACAGAGCCAACACAAGAGATTTTTTTTTCATAAAATAACTTGATAAGTTTGAGAGCTGAAGATTATATATTACACATGTAGTCTGGTATAAGGACAAAGTCAGGTTCTATGTTAGGTGATCTTGACTTAATTCCCAAGGTCACAGAGCCAAATTAGTGACTTGTGGTTTCAGCTTTCTAGAGTGTATGAATTATTGATTATGGTATCATCAGGTCAGAGGTCAATGTAGGGGGCAGGGGGGATCACTGTTCTATGAATGTATTTTTTCATAAAACTAGAGGGCTGTGCGAACAGCCCGTGCTCAGCTGACCTAAGCTTTTCCCATAAAATCAAGATTGCAACTGAATAGACCTGTTTTGAGGTTTAGCCTAGTGCATATTTCACAGTATCTTTAAGATGTATTATGGAGCCTCCTTAAGTGCCGCCTGACTATCAAGTCAGCTGAGCTAAAAATTATACTGCCACCTGGTGAACAAATTAAGAACTAAGAGACCATCACAGTGCTCCTATGTAATATCGAGGCAATTGGGTGAGTGGTTTCAGAGAAGTTTTTTTTTTTTAGATTTGGCATAAAAAAGAGCAAAAAAAGTCATATAAGAAATTCAAAAATCAATGGAGCGTGACCTTTAGAACAAACTTGGTAGAGACCCACCTAAGGTACATTGCTACTAAGTTTATAGTCAATCCAGTTGACGGTTTTGGAGACGATGTCGAAAATGTAAATTAGCGTAAGAATGCCCATTGAGCTACATAATAATCAATACGAAAGGTGCAATTACTAATAAGTAACCAAATTGAAAAAAAATCTTTAAAAATCATGAATCCACAGCAGTATTACCTAGTGAACAGCTTTGTTTGAACCTTTCACAAGGAACATATCTACAAAGATTCAGTGTAGTCAAAGAGATGATTCTGGAGGAATCCAAAATAGTTAAAACACACATAAAATCATACAAAAATAGGAGAAAAATTGCAGCGCCAACCTGGCGAACAAATTAAGAACTGGCAGTTTCTAAGAGTATTCCTGTGTGATATCAAAGCAATCGGGTAAGCGGTTTCTGAGAAGAAATTTGCCCCGCTTATCCAAGTTTATTGTTTTTCGTCAATAACTCGAAAAGTTATGACTCGATTTGAACAAGCAGACTATATATAGAAAGCAGGATGTACGGGCGCATATTTTGGACAGCAACAATTTTTTAATTCGAGTTGAATGTCAAGGTCAAATGGCCAGTTTGAATATTGGGGTCATGTCGTGAATGCTCTAGACCCCACAATTCTTGAGATAGGCCTATATAACGTTTGGAAGTTATAAAGTGTATAAAAATCTTTGTCGACATCAATGTTGATGGCGCCACTTATAGTATTATATAATATAGAGGTCAAAATATGAAAATCTTGTGTCACAAGATCAGACCGCATTACTGTCCACAGTTTTCAAGTTAGCCCATTATAACTTTCAGGACTTATAGGGGCATAAAAATCTAGGTTCTTTTCGATGTAAGTGGTGCAACCTACAATTTAATGCAATATAAGGGTCAATATATGAAGCAATCACTGTTTCTTACTTATGAGTTTTTTTCCCAAACTAGTACTTTAATTGTGAAGCTTTCAATATGTTCAAAAAAAAAAAAAAAAAAAAAAAGGGGGGGGGAGGGGCAGACAACAGTTTTCACCACATATTGCAAATTGTGTATTTTGTATAGCACAGATCAAAACTTCAAGTTTAGATCAATGTGTAACTGTTCAAAATCATCAGATGCAGTTAAAAAATGAAATAAGTACTGAACACATGTACATACTGTCTACATGTATGTACATTGTTTGCTTTATCCTTTCCCCTTGGATTAACATGATTAAAATCTGAGTCAACAGCTTTCCAAATGGCAAGTAGGGAACTAGTTGCCCAACTTGCATAAAGTAAAGTTGTTGACCTGAAGCATGCTAATTTGATAGGTGTTACATGTACCTACAATTTCATTAAAATTTGTTTCATTATCAATAAAAATAAATGAAAAATGATAAAAGCAGGCAACATTTTACTCTGGCCAGTTTAAGGGGAAAGGGTTCACTTTATGCTTCCCTGAAATCAGATATAGCATTAGTAGGCCTAACAGTTACTTTGAAATTATAGCAAACATGTTTGTTTCAAAGTTTCATGTTCGGTCCTTAAAATATTTTGTTTTTCATGTTTTCAAGAGAAAATAAGCTTTTTTCTGGACTTTGGTTTGGCAAAAGTAAGCCACACTTCTCTACATTTCTAAAGCCATTTGATGAAACAATCTGGGATTTGTTTGAAAATGGTAGGTTAAACTAAGATGATACATTAGGATAATTTACTTTCTATGCTGCAGACTAAATACTGTATATGCAAGTAGGTATAGCTAGTACATGTATTATCTGCTGATGGTTTGAAAAATTATTAAGCTTGAATTAATTATATGCACAAAAGTCTTTGCAAAATGTGTACTTTTAAAATATTGATTTTAATTTGGCGGGTCACTGAAAAACAGTCAGGGTGAGAAAATTCTTTTGTCTTATTGTCTGAGACAAGGCAAATTTGATGGAGGGCAAACGAAAATTTAAAAAACAAAAACAAAAAAAACAAAAAACAAAAAAACAAAAAACAAACAAAACAACAACATGTAAAATATAAGGACACTTGTCCTTGAACAAGTACGTCAAAATTTTCTTGCCCTGTATATATGTGTGTGTTTGTGTGTGTATGTGTTTTACACGATTTTGTTACTTATTATGAGGCAACTGGGAATGCATTGAAATTTGGGTACCATATGTTTTATCAGAGGGATAACTTTTGTGTACGCATTCACATCTCAATGCATGGTAATTCTCCTCAATAGGTCCATTCAAAATGAATATGACTGGGAGGTCAGTTCTCAGGGAGGGGCATAAAAAGCTTTTTATTTTTATACACCCTGTCATGTTGATGTTATTGTCTGCAAAATGATTTTATACCTTTATTTGTTTGTTCTAGGGTTGCAGATATCTGTGGAAAATGAGACATTGTTAGTTAAAGTTTTATTTCTGCAACGGACATGTGATGCCCGTGCCAAGTGCCTCTTCCAGAACTTTAAACAGTTGAATGGCCACTATGGATGTCCATATTGCTTACATTCAGGGAAATCATGCAAACAAGGGGAAAGAAGCAGAAGCCACATTTATGACTACAGGTGCAGTATTTTGAAGCAATACCAAACAGAAAAAGCAAAATGCAGCCGTTAAGTAATTATCTCACATGACTGTTAGTGATTCATTAACCATCTGTTTCCAGTCTCTTTGGAGAGTTATGTTATTTTTTGTGAATCCGAAAACGGTTTGTCAGATTGACATGATTAATTTCCAAATTGGAAGCACCACACCTTTATTATACTTCATTGTGGATGTAATCTTTTACCTTTAAACACTTTTTGTGTCAACTCAGGTCAGGCAGACTTGTGTCAGCTGAGCATGGATTGTTCTCATAGCTTCCCCCCAGCCGGAAAGAAAAAAAAAAAGATAAGGACAATTTATCTAGTTAAGCTTATATTATCACATGCATCTATGGTACAGGTTTTGGTGTTCTGATTTAAAGAAATATATATTACACATGGCAAATTGCATTATGATTTTACAGGCAAGAATTTGACAATGGGTTTGGGCCTCTTGCAGAGACGGTTGCATATGCAGATGAACTCTTGAAGGAAAGACTTGAAGGAAAAACAAAGGTGAGTTGGTTGACATGTCATCGAATAAGTTTAAGACAACTTCCTTTCTTGCACAAATATTTTGTATTCTTGGTATAGATTAACCTTTGCGTGTGATACGTTTGTTTAGCCCTCATAAAAATGTGAAAAATATAGCTCAGGTCTATCTATTTTCTTCACAGTTTTTGTATGTAACAGGAAAGTTTTTTTTTATTTCTGAGGTGAGTGGGTTACCTTGTACCACCAGCAGCCTATTTGCTGTCATCAGTCTCAAGTCTGGATTAAATAAATTTCTGTCCACTGAATGCTGGATGCAAGAAAAAAAAATTCTTTTTTTATTTTTATTTTTTAACTTATAAATAGTCTTCGTGTCAATTTTTTATGACTGTCATAGCTTGCATGTAGTTGTAGTGATTCTTTAAATGGTAGTTGTCCAATATTTTAAACTTACTCTTGCTGCATATTTATGATATAATTTTATTGTGGCTTAGTTAGACTTAATAGTCAAAATATTGTCTGCAAGTGAGACAACTTTCACACATCAGTCATTCAACTATGCACACTGTGCAGAGGGCAGTCGTGTATGTATTAGGCAGCAAGCCACAAGTGAATCAGGAAAGTGGCACTTTCTATGTACGCTGCTAACATGAGGCACCTTAACTTGTTTTATACCAGTCCCTGATTTTTCTGTATACATAGATTTACCTAGATTTAAGATGGCATTTACATTTGTCATAAAAAGAGCTTTCACTCATGTGGTTTTTACCACTGTAGTGTGGAATGAGTTGAGGTATTATTTATGAGAATGAAACGAAATCACTGAAACTGAAAAGTACAGTCAACTTATTTTCTTCCTTGTCTTTTTGTTTTTCAAAAAGGGTGACCTCTTTGGAGTCAAAGGACCAAGTTGGGCATTATACTTGCCTGAATACGTCATAATCAGTAGTACATGCCTGGACTATATGCATGCTGTGCTCTTGGGTGTGGTCAAGCAGTTGCTAACTCTCTGGTTTGGCAGAGAAATTAAGGAGGCATTTTGGTCTTGTGCGAATGAAGTGAAGAGAGTTCAAAATCGCCTCCTACGCATCAAACCAACAAACACTATAACTAGAGTACCCAGGTCCTTGGATGAAGTAAATCACTGGAAAGGTATTTTAAGTAATTTAATGTAGATCCATGTGTAAATGTATATATTAATGTAAAATTTGAATGTTAAAGTAAACAATGTCAATATATGCTTTATTAAAATTGGAAAGTGAAACTATTTGTATGCGACAGAAATCTTGAATAATATGTTGTTTTTTTTCTTTTTTCGTTTTTTTTTGACACTTTAAGGAGCCATGAAAGAAAATGTCAAAAACCTAGAATTGTATTAAAATAATTTAGTAATGTACTAA
Source organism: Hermodice carunculata (assembly GCA_964020975.1). NCBI lineage: Eukaryota > Metazoa > Annelida > Polychaeta > Eunicida > Amphinomidae > Hermodice > Hermodice carunculata. Next base: position 569,115 of record CAXHWN010001522.1, on the reverse strand, counting down.
ATTATGTCCATGACCCCCCCCCCACCAAAAACCCCACCACACACAAGTAAAATATAATGAGCTTAGAATGCATTAAAATCCCAAAATATTCCTCCAAAGTTTTCACAATTGTCATGCCCATGCCATTGTATTTGTGTGAAATATATCCTGTTATAAGTTGGAAATCCAAATAGTTATCCTATTACAGAGCCAGAATTTCCCAAAATTTTGTGAGAATCTATCAGGATTTTTGTCAAAATTAGTTTTCTTTTAAAAGAAACACAAGTTTGGGAGAATCTTTACGTGAATGGATTCTCTGATTCTTGCCGAAATTCTCGCCCTGTATTATCTAAGAAATACCATGGATGTCATCAAACAGATCTAATACACAAAAAAACTGCCTTTGTAATTTAAAGATTTGTAAATCACTCGAAATGACCAGAGTGTTATATTGGAGCTAATATTTTTGTGTTGCACAAAATTAAATACAGTGGTCCCTGTCATGAGAGACCAACCTAGGGCAGGTCAAAATGTGGTCTCTCAAAACAGGTGGTCTTTCATTAGAGGAACAATCACATGGAAAAGATAGAACATTGGTCCTGAAAAGATAAGCAGCCTCTTAGTTTCAAAGTGAATGCTTTATTAACCACAATCAATGTCCTTCTCCATACAATATTAAATCTCCTCAGGGAACGCCTCATTTTTCCCCTTGTCATTATGGACATGAGTTTCATGTGTGTTTTTTCCACTTTATTTTTTGCTTTTTCTATTGATATCCAATCCCCAATATTTAATAACTCAGAAGTTTTGCTCAGCTTCTACCTACCTGACGCGCAAAACAAACTAACATATAGACAAGAAAAAAATATATATTATGGTACTGTCATGATAATATGCCACACGCTTGCATACACCAAAATAATTTCAATTATTCTAGTGTCATGGTCAGTCTACTACTTATCTGTGACAGACATTATTGTATTGTTCTTTATTGTATATAGAGGTGAAATGTTTATTGCTTACACGTGTGTTACTACAATTCAATTTTTAGTTGCTGAACAATTTGTGCAATTTGTATTCATTTACTCCTTACCATACAAGAAACATTATTTTCAAACATGGTCTACATTGTATACGCTGCACACACGTGACGATGGCACACCAAATCTTGCTGACCTCGTGCACCCTGGTGCTGCTTTGGCTTTTATATTGTATGCACATTTATCATACATGTTATTGGATTCATTGAGAATTTACCATATTGTTACTTGTCTCGTCTGTTATCATATATATATATATAGTTTATGCGCCTAAGTCTATTTTGTGCAATCTGTATGTGCATGTGGATGCTCTGCATGCAACAAACTCTCTATTGTGAGTATGGCATCTAATATTATAGACAAAGATGTGTTGAAAAATTTTGGTGGGGCATCAAGGAACTGTTTAAATGATTTATTAAATGACGCAGATACCTTGGATAATGCTATCTCTATAGTCTCGAACTCCCCATATGTGGACACGGAGCATCTGGCTAACTATCTAAAAGCACTGAAGCAAACTTTTTCTGTACTAGATTTGAACATTCAGAGCTTAAACGCAAAATTTGACAAATTACATATTTTATTTAATGATTTGGCTAAAAATGATTTCGAATTTGATGCTATTTGTCTTCAAGAAACCTGGATAGATGATGTGTCTACTATATCACTCTATTCTCTAGAAAATTATGTTATGTTACCTTTGGCAGCTACCTGTAGCACCCATGGTGGTTTACTAATATATTTACATAAGAATTTAACGTTTGTACATAGAAACCTTTACATACCAAACCATATTTGGGAAGGTCAGTTTATTGATATATCTTTACATGAAAATGAGATAAGACTAACTCTATGTAATATTTACAGGCCTCCCAGAGACCGTAATAATGATATTGATTTGTTTATAAACGATCTGAGCCCAATTATTGAAGCTCTTTCAAGGGAGTCTTCTGAAAAAGTGATTGTAGGAGATTTCAATCCAGATCTGTTGAAAATGAACACAAGACAAAAATACATTGAATATCTCGATGTCATGCTATGCAACGGTTTCTATCCCAAAATCACCTTGCTTACCAGGCTAATAGAGAGAACAGCAACTCTGATAGATCAAATATATTGTAAACTTTCTAGTTTCAAAAAGAAGTGCTCATCTGGAATAATATTGTCTGATATGTCAGACCATTTTCCTGTATTTACTTGTATTAACTTGAAACCTAAAATCAAAGGCCCCCCTCGGTACATAAAAAGTGAAAATAAAGATCCCTACTCTTTACAATGTTTTTATAATGTAATAAGAAATACTGATATTATGAGTAAATTAAATCCCAACCTACAGTGCAACCCTAATGTAAATTACAACAGAGTGGAACAAGTTCTTGGAATTGCAAAAAATAAGAATTTTCCGGCGAAAACTGTCAAGTTCCAAAAATATAAACATTAAAATTCTTCTTGGATTACAAATGGTATCCTGAGATCTTTGAAATTTCGTGACACTCTTTACAGAACACTGAAATGTACCGCTTTGGATGGTCCTCAGTACTATATACTAAAGCAAAATCTTAAAACATTTAATAAAATACTAACCAAAAATATAAATGAATTAAAATGGGACCATTACCATGCAGAATTTGAAAGGTTTAAACACAATACAAAAAAGACATGGGATAATATTAAATCCATTCTGCACACAAACAAAAATAATAGAGTCGTAACCTCATTTTTTCTCATTGAAAACAATAAGATAACAAATAAAGAAGAAATGGCAAACAGATTTAATAAATTCTTCACAGATATTGGACCCAAGCTGGCAGCTAACATCACCTCAACAAATAGACTCTCTTTTCTGCTCATACCTCACTACATCGGTGGACAGCACCTTTTCGTTTTCGTTAGTGGACTCTACAAACATTTCAAGTATCATCAATAAATTTAAACCAAAGTCCAGTACGGGACATGACAACTTATCAATGAAATTGTTGAAAGGTATAATCACTTCTATTTCCGAACCCCTTGCATTAATAACAAATCAATCTTTATCTACAGGCATTTTTCCTGATAGCCTTAAAATTGCTAAAGTTGTACCACTATACAAAAAAGATGATGAAACTCTTTTTGAAAATTATCGCCCAATATCTTTATTACCGGCCATGTCTAAAATTTTGCAAAAAGTAGTGTACAAACAATTGAATGACTATTTCACCGTAAATTCTCTTTTTTACAAAAGTCAACACGGATTCAAGAAACTGCATTCTACAGAAACGGCAGCCTTAGAATTTATAGATCGCATCATGAATTTCCTGGATAATGGCAAACTACCTTTAGCCATATATCTAGACCTGTCAAAGGCATTCGATACCTTACATCACCAGATTCTTTTGCGGAAACTAAAACATTATGGGATTACAGGTACTGCTTTAAATTGGTTCGAAGATTATCTTAAAAATAGAAAACAATATGTGCTCTTTGATGAAACTCGTTCTGATGTTTTACCCATCACAACAGGGGTCCCACAAGAATCTATACTCGGACCTCTGCTGTTTATAATTTATACAAATGATATGCACATAGCCACATCTAAATTTGATTCCATTTTATATGCCGATGACACGACTTTGATAAATTCCATATGTATTTTTGACTCTGTATTTGGTGACATTTCTGAATCTATAAATGATGAACTAAATAAAGTCTATGGCTGGTTTTCAGCGAACACACTCTCATTAAACATAAGCAAAACAAAATACATGTTATTCCATTTCCCACAAAAAAGGATAAACTTTACACTAGACTTGAAAATAGATGGTACTCAAATTTCAAAAACTAAACAGTTTCATTTCCTGGGCTTATGCATACAGGAAAACTTGAACTGGAATGCACATCTGCAAAAAATTGGCAATAAACTCTCAAAAGTAATTGGAATTTTCAGAAGGATCCGCAAATATGTCCCAACAAAAACATTATTAATTATGTACAATTCTCTGTTTCTGTCACATTTAAATTTCGGCATTCTTGCTTGGGGTCACACTCAAGATCGCATTTTTAAATTACAGAAGAAGGCTGTTCGTCTTGTATCCAATGCTGGATATAATGCACATACTGATCCCCTTTTTAAGCGACACAAACTTTTGAAACTTCAGGACCTTCTACGTTTAAAAGCGCTTAAATATTACTACAAATATTCAAAAAATGAAGTACCTAGCTTTTTTCTTGATATGTTTGAACTGCCCTCTGCTACTCATTCACATTTTACCCGCCTTAGTAAAAATCCCGGAATTCCAGTACCAAGAAAGACAACAGTAAAACTTCTATAAGGTATTATATTCCTCTCTTATTGCAAAACACTCCCCCATGTATTAAGGAAAAAAATCACACACTTTCGTATTATGGTTTCTCACATTACGCAAAGTGTTATTATATCAATAATTACAATAATGAATGTACCAGAACAAATTGTTATGTATATAATAGGTGAATTTTGTGGCTAGTAATGATAGTTATAATGTAAACCTCGTGACAAATGTTGTAATCTAAATTCTTTAATCTCCCTCGGTGGCCCCAGCGATAGCGGGTTTCTTAATCCTTAGCTGGGGTCATCCTGACTCAATTTTATTGTATTTACGTTTCATTTTGTTAACCACAGTTATTTGCAATATATGTATTATATTTGTTCTGTTTCACAGTGTATTCCTTATGTCAAATAAATCTGATTCTGATTCTGATTCTTTGGAGGAGTCTCTTAAGCTATGTACCACAGTACACTGTACTCAAGGCTTACTATATTGTATATTTTTAAGGTTATGTATATAATTTTTTTTATTTCCAGCATCAGAATTTCGGACATGGCTGTTATTTTAAGGTCCGGTCTGCTTAAAGGGCATTCTGCATAATAGCTACTACCAACATTTCTTGTTACTGGTAGATTCAACATGGATTTTGCTGGGAGATAGCATCAGTGCGGATGCTCTGGACCAAGCCCAGAGGAACCTGCAGTATTTCTGCTTTCAATTGGAGCATCTGTATGGTGAGGCATTGTATAGGTTACTGATTGGATGTAAGGAAAGAATTGATTGATATTTAAAATGTGGACTTTGCATATGTGTAAAAGTAGGTTCTTGTATTTTTACACTTGTGTTTTGTTTTCAGAATTTAACCCAGTTGTAAATAGGTGGGGAGGGGGTACATTTATAATAAAGTGGTGTTTCCAGTGAATTGACTTCAAGTATGTATCAGGTTTTAAGCAACTTACAAGAAACTAAGCAAGGTGACTGATGTATATTTTAAAGTGCAATAAAGGATAACCTATTAAGATAATCCTCTTGCCATTCAAAAGTACTCACATAAAGCAAGCAGTCTTTAATTGCAGTAAAATATTTAAAAACATACATTTCAATGTCCAAAGATAGGTGGTTGAAAGAGGGAGGTGGTCTCTGATGCTAGTGGTCTTGAATTACAAATAATACTGTTTCATGGTACATGTATATCTTTCAGAGGCAAGAGTGCAAACATTCAACATGCACCAGTTACTTCATCTTGTGGAGAATGTACGCAGGCATGGCCCATTATGGGAACATTCATGTTTCTTTTTCGAGGATTGCAATGGGGAAATCCGTACATTCTTCCATGGTACACAAAATATAGAAATGCAGGTAAATAATTTGTGTGTACACGCAATAACCTCTGCCTGTTTTTTTTTTACCTTTTAACAGCAAATTATGATGTCAGAGGGTATTGTCATCCCGTCTCTTGTCCATCTGTTAGGCTGTTAGCTAGTATTTGAAGTCTGCATATCCAAAATCTTAAATTTGTTCAGATTTTATTTTTATCAGGGTCTCCACCTCCTGTTCTTTCGATATTAAAAATTATTGTTTATGTGGTGGATCTAGACATTATGCATATTAATCTAAGACACATTTAACTCATTCCACACTGCAGTGGTGAAGGCCTTCGTCAGTGATTTTTGCAGAACCTGCCAAATCATGCTGCAGCTGTAGCATGACTTGCCAGGCAGTGGCAAAATGACCTACTGAAAACTAGGCATGATGGTACTTGAATGAAGTTCTCTTTGTGAAGAATTTAAATATGCAAGTATCGTCTTAAATCATTTAAATATATACAGAAAAATCAGGGACTGATGTGGAGTGAGTTGATTTAAATGTTACATTCGATTAAAGAAAAAAATATTGACCTTCTGATCATGGACCTACATTTGTTTTTTTAGGTTTTGAAAGCTGTTGCTGTTATCCAGAGTTTACCTGAACTATCCAAACAACTAGAACCTGACAGTGCAGCCCTTGACTTGTACAACATGCTTGCAGGATTACGGCCCGTCTTGTAAGTTCAAGTTACTTTTGCCAAAGAAATACATTGACATTTTGCCCTGTAGTTGCCAATTGAGAGGAATAACATTTGATATGAATGAATATTATTATTTCAATTGTAATGTATTCCCTGTCACATACATACAAGTATCACTGTCTTATATTCAAACTTCAAAAACAAAAGTGCAGTTATACACTCTAAAGTTTGAGACAAATTGCACTGAGGAACTTATTGTTTAATGCAATCAAAATGGGCCTGGTCCAATGTTCAATGATGATGTATGTTTTAATGAACTCTGGCCAGAATGTCAAAGAATATGCATAATATATTTCATATCAATCAACATTTACCTTTATGTTTCAGGCGTGTGACTGAAAATGTTTCAGAAAACATTGTAGCAGTGGGAAAAATGGGAACCTTGACACTGGAGGATGTGAGCAGAAGTTTGTCACAGAAATTGCAGGAGGTTTTTCCGCACTTTGATGAACACAAGCGCCTCCTTGTGAAAAGTAACATGATCCATTCTGAAATGTATCAGCGCGTCTCCCAGAGAAACAGTTACACTGTACAGTATAATGTGTCTGGCAAGGAGTACTATGCACACATTAAATTCTTCTTTAAAATTGTTCCTTTGTGTACATGTTTAATGAGAAAGGAAACCTGTAAGTGTGCCACTGTAAAACACAGGGCAGTGTGTTACAATCTGCCTCAATATCCTGTGGATATTGTCACAGATAAATGAACAGGACTGAAACTGAGCCACTTAATCCCAGTTAAAAAGCCATCAGATGAGGCACTAGTAATTATCCCCGTTACCACCATACTGTGCAAAGTTCTCTTTGCAGATGGTATAGATGATGAAGAGTATGCATTTGTATGCAAATTTCCAAATAATGTGGAGAGAGACTAAAACTGATAGATGTTAACCCTTAAAGGGTCAGGTTATTTTCCGTACCAGTAAAAATAAAAGTAGCAATTTTCATTGAACACAGTGCAGTAGGAACAGTTTTCTTTGTAGCATACCAAAAGTATATATCATTGTGATACCTGGAATGCCAAGTTTCATTATGTGCAATAAATTGTTAAAAGTCACGTGACTGGTTGCCATGGCAACCACTTTAATTGCTAATAGATGGCAAAAAATTATTTAAAATCTGCTAAATAAGAGAACAGAGTATCTCCCCATTTTATGTGAAGCACCCTTTTCTCCACATATGTGTGGTATTTGGATAACTAGAGAAATAAACTTTCAGTAAACTTTGAAAATAAAACAAAGATCACATGACCTGTTTCCATAGCAGCTGTAAAAATATTGCTTGTACTTGGCTAAAAACTGGAAAAACTGCATTTTTACGTCTGCAGAACCGGTAACAGGCAGTTACTTTGCATAACAAAATTAGTCACCATAACTATTCATAGATTATGTTCCAGGTTCAATACTATGTAAGAAAATGACTGAAATAAAACAACGCTGCACTATTTTAATGGAAAATTTGTGGTTTCCCCCCATTTTAATATGTTGCCATGGAAACAGAGCTTGAGTGGATCCACAATCATATGTGCCAGGCCTTATACTGTTATGTAGTTTGCAAATGTGGATGACACCATGCATGTATACAGTGTACATGCAATTATAGTCATCAATTCCAGTGCAAAAGGCAAAGTAGGCCCTCCCTATTGGCTGCCTATCACAGTCTTTGAGACTGACAACAATATTTATCTTGTATCTGCAACCATTCTCCTCCTCCTTCCCCCCCTCCCCCCCGTGTAAATTGAGTGCATGCAGAGAAACAGTTTAGGTTTGAATACAAGGTTCCATAACTGAGCCAAGGCAAAAGGTAGTGTTCATAAAGTTTATTGATAAACACAGGTTTGACAGGGAAACATATTTGGGGATACTTGGGAAGACCAGGCATTGTATAACTCAGTGATTGACTGAGTGATCGGCTGCAACTAGCTGAATGACTCGGACTGGCTATGGGAGTCAGAGCGGAACCACATGGTCCGTTGATAGACTTGAATTCTGTGGGCTCCAGCCTCATTATAAATAAAATACTTACATCCTCACACCCAACATTGACTTCACTGTCCCACTCCTCTACATAATCCCTCCCTGCCCACTCCTGACTAAGGTTAATAGCCTCGGCACTTTTATATACATGTAATTGACGGACCCCTGCAGCGGAATTGTTGCTTGAGGGTGCCCTCTTCGTGACGTCATGCACCTCAAGGGAATCACCGGGGAATGCCCTTAATGACAAGCAGAGACGCTTGAGGTAGTGGTATACATAAATAGATCGATATGCTTCTTGGGGGAAACACAACAGCTGTCTGTGTGCAGTTTGGTGATGATTTATGAGTTGTTTAGACAAGTAAGGCTAAGCTAGTGTGAGCCCAGCATAAAATCACGTGATTGCCGGTCGTTAACGACCGGTCTGACCGTTTAAGGGTTAAGGCACACACCTTTAGAGCAATTTGGGATTGTTATTTGTGTGATATGATATTACTTACTCTGATGTTATGCAAATTGTACAATTGAGTCACCTGCACAATGCAGATATTTTGGCATTTCTGTAGTACACACGTCTTTTTTGGTAGCATTCCATATTTGTTACCTGTAAGATAGGGTGTGGTATGTACAAAGTTAAGCCATTAGATTGTATAATATGACTCATAGTAACACAGATGATTAAGAGTCATGGTGACGTGATTGTGTTGTGCATGAAATCCATACCATAGAAATATTATGTCAACAATGTTTAGCATGAGTTTTATGTGATACAGTTACATGTAGACAATATTGTATTGTGGCAGAAAAAGGTTCCCATACATCAGGAACCATGGAGGAGAACTACATGTAAGTTAAGAGTTTTAAATCCCAGTGCCGTAACCATGTAGCATCGTTTATGAGACGAAACTATTGGTTATTTGACGTAAATTTTTTTGATGAAAGGTAATGTAGGGACATTTGGTTTGGTATAACAAATCCCAGTCACCAGGTCAAGTACCAAAGTTCCAAAGTTTGTTTGAAATATAAGGGTCACAAGAATTTACCGAAATGGAGGGTATTCAAACTGGTGGTAGTTATATTACTCCAACTTGTGTCAGAAGTCCTTTTCATACATACATTGTTCATGGTTGTATATAGGATAAATAGAACCTACATTGGTAGTCTCACTCAAATAAGACCCCCCAAAAAAGGATCATAAATAATCACAAAAAGGTGATTTTTCTCATAATGTATTTAAATTCTCTGCTGATAAAAAAGGTATTTCGAAGTATTTCAATATTGACCATAGGCTATCATTGAAATTCATTTCAAAGCAACAACTCTGAAGTATCAGTTTTGTTACCTTTGATAGCTGAAGTGCCTTTTGATATTTTTCTGACTCTAGTGAATTTTGACTATTGATAGTGCATACTTATATGATTTTATATCAGTGATCCTGTTTTGAGATCCTACCCTTAAAACAGGTCTTTCAATGATATCTGATATGAGGTGCAATATTATGGAAAATATTGCAGAAGAGATCTTTCAAAAGTGGTCTTTCAAGCCAGGTGCACCAATGGGCATGTACATGTATATAATGGAACAAAAAAAAGCTAAGACATAATTTTTATATGTACATTTTTTAAGCTTTGCTGACTTGTTGGTCAGCAAGGCTACAGTCCATACAATTTGCACTTCACCTATTATCAGGCACAAGTGATTAATTGGTCTGAACCTGACTTGACAATGTTAAAATTCTTTCATGCCAAGTACTCTGAATCGTGTTAAATTTAGTCCCATTCAGGTTAACATCAGTGATACATTCAGTCCAAATGTAATTCTGGTTTTAATTTTATATATCTGGTACAACTTATAAGTTAAAAAGCACAGGACCACCATGGTCCTGGTACTTAATGTAAAAAGAGACCAAGCTAGCATTCTTGATAAGAACACAATACAAGTATTGGTTTAGCGGTAAGAAATGAGCATGTACATGAAAAGGATTGTTGCATTTAAATCAACGAAGCACAGGACCATCATGGTCCTCTTACTTAATGTAAATAGAGATCTAGCTATCATTCTGGACAAGACCATTCTTATATTGTTTAAAGGTAATAAATGAACATCTGTCTGAAAACGATTGTTGCATTGAAATCAACAGTGATGAAATATTTTCCATGTGCACATTCTGCATGCCAATCGAATCTGAACTGAATCTTTGAGAAATACATCATCATTTTGTTACTTCATTACCATGCATAAACATATATATTTAATGAAGGGTCACTTGTCCATTGGTTTTCTATGTCAAGATGTCCAAGTCCAGATGATCTGATAGAATGAGCTTAGCATGTTGAAAAAAAATGGTGCCCATAGAATAATGAAAAGTGAAAAGTCTATACCTTTAGTACCTGATGATGTTACTGATTCGAATTACTTGTAGCCCTGCAGCAAACATTTGAAAGATGCTGATATTTCTTGACATGAAATTCTCCCGAGATTGCTGTGACCTACCCCTGAAAAGACCCTGTTATTTCAGGAGCATTCCAAGCCAATATTAGCAATATGTCATTGGCTGAAATTCCCTGACAAACCCAGAAAATAACATGACAATCCCAGAAAACTGATAGCAAAATTTTAAAGATTCCCTGATATTTCCGGTCCATCCCTGAAATTCCCAAATCATGCCACAAAAATCCCAGAAAACCCTGACAATCCCGGAAAACTGATAGCAGAATTTTGAAGATTTCCGGATATTCCCAAACCATCCCTAAAATTCCCAGACAATGCCATGAAAATCCCAAAAAACCCTGATATTTCCAGACCATCCCCGGATATTCCCGGACAATACCATTAAATTTGCGGAAAATCCCTGCTTTACCAAGAAAATCCAGGACCAATCCCAGGAAACTTATTTTGGACTTTTCTTGTCCCGGATAGATCCCGGACACAAAATTTTTGTCATAGACTATTCCAAGCCTTATCCCGGATGGATCCCAGATCGATTCCGGACAGTTCCCTGAAATTTGCTGTTGTGAGGGTTGACCTTCACCATTTTATTGTTTTCTTATGGTGTCTACATTGGCAGGTTTGCAGGTACTTTAATGAACATTCAGTTTACAATCAGCATAAGTCTAGTACTTGTTGGTCAAATCAGAAAGCATATCGACTTGTGTCGAAATGGGTCATGAAAAAGCAAGTAAAGTGGCACTCCAAATAAAAAAAGGGGTTTTAACTAAATCATTAAAAAAACAGGGCTGGGCTGCAACCGTGGTATTCCAAAGACACTGACTGCACAAAATATACTTGTACATGTATCAGAATAATGTACCTACACTTTTTAATGGCCCTTATGCCTTTGTTTCAGTAACCTCGTTTTCCGTGCATGACCTATGACCTCGATAATGTAATTTTTTCCTTATAACTTCAAAGGATCTCATGATTTGCAGATTTTCCGAATTTTTGTCTCTGTGGTTAACCTGGTTCAGGGTAAATGTTTGCTTGATGAATTCCTCATGAACAAAACCTCAAAAGTTGAAAGTCACTATTATAATTATTGGGGCCTGCAAGAAAACAGTTCATGCCATTTTCATACATTTTTGTGCAAAATCAAAAGTAATTCTCAAAGACTATTTAGCCCTCAACCATTTTTTTTTCATAACTCAAAAACCTTCAATCCGATTTTCACAAAAATAAGCTCTAGATCTTTGGAGAGCTTGTATTGTATTGAAACACATTTTCCGAAACTTTGTTATAGGACTACTCTACATTTGTTAAAGATCAATATCATAATTTGACATTTCGATTTTTGGAGAAAGGAAACAGAAAATCTGTGTGCTGCATGGAGAAAAGCAATACGATTTATTTTGCCACTTACCCTCGTAGATGCCATAATGCATCACTGAAACTCATTTGTGCTGTCATACCGACTGGTATTCAACCACACAGAAAGGTTCATGAAGTTTTTCCATGGCATGCTGAACAGCAAAAATAATGTTTTTACCATTTTGGGCCAACTTGCTCTGCGCGGCAATCGATCAGCTGCATACATGTAACTCGATGAATTTAACATCTTCGAAATATACGATGAACAAATACTATTTACAGAAGTTATGTTTTCTGGTTTCTGTTTGAAGAGGTTGCAAACGAGTGCATAATCAGTATCTTGTAGGGGGGCTGATTTTATCAACCCTTAATTGTAAGAGAGCTTTGAAATGGTACATTGAACACTATTTTTTCATGGCACAAAACTCTGCGACACCCTTCATGTGTTATGTTCTATGTCGTGTGTGTGTATGTGTGTGTGTGTGTGCGTGCGTGCGTGCGTGCGTGTGTGTGTGTGTGTGTGTGTGTGTGTGTGTGTGTTGGGGACGGGGTTCTGCGAGCGTGCACATGGTGGCCGCAATTTCTACCTCCGCTGACTTGTCAGTCAGCTGAGTTATAGGATAGTTTTTCGGCCATCGTGGCCAAATAACATTTTCGACTACTCAAAAACCGTCGAGTGGAGACACGTGAAACGATGTACGTTGGGCGAGTCTCGACTGTGTTTATTCCAATGGTTACGTTCCAATGATTTTTGGATGTTTTTTTAATGAATTGTGTGGCAAAAATCTTCTCCAAAACCGCTTAGCCAGTGCCTTTGAAATTGCATGGAAACACTTCTGGGGACCTGCAAACCTTAATTTGTTCGACAGGTGGTGCTGCGGTTTCTCTCTATTGTCATTATTTTTGGTGCATTTAATTATTTTTTACTTTTTCTCCAAAGCTGGCAGTCAGACTGTTCTGAAACCTTGTGGAAAGTTAAGATTGTGGGAGAGTTAACAAATGTATTCACGTAGTAGTGTCATTGCGTATCCCAGGTTTTTGACGATTTTTTTTTTCAATTCAGGGACCCGTTACTTAATGCGTGCATTCCTATTGGTTATCTTGTAAATCAATGGAGATTATACTGGAAATTTCCATGTTTAATTTGTCTCTTAAATCCTCATCCCCTAGGCCAGAATGGGACTTATTATCGGTTAAATGTCAATGTCAGCTGACGACGGGCTGTTCAGAGCCCTGCTATTTTCTATGATTTGATGACTTGTATACATTTTCCAGCCAAATGTATAGTTGTTCTATTTGATTTCTTTTTGTACTTGTACCTATTGAGTACTAACGGATAGAGAGAGAGAGAGAGAGAGAGAGAGAGAGAGAGAGAGAGAGAGAAAGAGAGAGGGGGGAGAGACAGACAGACAGAGAGATCATCGGCATCACTTAAGTGCATTTGCCCATTCAACTTTTTTGTTCTATTTTGTTTTCATTGTCGACCATTTCAAGAGCAAATGAATCATAGAGCAAATACGTAATCAACTGAATTTGTGCTTCCAAATGTATGGCTGCGCCTAATGTCTGTTGTATATTATGTTTTTTTTTGGATTTTTTTTATCGAAAAATTAGTGACTTTGTGAACATGAATGACTCAGAAGTGAAAGCAAGGGTCTCAAATCCAGGTAATGATTATTATTATATTATAAGTGGTGCGAGAAAATTTGGTAAATTCTATTTTCAATCAACAACAATCGAAAGATAAACTTGATTTAGGCCGTTCTGTCTTTTTCCGCAATAAGACAGGCTGTTCCAGAATTACGGAAGCAACATTGACAACACAGCCATTTACCAATAGGTTACCTTGCGACATAGATCTATCTTTCAAAATGAACGGCAGAAACGTATTTATACATGGAAAGCAACATACACATTTCTACTGGACATTTATAGAACAGGAAAAATCTGAAGAAGCAACAGGAATGAGGAAATTGCTAGAAATATTTTAATGATAACAAAAAGACTTGTGGCCTAAAATATTATTTTTCCCCATGAACATACGATGAAGAAAGAATTGCAGCCAATTTAAATTTCCAATCATACAAGGTTATGTAATTACTCAAAGCCGTCTTCATAAAATTACTACTATGGTCGGTTGTACAAGGGCACATTCCTGAGGGAATTCAAAATTATAGGGCCGCATTCCAGAGGGGATTATGACACCCACCTCACCTGGGTCTAAAATAGATCAGGGGGAATTCCACAGGATTTAAAAATAGATCACCTGTGACAGTAACATACTGATTGGGGCAACAGGTGTTCCTCACATAATAGGATCAACATTATACTGACAAGGGTCATCAGGTGTAAGTGGACACAGGTGTTCATTTACATATTGTCGCAAGGTCTGACCAGATAATGTTGGTGAAAGGGATTACCTGACCAACAAGGGAGCGAGTCAGCCATGTACATCCAGTTGTAGTATTGACAGAAGGGATTAACATTGGTGTCTCTTTATTGACCAAACACTTGATCCTCCAAAGTTTATAAGTAGAGGGAAGCAGAAGCTGGGATAGCAATTGAGACTTCAGGATGGCCTTTGTTAATTTTGATAAGCTACCCGAGACTCAACCTATACAAAGAATTCAATGGATAGAGAAGATACCTCTGGCTCTGTTACGTGAAGGTAGCCCTGTGGAATTTTACATAGACAACACTGGCACTGACTTGATTGATTTGCAAAAAACACGCTTCTACGTAAAGTGCCGAATCACCAAGAATGACGGCTCTCCTATTGCTGCTGGAGCCAAAGTGGGTTTAGTGAATTTGAGTATACACAGTTTGTGATCAGAGGCTCAAGTGTACTGGCAAAACAGATTGGTGAGTGGCGGAAGGCTGAATCCACACAAGGCATATCTGGACACCGTGCTGAATTATGCTCAAGATGCCAAAGAAAGTCAACTGGAAACTCAGATGTACTTTAAAGACAATGCAAATTACATGGACGAAAATGACCCTTTGGTTGGTCTGAATTTTGGTCTGACGTTACGTAGCGATCTCACAACAAATGGTCAAGGTGTGGACATGATGGGTCCACTGTATTCTGATACATTTCAACAACCTCATTTATTGTTGAATGGGATGCCGTCTCGATCAAGTTGACACCCTCTTCACAGACATTCCGTCTGATGAGTGCTGATGCAGAAAATTCCAAAATGGATATTCAAGCAGTGAACTTGTGGATATATATGGTCAGTATGGCCCCCACACCCTATATGGAGATCAGTCGACGTCTGCAAAATACCACAGCAAAGTACCCTATCATGAAGTCGGACCTCATGACACACACTGTGGCACAAGGCACTCCACAAGTTCAACTTGACAACTTATTCCAGGGTCGTGTACCTGCACAAATCCTAATTGGCTTTCTTGCCTCTGAAGCCGTCCCAGGAAGTTACACCAAGAACCCCTTTAATTTTCAACATTATAACCTGAATTACCTACAGGTCACAGTTGATGGCATTCCATACCTGAGAAAAGCATCAGAACCAGACTATGTCAACAAACTATACATCGACTCTTACCTGACTTTGTTTATGGGCACTGGTAAATGGAATACCAATGATGGAAATGACATCAGTCGAGATATTTATCCTAGTGGGTACTGTCTGTATCTTTTCAATATTGACCCAGCCAAGCAGATGGAAGACCTAGTGCCCATAAGTAAGCAAGGCAATATCAAAGTAGAAATACGATTTGCTCAGCCACTGCCGACAACAGTAGACCTGCTGATCTATGCCATTTTTCCCGAAGTCATTGAAGTGGACAATAGTCGCAACGCATACCTACAATGAATAACTACCAACTAAGGTCTGGATTGCTGAAAAATTGCCTGACGAGACGCTATTTTCGTGGTGTTTTCACTTCAGACGGACTGCCGTATAAACTGAACCATAACCCGAGTCTGCTGATTGTGAATACGGACCCACATCACAAGCCTGGAAAACATTGGGTTGTCATATTTGTTCCTAGATATGGACCTGTGGAATTCTTTGATTCCTTTGGACACACTCCAGCCTACTATAACAGGAACTTTACAGATTTTCTGAGACGAATGGAGAGAGGAGTCAAGTTCAACAAAAAGATCTTGCAAGCCCAAAATAGTCTTATGTGTGGACCGTATTGTCTCTATTATGCCGTATATCGCTGTGAAGGGATACCTATGGACACGATCACAAGTCATTTTGGGAGAAAGAGGAGAAACAATGACAAGATAGTGTATAATTTCATTAAACATCACGTTAGACTATAGAGGAAAAAATAAAGTTATGAAACTTATTTATGTGTGTCTGTTTTTTACTAATACCAAAACATGTGTGGTCTTATATGTGCTGTTATGTGTGCTGTTCTGTGTGCTGTTCTGCTGTTCTGTGTGCTGTTTTGTGCTGTTGTGCTGTTCTCTGTGCTGTTGTGTCCTGTTCTGTGTGCTATTCAGCTATTTTGTGTAATATCCATGGCATCAAAAGTCAAGAAAGACAAAAATTGTTGAAGCAAGCAGTAATAAGTTCAAGCAATACAGAAAATCTTGGAAGCCAAGAGCCCCTCTCAGAGGGACAAGGGCCACCGATTGAGGGACCAGGGACCGTACTTGAGGGTTTCACCTTTAAACATCCTTTCACTATGATTGTGGCGGCCCCTACCGGTTTTGGCAAGACGGTATACATGTACAATCATTTACAGGGAGCAGACCAAACCATTGAACCACCATCGGAAAGAATTATCATCTGTTACTTACGCTGGCAGCCCTCCTATACCGAGATGCAAGACAGTATTCCAAACATTAAATTTATTAGAGGTATACCTTCAAACTTGGAACAAGACAGTTTTCTAGACCCAAGCAAAAGAAATCTGATCGTATTCGACGATCTGATGAGCGATATTAGCAAAGATAACAGAATGACAGATTTATTCACCAAAGGAAGCCATCATCGAAATTTGAGTGTTATAGTGCTCATGCAAAATTTCTACGAGCCATGCACGGTGACCATGCGCATAAATTGTCAGTATTTAATTTCAGGCAACATGCCTATGGATTTACAAACGATCAAGACCGTGACTCATCGCATGTTCCCAGACAAGCCAAATTATATGATGGATATGTACAAGAAGCCACCTCAAATCCATATGGATTTCTGGTGATTGATCTCAAACCGACAACACCCGACCACAAATGACTGAGAACAAATACTACGTCACACACATCTCCACAAAAGCCTGCAAAATTATCTGCAGAACATTTGAAATCCCTTATGTCTATATCTGATGATTCAGCAAGTGATAACGATGAGGAGGAGGGTGACGAGAGACATCAACAACCTGTGACAAATAATGACACGCTGCTGTATATGAAATGGTTACAAAGTTCCGACGACAAGACAAATCAAGATCCTCCACAATGGAAAGAGTTTCTCAAAAGCATAGCTCATCGCAGTGATATAGATAAATCACTCATTCGGAATAACAAAGCATTGGCTCATTTATGCGGGTATGAATGGAGTGGTGTGAGACCTCACCATAATATACCTTGCCTCGTGTGTCCACAGACAGGGTTGCTTTTGAGCTAATTCCGTGTGTGCATTGTGATACTGTTGATATTTATTTACCCCCAAATACCATGGACTGGTGGGTTACGTGCAAACATTGTGAATCTATATGGAAGCCCGACCCCAAAAAGATGATTAAATTATTTGTGTATTGTCCAACCTGTAAGAAAACATCTGTTGGTAAAGTGAAAAGTGCCTCTAACAAGAAAAAGAAATTAGGGCATGAAAAGATCGATAGCATAGATATGGAAATTATAGACTGAAAAAAAACTATAAGTAGCAGTGAAAAAACTATAAGTAGCATGTCATCATACTGTAAGGGCATGGACTTTTATGTACTGCTGAGTAGTGAAGACAGTAAACAGTTATACCCTGGAAACAGTGGAAACGATTTTTGTGTGCAATTGCCACAGGAATTAAATTTACTGCGATATTGGGAAGTTGCTGTGAGTGATATAAATATTGACCAAGCAGAAGGACAAACAAGGCAACGTTTGCTTGTGTGTTGTGACATTGTAGTTAACACTATTGTCGGGGACAGTTTAAAACAAATATTACAAAGAATATCACTATCACATAGACATTTTGCCACAGAACAGTTCACCTGTGCTGTGCAGAATCCCGTTCGACAAATACGTATTTTCATATTAGACACTGAGGGACAATCTACAAATATACGCTATTCTGACATTACATTACATTTTCGGGTGTCTCCATTATAAAGATGAAACACAATATACCAGGGTTTGTCGCCTTCAATCAACCATGGCGGCTTTCTGGTCCACAAAAAGGAGAAAACAAAATTAAAAGAAGAAAGAAGACATTACCAGCTATATCTCCCATCATGGCACAGGACCTACAGATGAAAGCCAAGTTACAAAACAAGAAAATGAAGAAAAAGAAGAATGTTGCCAAAAGACGACCGGCACAGAAGAACAATAATGTATCTCACAATCGTGGTTATGTTATGTATTAACATCACTAAAAGTGTTGGCTACATGTAGTTTTTGTGGAAAATGAAATAAATGATGCATTGTATGATGTGTCAACCAAACGGTTGATATTTGTTGTCTGTAAGCATGTACCTGTGACTGATATTTCTTCGAGGTTTAAGGGTTTGGTCAATAAAGAGACACCAATGTTAATCCCTTCTGTCAATACTACAACTGGATGTACATGGCTGACTCGCTCCTGTGCTGGTCAGGTTATCCCTTTCACCAACATTGTCTGGTCAGACCTTGCGACAATATGTAAATGAACACCTGTGTCCACTTACACCTGATGACCCTTGTCAGCATAATGTTGATCCTATTATGTAAGGAACACCTGTTGCCCTAATCAGTATGTTGCTGTCACAGGTGATCTAATTTTAGATCCTGTGGAATGCCCCCTGATCTATTTTAGACCCAGGTGAGGTGGGTGTCATAATCCCCTCTGGAATTTGGCCCTATAATTTTAATCCCCTCAGGAATGTGCCCTTATACAACCAACCATAGTAGTAAAATTACAATTGTTGAACTGATATTTGTGATTATTGTGAAGAAGCAGGTGCAATTGCCCACAGAACCATACTGCAAATACATTTATGATGAAATTTTGCGGCAACAATTTCAACAGTATTGGAATCAGAATCCTTCTTTAATTTATGTCATGAAAATTTAATCCCTGGTGTGTGCCAAATATCAACCAGAATTGTCACAGCAGTCTGAATAACCTGCTTGCATATGGTAAACACTCCATGCAAAAGGTGGGGGGACAGGTTGTATTTGACAACTAGTTACTCTTAGTTGAAACGAAGCTTCAAGTAGAAAGACATTTTGTACTCGAATGGCAGGGAAGATACTTTTGTTCATTGTAGAGGCGTTATGTTAAAATTGTGATCTATATATGAGAGACCAATAAAGACATATAGAAATAATCACCAGGCTTCATGCAAGGTAGACACATACATTATAACACTCAATCATTTTTTTCGCACGATTCGAAAAGCACCATTTCGACCTCTGTTTATTAAGTCATTGGGTTCAGGTAAAGGTTTTAGGAGCCCTTAAAGACGTTCGGTACACTGGTCAAAAGAATTTAGAAATCTCTGGTTTTTTGTGTGATCCAAGATATTGGCATTTGGCACAAAATGCAAGCAGAAAATTGGCATGTCACGGTGCTACTTTTGTCGCTAGGTGGCGCTACATATAAGGACTACAGAAATTTGATAGCAAACATTATATATGTGGGTAAAAACAAAAATACAAAAAAAATCATAAATAAATTAAGGATGCAAAAATATGCATAAAATAACTCAATATGAGTGTATGCAATGCAATCAAGCCTTTTAATATCAAATATGTAGACAAAACATGCTGGAATGCGACTTTAAATTCATCTCGTCTTGCAAAAAAAATTGTGAGTGCTCACATTATTTTTCAAGTTTGAAATAGAAAAATATTGGCAAATCCCTGAAAAATTGTAGGGGGTTTCCAAAATATGCACTGATTTCATTGATTAACAAAAAATGATATCATACGGTGCTATTTTTTCCGCAATTGTACAAAGAATTCATGCATGTCGACTTAATTTGTTCTAAGTTCATAGGTACAAGGTATCCATTCATTGTCTAACTTCGATACCATATCAATATACATGTATGTAGGTTAAATAAGCGGCAGTACGTCGTTAACTTCATATTCCAGTCACAATATATACTTTCATAGTTTTACTGAGAAGAGCCAAACATTTTTAAGATTCTCTCCATAGTGCAATACAGCAGTGTTGAAAAAGAGGTAAAAATAAGAATATATAAATTATAGTTGCCTTAATACATTGTCGAATGGTAACATAGGCAGCACATTATCAAATATGCCTGTGGCACCTATTGACGCTGGGGTATCCCCCCCCCCCCCCCAATTGGGACAGCGTTTATCGTACCACATTCACAAGAAGTGTAAAGTACACAGGCCAAGCCACATCATTTTTCTGATTCTGTATTTTTTAGGGACATTTTTTTTTTTTTTTTTTTTTTTTACATTTCTCGCATACAAGATTATCGGCTAGTACATTTAGTTCCACTATTCTACGACCTTCGTCCCAGTTATAACTGTCAGTGTTTACATGTGCATGTGGCATTTGGGGGGTGGCCGTAGCTCTTTCGACGGTGGCTTGGTCAGCGTTCGCTGATTGTGTACATGCATTTTGGTCTACCACTGCCGTGTTTCGACATATTCTGCCTTGTTTTAAAGCATTTAGTCCTTTGTTTTGGCATTTGTTAACAAACGGCCCATTCTTTTTCTTTTTTACTCTTCGTAAACAATCCATATTTCTCTAACGGAACTGTGCAAAATAGTAAAAGCGAACAGCAGCTAGTGCAGGTATCGACAAACACCAGCTCTGACTCTACAAAGGCATTGGACCATAAATGGTTGCGCATATCGCGGTGTACCGAACGTCTTTAACTCTTTCAGTGCCACAGTTTAGACTGAGGCAACAACTATTTTTGGCACGCTTTGGACGCAATGTGCCCAAAGCGCGCCGCGAAAGGCTGCTGACCTAGGCTGCTATAGTCCATGTAACTGCAGGCTTGCTGGATCTTGAATGAAACGTCTTTTAACAAGGAACCTGAATCTTTCATCCTGATTATTCAGAGCAGGTCGTGTTTAGTATGTTGAATTGCGTCTTAGTTGACACGGAAAGAGTTAAGCCCTACTTAAAAGATCTGGACAAAAGCAGGCTGTGTCCATGCTCAACAATAATATCTGGAAGATGATTTATTTTATAAAGTTCACTATATGTATTAGAAAATAAAATTTAATTCTAAGCCGTTATATTTTAGTTCTAGTTATGCTAGGATGCTACCATGAAAAATACAAATTTCCATATCTGCTTACTCTACATGAAACATTATTGTGCAGTACACTTTTAACCCATTTAGCGCTAGGCTATATGTTTAGTTATGTCCAATCTGGCAAAGTGACTAAACTTTTGAACCAAATCTCACAGATATATGCATTCCTTACATGATAAACCGATATGTTCAATTAAGCACAGGACTCTGTAGAATCTGCCTACACTAAAGACGAAACTCAAAATTTAACTTTACACGTGGAAAGTTAAAATATGGTATGTGTAAAACTCTGGCTATGTCGAACAATTTATCGAGAAAAAATGACCAATCATTTGCTCATATGATCTCAGTGTGCATATCTTGGAAAAGTTTTAAGCATTTTTCATAAAAGTATGCTTATTTTCACGAAGTTAATGCAAAATAGGAACATGTCAGTGTTGTTTTATTTGTTTGTTTTTGTTTTTCTTCTGTATTTGTTTTGTTTTTGTTTTGTGTCTGTTTTTTTTTTTTTTATGTTTTTGTTTTTATTTTTTGTTTTGTGCTTCTTTGTATTTTTTTTTGTTATGGTAATGGTTTGAGAGCTCTTCATTCCAGGTGCACTTTTAAAGAGAATGAACTAAAAGTTTCTTGGAAAACAGTTGATACATTTTGGCCCACGATTGTTGATTGAGTGCTTGCTTGCCTCAAATCAGACAAGTATGTTTAAAGATATATCCACATGGAACTGTCATTTTAGCAAAAAGTATCTTTTGCCTATAATCAGGATCTAAATGTTAACAATGTCCATGACTCCCATGATAATATAAACTCTATTTTGTTCATTTCTTCACATTGTACTAGAGCTAGATCCAGTAAATTGAATATGTGACTCAGCCAAAACATCTCTAAATATCCAAAATGAGCACAATTATCCATAACCACTTGGGCATTTCCTTCATTGCCAGGTTATATGCGGAGTTTGTTAACCCATTCAGTGCCAGGCCGTAGTCAGCGGCAACAGCCTTTCTCGCCTCGCTTTTGTGTTGTTGTCCTGAACCAACTGTTGCAATACAATTATGACTAGGCAGGTTGACATATGCATGACAAACATTTGAATGTGGGATCGTTATAATTGTTTAGATGAAAAGAAAGTTGCTTAGTATTAGCAGAAAAGATTTGGCTCGGGACAAGAATGATTTTTATGTCACATATTAAATACGTGTTCCTTCAACGCCACTATTCTTGTAATGGATTTGGACAAATGGCGAGAAGAGAAAGTGACGTCACAGCTTATGACATGGATGGAGTTGAACACCAAGTGAGTTAAATTTAATTTTGCCTAAGGACACCCCTTAACCATAAGTTATATGTATATGATTAAAACGGTAGCGCTAACAAAGTTACAACAATTAATCAGCGTGGGCGTTTGTCCATGCAAAATAAAGTCTTTGATAATATCAGCAACGATTATATACACCTTAATTTTAAGGTTTCTTGAAATGCAGTTGAACGGTCATGATGAAATGTATGGAAAGTTGTGACATGTACTGACAGTTGGACCTGGTGTTAATTACCTCCATTGATGTTTCAATGGCTGAAGAATGACATATGTCTCTTACTGCTATCGTGCTGTGATTTAAATACCCTTCTAGGCGTTTCATCTACCACAGAGGAGGCTCGCAGCCGCCTTTGTTCTTGGCGCTTCATGATAAATATACTTCAATGGATCCTCTATGGAATGTGCGACATATCGGTAAGTGCCTACCTGTCATATACTGCCGCATAGTGCCTCCTAAGAAATGTTTTCTTTTAAGCATCAGCGTGATGGAATACCCTTAAACGTAGTCGCTTTCCCAAATAATAATAATGATGATGATGATGATGATGATGATGATGATGATGATGATGATGATGATGATGATGATGATGATGATGATGATGATGATGATGATGATGATGATGATGATGATGATGATGATGATATTAAATAATACTAAAATAAAATAAAATAATTTGGACAGGGATGGTGGTATATGTTACTGGTGAAAATGGAGTGGAGTGGGTTTTAAGATTTTGAAAAATAAACACAAAACGCTAAAAGTACTTGGGCGTCTCTATGAAAATACACTCGTTGGGGACCCGCCCAAGGTAAATCTGCACCATTTTAAAAGTAAAGTTGACTGACAGTTTTGCGGAAGTCGAAAATGTGAATGACCATGCAATCTCCATGACCTACAATTCAATCAATTGTAATGTACAGGCACACAGGGGCGTACGAGTACTTAAATTGAAAAATTAGTTGAAAATCAGGGAGCTGGAGGATCGCTGCACAAGGTAAATTACCTCCAAGTATCAACATAACCTGAAATATAATTTTGAAAAAAATCGAAAACAGCAAAGACGCGTTGAAAATTGTTTAAAAAAAAACAAGAATATCCCAGGGCCGCCTGGTGAACCAAGGGTGCCAAGAAGTTTCCCCTATGCAATTTGGAAGCATTTGACCAAGGAGGTTTTTTTTTTCTCTTTCTTGGTAGCTCAGATGTACGCCTCATGATTTAATTCCTTACGGTGATATTCATGTAGACCTTATTTCATTTTATATATATTTATTTATTCATTTATTTATTTATTTATTTATTTATTTATTTATTTATTTATTTATTTATTTATTTATTTATTTATTTATTTATTTATTTATTTATTTATTTATTTATTTATTTATTTGTTTATTTATTTATTTGTTTATTTATTTATTTATTTATTTATTCATTTATTTGTTTATCTATTTATTTATTTATTTATTTATTTATTTATGTATGTATGTATGTATGTATACAGGTATGTATATTTGTTTGTTTGTTTGTCTGTCTGTCTGTCTGTTTGTTTGTTTGTTTGTTTGTTTTTGTTTGTTTGCTTGTTTGTTTGTTTGATTGTTAGTTTGTTTGTTTGTTCATTTGTTACTTGGTAATCTCAGTCTGGGGAATTTGATTTCACTGCTCTGTGAGCCTCTGCGCCAGTTGGTCTAGGGTGGCTGCAGGTTCTTCATACTCATTCCCGATTCGACGGTCAAGAACATCCCACAAGAACATCCGACAAATACTCGATGGGGGACAGGGCAGGAGAATGGGCTCGCCATGGCAACAATGGGATATTGTGTTGCTGTCAATACTGCATGTTGACTCAGGCAGTGTGTGTTGGTGTGTTATCCTGTTGAAACAGTAGCCCTGGTTATTGCTTGATACATTCGCCAACTGTAGGCAGGATTTCATCGACGTAACGCTTGCCTCTTAATGTCTCGGTTACCCTGACCAGAGCTGTTCTCCCTATTGCTGTAACCCCCCCCCCCCCCCAACACACACACATACAATATGGCGCTGCCTCCTCCAGAGCAAACATATTCAACCACACCTCCTTCTACGAACCTCTCGGAAGGCATTCGTTGAATTCTTATGCTGCCACCGTGGAAATCCAGCAGAAGCGACATCCATATGACCACACTACACTGCTCCATTTATATCTGTTCCAGAATGCCTGTTCATCACACCACTGTGCCCGTCATATCTTGTGCACAGGACTGAGAGGGACGCGAATGTCAGGGCAGCATGCCCTCAATTTGGCCCCCCAGTAGTCTATTGTTGATGCTAGACTGTGGTTTTCTGATCACGAACCTATAATGCAATCCCCGTATTGTAGGTCCATACCCTTGCCACCGCTGACTGCACCTTTCTTAAAAAGAATTAATTAAATTTGTGCCTCTCCACACACTGGATCAAGTAGCGGTCACCCATCTCATCTGACAATCTTGGTTGCCCAGATCCAGATTTCCTTTTGGATTCTTTGGTTTCCTGGAAACGATCCCGCCACCTTTACCGATGGCCACAAGCATACCATTATTCTGGCAACCATCCGCCAGGAAAGGCCAGCCTCCAACATCTAAATTGTCAAATTCAAACAGTTTTCAGCAACCCATACGCCCTTGATTTTTGGATTCACATTTATCGCAGTAGTGCCATGGCCCCCTTATAAAGTTCATAGGCACCCCAATACCTGACATACTTTTGCACCCCTCTGGCTGATGCTTTGTTTTCAGAACATTGTATATGTGTCTGTGTGTGTGTGTGTGTGTGTCTGTGTGTGTGACTGCTCAGGCATACTCGAAGCTATCCTGTTGATGTTACAAGATATTCCATGCAACACCCACAGTTTCCATATTTACTAAGACATATTTAGTGCGACCTATGTTAAACCAATGGTGGTGGTATCTTTGTTTCCCCAGCGGTATATCAAGAAAACCCGCAAAGTTAATACCAGTCAAGATTCAATATATAAAGTAATTGATCTCAGCCGCTGTAAACAGAGACAGTTGTATATATATATATATATATATTTATTTATATATAGTGGTAATTTTAATTAAAATCTTTGGCATCAGAGATGCGCCAAAATGTCTAAACGCAGGTAATCTTAGTACGTTGGCTCTTACATAGGTACGCCAAAAGTGTCTATACGGGGGTAATCTTAGTACGTTGGTTGTAACAGACATTGTTAAAAGTAACGAAACGTGGGTGACCTTACTTTTTAGTACGTTGGCTGTTACAGCTTCTTTCATAGCAAATGTTTTGCCCCCGTTTTCGTTGTAGGATTCCTTTCAAAGCTCTACCCGCCAGGACTCGTCGAGAATCAAGCCAAGGCGCTTCATTGGAACGGCATCTACAAGCCATGGCGCAGTTTTGCTCGATATTCAAAGCTGTGGTACCAGTATTATATCCCAGATCCCAAAGGACTATACATGCCAGCTAGCAAAGCTAAGCTAGGGAGATGACACAGTGACTTTACTGTAAACAGTAGGGCACCTTGCTATTGTCTCCTAAGCAGGCAGAGTTATCTCAGGCAGAGTAGACATAACACGGAGCTTTGATCTTTTTAGTACTTTCACTAACAAATGGTCTTGATTAACGACGTGTGTCGGATCAAAAGTATTGTGCACGAGGGCATCCCGTAAGTACATGTATCAGCGTCTTGCTAACCATCTAACTTTTAAGTTCTGTTTTGTTAATCAACATACACCTGCCTGTGTGGTTCTGTGTGTGTATGGCGATGTTGAAACCAGAGTTTAATGTCTTACGTCTGCCGGTGTATGGACATGAATATATTTTAGCATCAGGAAACTTGGTGCCTCATGGACGACCGTTTTCATGTTCCCTAAAATCCGAAGACAAGAAGAGAAGGGAAGGAACTTGTTCCCATCGTTCGGCAACTTCCCTTGCAGAACCCTCTAGTGGGCACACTGATACACGTTTAATGCTGGAGTAGCGTGGCTGTTGATATACTGTACCAAAATCAATGGCCATGGCGGCAAAAGTAAATTACAATACAACGGTTTCATGTATTGTTAAAACAAAATAATTCAAATTGCAAAATCTTGCATGTAATGCCTTCAAATTCTTAGCTTTGAAGTTGACGATATCACAAGTAATTTTCTCATTGTACCTTTTAAAACTGGCAGCAATCTAATTACCTAAAATAAAATGATTCACAGAGCAGTTCATATTAGGTGTACATAAACATGATCATTGTCAGTTCTAACGAGTGGCATCCGATATTTTCTATTTCAAAAAATGTGGGAACCAAACACAACAGACATATTGCGTTACCTTGCTACACATTGCATATGGTACTTCTGAAGGGAAAGATACTTCCTCCATGGTAGTTCCATTAAATTTGTTTCCGGTTCTAAAACTTGTGTATATACATGTACATTTACATTGGGTCATGGGTGATTGATATTTGCCTCCAGTAATTGGTCTACGATCATGTGAACTACACGTGATATGTGCGAACTGTACAAATTCACAGTTGTGTATCAGCTCACTGTTTTGAAGCCTAGAATTGATGACGTCATCTTCAGAGCCAAACATATCATTCCCATTCCAAGTGCGTCATCAATAGTTGTAACTAACTGTCGTATTAGGCCCGCTTTTATCCCTATTTACATGAACGACATGACAGACATTGCGCGTTCCTGAAATTTGACTTTGCGCTTATGGCACTGTCCTTTATATTCAAATTGACGACCCTGTTGAAAGTGTGGTCACACTTTACGAAGACCTTACATGAGTTACAGACTGGTCAAACCAATAGGTTGTAACATTCACTCCTATAAAAACCAAGACATTTTTTTTTACTAATAAGAAAAAGTCTGCTTATCAACCTGATCTAGTATTTGAATAAAAATATAGTGACAGCGTTGAACGACACAAACTATTTTGGTGTTATATTGTCTTCGGATCTCAGCTGGTGGGCGCACATTAATTAAATTGTAGGTAAGCCAAGAAAATTTATAGGTATTTTGAAATGTCTACGGTACGAACTTAATAGACGTGCACTTGAATCCTTATATTTTTCTTTTGTTAGACCCTACTCAGAATATGCCAATGTAGTTTGGGATGGATGAACACAGTTAGACAGGGACCTTCTTGAAAATGTTCAGCTGGCCTCAGCAAGAGTTGTTGCGGGGGTTGAGCCATACTAGCCATGGTAAAATATATGCTGAAACCAGATGGGAGCCACTCTCTGAACGACGATGGAAACATAAACTCATACTTATGTACAAAATAGTTAATGAAGTGGCTCCCTCACATTTATGCAATTTAATTCCTTAAGCTCTTGAAGAGCGAACTAGATATAATATCAGGTCAAGGCAGGATAGTAGCTAAAGTTTTGCTCGTACGAATACCTTTTATAGTTCTGTTTTTGTCCTGGTACATAGCACGAATGGAAACTTCTTCCACAGTCACTTGAAAACTCTGAAGATTCAGGTGAATGTAAGAGAAAATTGAATAAATCCAAGCCGAAATGTAAAGAAACGTATTATTTTGGAAATCGGAAGAACTGTATTACTCAAGCCAGACTGAGAATGGGCCGTGGCCAGCTGAACAAATACTTGCACAGGCTGAAGCTAATTGAATTACTGCTTTGTTCCTTTCGTACCTCGGTAGAGGCCAGTTTCCGTTAATACTTTATGGCGAGAGACGAACTCCAACCTGAAATAGTTCCCCTCACAGGCTTCAATTTAAATACTTCAATTTTTGGACTGTCAACAACAAATAATAATGGAAATCGGGAGATATTCCTAGCAGTTCACAAATATATTATAGCCACCGGTAGATTCATTGTTCAGCCGTCCTAGCACCAGGTTGCAGCTGTGCCATCAAAATTAGCCAAATGATTAGACACAAGCCAACTATTTTAGAGAGATAAGTCATATATATTCTACACATTGTTATTTCCGATTATATATCCATGCATGTATGGGAATAACGCCCACCGATTGTCGTAGTCTCTCCCTCATTCCCATCATTTTTCTTAGACCCCGTGCGTTTTCTATTAGTTATCTAGATGCCATCCACTTTTGGTTTCATTGTCAATTCATGTACAAAAAGCCTGCATAAAGGCACTGTGCCTATTGGCCAATTGTTTTTGCCAGTGAAATATGTCTAAACCAATTGTTGTAACATGGTAGTGTTTTGTGCAAGGAAGCATGTGAAACATAATTCATAAATTCTTATACGGCAGTTTCCCATTATAGCCTCTTTTGATTTCGCTGCATCTTCACCACGCTTTTACTATATATTTTAATTTGCTCTCAAAGTGTTTACTTCGTGACCTACATATGTAATAACATTTCGTTGCTCAGATCTTCTTTTTGATCATCAAAAGTTTTTGGTGGATCCCACCACGTACTGAACAAATTTGGAGTGTATCAAATCCATGCACATTCCCAATACATTTGATGAGGATCTGGCCGACTTGCATTTTGGAAGAAAAGTCGAAAAAAGAGATCACATTAAAGTCTAGGGGCCCTAAAAGTGCCCGTATATAATTGCAAAACAATTGGCCAGGCAGTTTTGGAGAAGCTTTTTTAAAGGCTTTGCCGTAAACTATTAAAAAAATGATTTAAAGCAATCCAAATATCACTAGGGCATAACTATATACAGCTGCAACCCGGATTCTATTTTGATTCTTTTATTTATTATTATTACCATCGTACGCACGCAAAAGAAATAGTGACCACAAAGAAAACAACATAATATAAACATACACGTTTGCCTGTTTAAGACCAAAACAAGTGACTTTCATTACGATGCAGTCATATACAGGGGGAAGTGCAGAGGAAATTAAGCAATGACAAAGGCCAATAATACTGACAGCAGCAGGGAAAACATATATTAGCCCTCTATACACTCTACTTCTATTTGTGGCATATAAATAAGTGTCTTAACCCATGTGAGATTTGGATTGGATCCTGGTGAACTTGTGTTGCCAATTACATGAAAGCCTTCCTTGATCAACCGCCAACACCTTTTCCTGGCTTGGAGGTCATATCAATTGTGCCCTACCAGGCTCCACTGTGCAGTCAAGTGACCATGACACACACACACTCTCTCTCTCTCTCTTTCTCTCTCTCTCTCTCTCTCTCTCTCTCTCTCTCTCTCTCTCTCTCTCTCTCTCTCTCTCTCTCTCTCTCCCTCTCTCTCTTTTTTTCGGGTTTCTAAAAAGTAGGATTTTTTCCCAATATAGTTTTTTTTGTCGAAATTACGAGTTTCTCGAAATTTCGAGGTTTAAATCTCAAAATTTCGATTTTTTTTTTTTTCAATATGGAAATAAAAGATTTTTTTCTCGAGATTTCGTGATTTTGGGATTTTAATATGTAAATGCGTAAATTAAAAGGGTGGTACGTTTTCATTATTGTGCACGATATATTTTCCGCTTACATGTAACATAGTACTATGGGAAGCTTTAATGTTGCGGTGCAAAAACTAAAGAAGAAGGTATTTGAAGTTTCTTTATTTGGGACTGATAAAGTTGTGACGCCTTGCACACACAAACTCAAGTGTTTTGTAACGTGCAGGGACCACGACTGTGCACGACCATCTGAGAACCATCATTTTTACAACTTCTTGCCAAATGTCCAGTTGTGGGTTGTGAAGGGTTCCAACGACATATGTGATTCGCTAACCCGAAATAAAAATGCAGCATTTACTCAACGGGGCTTTTCAACTGATCGACGACATTTGCACATATTTACAATGTACTATTTCAACAAGGAACCACGCATACAATTTTGAAGCTGTGGTTTTGGACACAGTTACGTGCCCACGTGCGCCAACTATTCAGGAAGTGATTGTTTATGTGGTCGCTCTTCATGTTCACAGTCACGTGCCCACGTGCGCCAACTATTCAGGAAGTGATTGTTTATGTGGTCGCTCTTCATGTTCACAGTCACGTGCCCACGTGCGCCAACTATTCAGGAAGTGTTTGTTTATGTGGTCGCTCTTCATGCTTCTAAATTCGCCTACGGTAGTTATATTTATTCACCAACATTACACTGTAAGACAAAAAACTGTTTTAAAGAGACAAGCTAATTGCAATACTTGTTTGAAATCAAAGCTGTGTATAAAAAGTGTGCATTTGTTGATAGCAATAATACTGTCTTGGTCACATAATCAAATGACATAAATGATACATCTATCCCCATCTTGTGTCAAATATGAAAGCGTCCAACTTTCAAATGCTTATGATTTGCATTTTCTTTCTCTCTATCCATCTCTCTCTTTTTCTTTGTTTGTTTGTTTTTTTTTTTGTTTTTTTTTGTTTTTGTTTTTTTGTTTTGTTTTGATTGTGTGGCCATTTTGGTTGTGAGATTTTTTTAAAAATTGATAGAATCCTCATGACAATTGTAAATTGTCCCCTATATCTCGAACCACTTTTAAAGCTGGTTGTAGAAAGTAAACTGCTCATAAGGAGCCTTTAGGTCTTTCTAAACTGGAGAGTTCAGGCATATTTTCCAACTGGCATACTGGCGAACCTTATTTTTTGTACCATTTCACACTGACAGTCCTTTCATTTTTTTTTTACTGGCAATTACTTCAGACCAGTGGCATTTTCTCTATGCAGGACTGGAGTAATAATCATTTCCTTAAGCAATGTAATGCCCGCCTCTTCCCATCCCCATTTGTATTGCGTGTATTTCCTATATCATTGTGAATTAAGCGACATTCCTTCAGATTTCACAAATCTGATCTTACGTTTATTAGCCTAACTACAATAATTAAATTTGTCTGTGATGTCTACAAATGTTTTTTTTCTACTTTAATCTTATTCCAAAGCTGCCAATAAGTGTAATTGACTGCAGTATATCGACTCTGGCAACGTGATCATAAAATGGAACGCCATAGCACATACACTGGTAAAGCAGGTGCATGTGATCATCACTGTGAACAGCCACACTGCTTCTGGTCGTCTTGTGTGCACAAAGGAGTCAGGTTCTTTGTAAAAATTCCTGCAGTGAGATCACCTTTTACAGGGCTTTAGGGGAGGCCACATACAGCAGGTACCACAGTATACTAATACAGTAGTCCCTCCTTTTTTAAAAGACAAAGACCATAGCTAACAAAATGCTTAAATGATCACGTATAGCAGCTTGTCTTTCGGTGTAGGTCACATTAAACTAAAACAGTCTGATTTTCCGGGAGATAATTAAATGTGTCCCCCTGCGCCATTAACAGTTATCTTCCTTAGTGTCCTGTGGAATATGGAATCCCTGGATTAAAAACATCTGAAATTATCTCGCTCGTGTTGATATGTTTCTGAATTCACTAATGCGACCCTATGACATTGGAAATGGAGTTACGATCAGCCATGTCCACACTCGACCAAGCCCTTATACAGATCTATCTTCCAGTGCAATACAAAAGTCCTTGCACGAAAGTTTTTCAAGTCCTCACGGCGAAACCAAATTCACTAATGTGGCCAAATGACCTTGGGAATGGCATCAAGGTCGCCCATCTTCAACCTTGATCGAGCCCTCATAGACGACTATAATCCTGTGGAGTATGTAAACCGTAGCTCTAAAACCTATGGAGTAGTATCTCATTTGCGTTGATATACCGAAAAATAATTACTATGGCTCTGTGACCTTGGAAATGGCGTCATGGTGACCCACCTTTGACGTTGACCACGCCCTTATACTGTAAAGGCTTCCTGTGTAATATAATAGTCCTAGCCTTAAACCTTTTCAAGTTATGCAGAAACCAAATTTACTGGCGTGGCTCTGTGACCTTGGAAACAGAGTTCGGGTCACGCATCTTCACACTTGAGGTAGGTCATAGGGAGCATTATGATCATGTGCAACAGGAAAACCCCGGCTTGAAAATCACGTTCACGTCAATATGCTGAAAAAACAGAAGCAGAGGAAGAAGGAGGAGGAGGAGGAGGAGGAGGAAGAAGAGGAGAATGAGAAGAGAGGAAAGATAAAAAGGAAAGATAAAAAGGAAAGAAGAAGAAGAAGAAGAAGAAGAAGAAGACGAAGAAGAAGAAGACGAAGAAGAAGAAGAAGAAGAAGAAGAAGAAGAAGAAGAAGAAGAAGAAGAAGAAGAAGAAGAAGAAGAAGAAGAAGAAGAAGAAGAAGAAGAAGAAGAAGAAGAAGAAGAAAAAGAAGGCAGGCGCAAGAAAGTGTGTCCGTGGGTACATGGGGAGACATAATAAAAAAATATAGCACTACAGACCTCATTATCATGTGGTCTAAAAAGCCGGGAAGCCTGCATTCACTTTTTTTTATCAAGGGGCACCTCGAATATTATATAAAAAGATAGTGACATTATATTAAAGCAGTTGACTCGCACGTATCTGTGAGCCCCACCCTCTCAGCCATCCTCAGAGAGGGTTTTCAATGCAGCAGGTTACACAGTGACACCTTCGCTCAAAACTCGCCCCAGGAAAAGTTGCGACTGCTTTACACTAAGAAAAACTTGAAACTTCTGGATTTCCAATATTAGAAATGATGCGTAAATATGCAGGTGAAATACAGTTAACCGAACCAGAATATGTAACCTTTTTTTCGCTTGTAAACATGTAGTGTAACGAATTTGGAACATATTCCGATAATACAATTATGTACATGTATTCTGGGCACTGGTAATAAATAAATATGCGCACACTATTTGCGTTTTGTATAAATATTTAACTTACAAGTATTCTGAATATGCGTATTGAGTATGGGGTACTCAGTATTGGTATCGGATGGAAGCTAAGTATCCGGTATCTGGTATCAGACGGAATATCCGTAACGGACCATTCTTAGTATCCACAATATCATCATTAATTACATTATACGTTCTTCTCATTATGACCACAGACAGAGTCATCAACATTATTTTGATGTAAACAATGCAAACACTCATTATTCAAAGTGTGTCAGATTTAGTTATTTGCGTGGGAAAATAGAAAATGATAAATAACACATTTTGTTTTTTCTTTTGGGGAATTGGTGTGTGTGTGTGTGTGTGTGTGTATGTGTGTGTGGGGGGGGATCCAAGAAACATACACGTTAGTCAATCCATGTAATCACACAGAAGTATTGTTAGTATTGTATAAAATAAAGGTTGTTTGTCCAGACAGTAAACATTATTGCAAATATCGGTTTAAAAGCCTGTTTTCTGCTAAATGGTGTGAGGTAAAATGTTGATGCACATTTACGTTATTTATGCAACCTGATGTAATTTTGAATGGGTTACTACTGTAACCAAAACTGCGAAAATTGATTATATTCACGTGAGCATACAGAATATTAGTGTGTTTAATAAATGGTGTCTCTGTGGGCAATTGCATGTCTATATGATCAATTAATGGTGCATTCCGTGGTATTTGTGACATGAACGTTAAATTTTAAATTGTAAGATGGTAGTCAAAGTTTTATATTTTCTGAAAGAGTGATTTTATGGGTAAATTTATAGAGACAATGGGAAATTTGTATTATGGACGTGACATTTTTTCCCAGTATTTTTTAAAAATATACAAAATGTTACTTTTTCATGTAGACATAATTTTGAAAGTGCGCTAATGATTTTAGCATTGGAAAATGAAAGAATTATAACCAGCTGATAAATTAATGGCTAAACATGATCAGTTGTGTCACGTTCATAACATTTTAGCAGAATTTCTTCCTTAAAAAGTGCTGAGGCAATTTTCAAAAAAGAAATATATTCGCTTACTAGATTATACCCTTAAATAACACATCAAGTTAGATTTTGGAAAAGTTCAACCAATTTTATAAAATCCAGCATATTTTTTTGTGATGGGCGTGACTTACTTGCTATGGAAGTAACATAGTTACAGCTACCCAGTCCCGATTTGAAGCCAGTTACCTTTCTTTTATATCCATCCAAAGCCCTGTACCTTGTCCTGTGCTTTCACAAATCCAGTAGTTATTGATTGAATAAATCTGTGCACTTGATGGGCACATGCTGGAGCTTAGTTGTCACACCTTATTCTCACAGTGCCTCTCTGCACTGCTGCTTCAGTCAAATGGGATTAACTTGGTGTCGAACCCAAAAGGGTAAAGCAACAGCAATGTCTTTTGTGAGGATACACCTTCTGTCACCTTATTCATACATGTAAGTCTGAGGTTTTCCTTTACACTTTTGAACAGCACAGCAGCCTGAGTTGTTCAACAAATACTGATAATGTTCTTATGATACTAAACATAATCCTGTGGTTCTCCACTTTTCTGCCGCAGCCCCGTTTGACACAGGTGGCTTCAAAGGGGAGAAAGGAGACAAAGAGGGAGATGAGGCAGAGGAAATAATGACCATGGCAATTATTCTCATCAGCTTGTGCTTTCATGTTTTTCAGGACCACAGCAAAAGCTCCACCACCCAGTCTCTCACAGCTGTGGTAGGGCCCTTGTCCTGGGCATTTACCCCTGCACTCATCGCTTGTAAAAAGGGAAAAAAATCCTCACACAATCCATCCTCGCTACTAATGCTCAGGCATTTCTCACGGGTGCTTCAATGGAAGCCCATGGGGGATGCTATCTGCAAGCTTTGTTTCTTTGCATCACACAAGGTTGCCGTCGTTAAGATAAACATGACATTAACATTGCTTTTTACTTTTAATCCAGAGCGTACTTGGCAATGTCTTCCAGCATAATAATAGTAAATCCCCCTGCTATTGTCTTACAAATATATCTAACAGGTAAATGCTCATACTACTCTTATTCCCTAGCCAGTATCAGATAAGGCTTCCAGTCAGTCAAGTCGTCATTGCCCATTCAAATGTTGTGAGACAGCACAGGTTCAAAGAATAATGGAAATAGGATTCAGCAAAGTTTGAGGAGACAGAGGCAAGACAGAAAACAAAAAGGTTGGAAAGATGGAAGAAAATTCTCGATGAGCACAGAAGAAGGAGGTTACAGGTCAAACAGAGCACACAAAAGGCGTGGTCTGCATAATTTTTCAATATGTGGCATTTAGAGCAATGAATTTTTATTTAAAAGACATGATTCCTAATCAGTTACTCCATGCAATGCCTAGTTACCATTATATAGTTCAAATTATGAATAACTGTTGCACTTGTACTGTCTTTTCTATTTTATTTTATCAAATTATAACTGTGATAAAATGTAACATCCATAACGTCCCGTCCATAACAATACATTTATTAATAAAGTCTCTTATCTCTAAAATAACAATCCTTTCTTCATTTTTTCTCTTATGTCGTTATAAAGTTGACTAATTTTCCTAAGAAAATCAGATATAGACCACAATCTCGGATATTTAACAGAACTGAGTTTTGAGACTAGACTTGAATTTGAACAGTCCATGTCACAATGGCATCACGTCCATAACACTCATTGTGTTCTCATAATTAAACCAAAATATGGACAGAAAAATCTTTTGATAATTTATGAACAAGTACACTGTGGATAACCCAAATTTATGCAGAGTTTTAGTGATGTAAACTGTTTTGTTTGAAAAACCGGTTTATAAGCATCACTTGAACATTCACACAGGAGAAAAACGATAAAAGTGTGCAGCATGCCATAAATGTTTTGCTGAAATGGTATACTGAAGAGACACATGGAAACTGGAGCACATTTAAAACCATGCCAGTGTAACACAGGTGCTCAAAGCAGTACACATGTGAGTAATCGTGAGTCTCACACTGTTAAAAACATCTGGAGACCAACAGTGTGTGGAAGACCTTTTCAGGACCAGGGTCAGTTAAGAAAACCTATGGAGACTCCCAAAGGCTACAAAAAACAAGACCACTGCGCATTATGTGGTAAATTGATTAGCAACATCAAAAGTCAGTCTTACACAAATAGATAACTGTACCAGTGTGCAAAAAATGATGATGATTGGACAAAGGTTGAGCACAACATAGCTGTGATCAAAATGAACATCTGTATTTACAAATTTCACCAGTGTGCAACGCCTTGGCAAAATTTTGCGATGAGCCAAAATCTCTCCCTTGTAGCTCAGAAGTGTCTCAAATTCTGATATCAACCTGACAGAGGTGGTTCGAGCTGACAATGCTGTGCCAAAAAGGACCATTAGTCTCACTGGTTAAAGGTTTATAAGATTTGATAAATATGCTACCTGTGCGAAATGTGAAGAATCGGATGAAAATACTCAGATCAAAGGTGACAATCTGGCAAATACAGCAAATGATCATGTGTGTGTTAAACTGAAAGAGGACGATAAGCATTCAGCCCCCCCCCCCCCCCCCCCGAAGTAAAGCAATATCAGTGCACCAGATGTGGAGATGAGTTCACTAATGTTGACCTTTTGGAGATTCAGGTGGCAAGTCACATGGATAAGAAACCAAACAAGTGTTCAGCATGTGGTGCAGTGTTTGAACTCAGCCATAATATGAACTCCACAGATGGACCAACCGACCAATGTCCCTTGTGTGATGTGAGATTTATGCAGGAAGACATTCAACTGAACACAGATGAGACTGTAGTGAAAGACGCTGAGGAGACACATTTTTCAGATGGCCGATCTGTTGAACTGCGTGTACGATCTGAACAATTTAATGGGGATGCAAAGAATGTGAAAGTAAAAAGGATACAAATGTGGACCTGTCTGGCTGTTTGAAACCTGGGGACCTAGAATTCCATAGTTCCACAACCGTGACAACAGATGACTTGGATGCCAAGTCAAAGCAGTGCATCATGTGTAGTGAAGAATTCACACACATTTACCTCTATGGTATACACATGATAAGCTGCAGAGATGACTGATCTACAAGTTTATGTATATCATGCGGTGTAATGATTAAACATGACAGTACCAGTCACACAGATGAGGAAGAATATCTCTGCACAATGCATGCTGATGTAAGGATGCAGAAGAGTCAGATTAAACAGGATGTGATGAAACATATGATAAGCCACAGAGATGACCAAACTTTTAATTTATGTATATCGTGTGGTGTAATGCTTGAAAGTGACATTACTAACCACACATATGAGGAACAACATCAGTGCACAATGTGTGTCGTGGCAAGGATAGAGGTTGGTCAGCTTAAAGATGATGTGATGAAATTTGACGTAATTTGTAGCAAGGGAATGAAACAGAACTTCCATATTTTTCAAAGTCAGTGTCATGGTTCTGTCAGCTTGAAACCAAAGCAAGATGCATGTTAAATAATAAGCTTCGAGGTTAATCTAATTGGGTTTGATGGTACTACTTGTAATGAGGAGTTTTCACAAATTAATCATGTTAATGCATTTTTTGATATACTGATCCCACCAAGATACCATATATTTGCATGATATGGAAATTTTAAGCTACAGTTACACTTGCGTTCAAGTTAACAAACGCCAAACGCACCAACGTTTCCCAAACACTTCCAGTGAAAGACAAACGTTTTGCAAACGCGTAGTAAACACTTTTCAAACACCTTTCCAAACGCTTTCAAACACTTTACACTTTGTGCCAAACGCATGTGATACATGTACATGTACACTTGGTAATCTAATTCTCATGACAGGAATATTTTGTTTACAAGTGTCTAAAAAGCTTACCAGCGCCAAAAAATTCCCAACAACATGTGCATGCCTTCATTTATGGATAGGCCAAAAAGCTCTACTGTGTATATTTCACAATAAAGTTGAAATCCCAGTCGCTATCATACTTTTTCTGAAAGTGAAGTTCTTGAAAAAAGGCAAACTTTTAAAATTTCGAACGGAAATACAGAAGCAGCTCAATTTAAGTATTGTTTGGCGTAGTAAGCCAAGCAAAAGAAATAGCTCTAGTGGAGTAATGCAGGCGATACTCCATTGGTCCTTGGAGTAATTATATATATTTTAATTGAAAATTAGGAACTATTTCTGAGTAAATTTATAGGCAATATCATAATCAGATCATGAATCATGATCTGATCATGATATTAGCTATGGATTTACTCCGAAACAGTTTTTGAAAGATGAAGTATTCATGACATCTTAAATGAAGAATTAAGTCTTTAGTTAACTTTAGTTGAATTAGACACACGGGTAAACGTATTTGGATCGTGTTTTATGTAAATATATACAACCTATAATGCTGGATAAGTGCAAATTTACATGTAGGTATATCATATATTGCTGGACCTGTTATAATTACGTTTAAAGACTCTTCATCATTTAAATGGAAGTGTTTGAAATGCATAGTGTTTGAATGCGTTTGTGAAAATGTTTGAAATTGTTCGGGTAATTGTTCAACGCATTTGAAAAGTGTTTGAACGCGTTTGGAGAAGTGTTTGGTAGCTTTGTGAAAGTGTTCGAACGTTTTGTAAAAGTGTTCCGAGATTATTCCCAAACGCTTTCCAAACGCTTTCCAAACACATTCCAAACACTTTCCAAACACATTCCAACCGTTTTCAAACGTTTCCAAACACAAGCCAAACACCAGCAAAACGCGAAAAAAGCGTTTGGCTGTTAACTTTTAGCCGGGTGTAACTGTACTTACCTGCAGACCAAGGGGCAATATTGCTGACAAAAAATATTTATTATTTTCTGAGAATCACTCTGTCCTGCTCTAGTAATGAAAATACTTGTGAAGATTACTTTCTAGCTTCGAGTATGCTGCCACTATTCTTTCATCGTGGATAAATTACGGATGCTGGGTGGGATTTTTAGTTGTCCCAGAGCAAAAATTCAGAGTTAATTTTTGAAATTTGCATACCTGTTGCATAATAAAAACTCTATGGATGTGCGTAAATGGGATATAAACTGCATAGATGGGGGGGGGGGGGGGGGGCTCTGATGCCTGAATAAATAGCATATGGGAGTCCAAGGAAGGCATTTCAAGCCACTCGTCAGAAATAGCATGACGGTTCTTGGAAAAAGAGCCCACCTCACTATTGATGTTGTCTTACATGTATTATGGTCCCACCACGCCAGGCTAGCAATTGCTGTGAATCTGAAGTCAATTGGATATCTCTGCCTGCACCTGTACATGCCTAACAGCTTGGCTTTTCCAAAGTTATTCATCCAGAAATGGATGAACATGCATGTACTTTTCGCTTTCAGAAGCCTGTGACTCCGTTCCAAACTTGGCATCAAAAAGTTAATTGATTGATACACAAAGAATCAGCATAAGATGTTTGTTGCATCTTGGAGGATTGAAGGGGGTATACATGTATATATCCTTTTCCTATGTAGCAAGAAGAGATCCTGTCGACAAAAAGGTCCCCATAAAATGTAGAAGTATTTCTAGAAATTACTGTACTTGCTTACATTTCATGAAGTGTCATTTTGTTTTGAATAGAAACTTTTATGAAAATTTTAATTACTACATCCATGGGTGGATGAAATCATTTTCAAAGTGGCTGTAGAGAAAGCTAGTATTAAACCGTTCCCAGTCAAAATACCCTGATTTTGAGATGCTGTCTATGTACCTGCTTTCTCTATCTGTTTGTTCTATCCAGATTTTATGCGAATCTTTTGACAAAAAAAAAGAAAAAATCTAATGCAGCTTTTCTTTGCACATTCTCTACACAGTGCACCTACTATAATTTTCAGTTGCAGAACCTCTAGTGACAGACGATTACACTGAATCATTAGTCTCATATATATATATATATATATATATATATATATATATATATATATATATATATATATATATATATATATATTTATAATTACATATCTATATATATATATACATATATATTTATATATATTCATATATATTTATATTTATATATATACATATATATATATATATATATATATATATATATATATATATATATATATATATATATTGGGGTATCTTGGCAAAGGTCCACTGGGACAATATAGAAAATAAACACAAAAGAAAACAGTTTTCTTAATTTTTACATCTGTGTGATTTGTAACATGGTAGTCAGTACCACATAATATCTGACCTAAAAGAATAGAAAATAAATTGTTTATGTTTTCATGTGAAAATGTAATGTTCTTACAAGCTGATGTTGATCTTGTGATAAATATTTCTACCTTAGTTCTTTTTTTTTTTTTTTTTTAATATTCTTTTAAAACTGACTCCACATCGGTTAAATACCTGGATAGTAAAAGGGATTGAGCATCGAATTTAGCTTCTTCATGCTTGTTGAATGCAATCTGTAAAAGGTGTCATAGAAGCCTGTATTGTTATAGGTTTGCTTTCTAATTCTGTGGAGTCTTTGGCTTGTAATAGTAAAATAATAATGTGGCCATCAGCATAGAACACTGTGTCTTTGTATGCTACCAGATGAATGTGTAAATTATCCTGTAGGTATCTTTGTGATAAAATATTTACTTTCTGTCGGCAGTGTATTTGTGTGTAAATGACGAGGTGTGATCGTTCATCATTATGTGCAATTGCACCAGTCAAATTTGGCAGCAAACATTAGATTACGTTGAATGATTTGCGTTCGGATGTCGTCTTTGGTGATCTTTTATTGCTTTCATCTGTTCTAGGCTACAAAAATAGTGTCAAGAATTAAGTGAAACTTAGGACTGAGAGTAAAGATAAATGGGAGCTCTTCGATGTTTATGCCAAGGTTAATCATGGATGGATTGACAATGAGTCCTCAATATTGACTTTTAATTGCATTGGATGAGCACAAGAGACTGGTACTGTATGTGGCTACATACTCAATAAATTTTTGTTCTTGTATCTGTTTTTTTGTCTTTGAAAGTCTTTGTCAACCTCAGGGGAATCAAAGTTTAAGTTTAAGTGGAGTATAAAACATAACAAGCAGCAATAAAGCTCTGTGACCCCTTTTCTGACTAAGAAAAGTAAGGGTGGGAAGTTTGTTGCAACTTTCGTTCATTTATAGGTCACCAATGACATTATAGCATGGATTGTTGACAAAAAAATGTCTGACATGAATGTTACAATGCCTGCCTCCAGACGGTTTTAGACCGTAGCAGAACTCAGAAAAGAATGACAAAGAAGAGTATCTAACGTTAACTACATGTATGTTGGCAAAGAAAAATCAACACAAAGTAGGTAAAGGAAATTGTACACTTAGCTACGTTGAGACAGACTGCAGGTAAATCCTAATTGCTGGTGAGCGGTGCTCCACAGGTACTGTCCCACAGTTCCAAATCCTAGAGCAGGTGCAAAATAGTCTGGTCCAAATCCTGCAGAGTAACAGTTTGGTTCCAATGTGGCGCACTTCCAAATATACCAGTCCACACAAAGGCACTGCCCACCGATACAAGAGAGTCCTGTCTGTAGCAATAGCTCACAGTCATGCTGGGTTGATGACATATAGCTCCTGCCAGATCTCAGAATTCTATGTCAGTCATAAAGGGAGCTGTTTTATATACCCATGCTGGGAACTTTCACCAGCATACCAGAGTTTTTTAATTAGTCACACATTTCAATTCACAATAGACTACACTAGCGCTGTTTCCTTTTTTTTAAAATCCAGAATGGGGTCCCACCCATGTTACTGTACCTCAACATTTCAGGTTGTTCCAAGTAGCATGAGAGTCATCCCAACAAAGCATGCCAATTCATTCACTCTGTAAAACATTTGATGAACTCAGTGACTTTTCCAAGTCAAAGTGAACTACTATTTACACTTTCATAACAATGAGTGTAAACAACAAATCCCAGTGATGTACACATGCGTTAAAACCTCACTTTGGACACCAAATGGACCTGTAATTTGGCCAAAACTAAAGGGACACCATAGTCCTAATTTTGCTGTGTACTTTTTGTGCACATGCCACAACTAATATGCATATCCAGTTATTGTTAGGGCCTATTTAACTATTGTATTATTCCAATGGGAAGAAGGCACACTAACCTTTCACCCCCTGTGGTCCGGATTTGATCCATGGCCAAAGAAGCAAGGACATGGAAAGAGTTCAAACCACTCTGTGCATGGTGCTTTTCTTGGGTTCTTTTGTTTTCTTCACCTTATAATAATGTTTACGCCAACATCCGTACGTGCAAAATGATTGGCATTGAACAATTTTGTACGTATGGATGATTTTAAACAAATGAGCAGTATGAACAGCCCATCCACAGATTGACCTTGACAACCCATAATAAGTTTTACTCTGGTCTATTGGATGAAAAATGAACACAACCAGGGTTCCAGGGTGTCATTGCCTGGTGAACACTTTCTTTAACCCTGTCACAAGTTGTATTTCCACAAAGTTTCAGAAAAATCCTTGTGACGGTTTTGGAGGATTAAAATAAAAAAATGGGTAAAAATTCAGGATACAGAGCTTCACCACGTGGCGTAAACGTTTCTTTATCCCTTCTATAATTTATATTTCCCAGAAGTTTCGGACAAATGAGAGTAACAGTTTTGGATGAGACACACACAAATTTGTCACCAAAATAGAAATAGAAAAATTAAAAATCACAACACCTCCCGTTAAACAAAATAAAGTCAGTAGTGTACTATGCAATTTTGAAGTAATTGGCATGGTGGTTTGGAGGAAAATTTATACAAAAAATAGAAATAAAATCATTAAAACTCCAAAATCAATGGAGTGTGACCACTTGACTTAACTTGGCAGAGACAATGTTACATGGTTGCAGCATTGCAGGTTGTGGAGTTGAGGTTTAATCTTTCCTTGATGTGGTATGTGCAGCTATGGGACTCAACCAGAAGTTGCATTATGACAGAATATCATCAAAGCCTTCTAACTAAACTGCAGGCCTACGTAGCTTCCATGGTTTAATAAATGAAATATTCTGGTTGTGGGGTCGAGGAGTAAAAAACCTTATGAAGTGACTTCTTGTATATACATACATATATATATATATATATATATATATATATATATATACATATATATATAGATATATATATATATATATATATATATATATATATATATATATATATATATATATATATATATATATTTATTACTTATTTGGGTTTCTAAGCATAATATGATTCAAAATTTTAGAAAGCTAACAAAAATGCGA
Organism: Hermodice carunculata; assembly: GCA_964020975.1. Classification (NCBI taxonomy): domain Eukaryota; kingdom Metazoa; phylum Annelida; class Polychaeta; order Eunicida; family Amphinomidae; genus Hermodice; species Hermodice carunculata. Next base: position 525,301 of record CAXHWN010001522.1, on the reverse strand, counting down.
GTCCCCCGGCAGCCTTCTGTATAATGATAGCATCACTTATACACATATACAAATGATAGTATACAGGCAATGTGTTTTTGGAGTTGGACAAAATTCTGTTAAAGAGTATAGGAGCAGGGCTGCCCTCCATATTATTAATAATTTCTTTTCCATGAGGTCTGGTGATTTGCAATATTACAGATAAAGAAGGCAATGCTATTTTATGTAAAGACAAAGTGGGTATATAAACATAAACGTCCATTGAATATTTGTCTTTTATTTACAAAACCTGGATTAAGGCCACTCAAGAGCCTGTTGCTTAATTGGTAGAATACCAAGAATTCTGACAGTTTCATGTCAGAGTGTTTGTTGAGAGCTCTGGCGTAGAGCCCTTGCAGAAATATATTGTTCTGTTTCATCACTTTTGTACTTGTAGTTGGGTAGCAGGCCAAAATATAACAATAAATAAAAGAACGGGAATGATTAATTAATTACTATGGCAACGAAATTAAGTTTTCAAGAAATAAAGCAAAACTAAAGTCAAAAAACAAAAAACAAAAAACAAAAAACAAAAAACAAAAACAAAAACAAAAGAAAAAAAAACAAGAAAAAAAACAAAACAAATTATTACCCATAACTGTATACACACAGAAGGTACCACCTCACAAGTTTACATCAGCATACCTACTATACAGATGTTTAACAAGAACCCAATTTTAAATAATACGTGGCAACAGATGGTTGCCATGGCAACAGAATGTTTGAAAAAATCACTTAGATTTGCAAATAAACAGAATCTTGTGTATAGTTTGTAATTTTGGATATAATTTTCATCACTTTTGATATTAGACTGTATATATATTCCTTCTGCACTCACAGTAAGGTCAATAAAACCTATTTACATAACACACAGCACATGCGTCATTTTCTTTGACACGGATTGCATTCTGGGTACTTGGCAGTCGCCTAGTGCTATGGCGAACACTGTATAGCGAGAAAGATATGATGGAGCAAGTTCACAAAAATGTGACAGAAGTAGACGCAACTGAAATCCCCGGCAATTTTATTACGCCCGTTTGCAGCTGCCACAGTGCCTGAACAGCGACGTTGGCTGCAGTGCCGGGGAGCAAAAACGAAAGGAGCAAAGAAGGAACTTATCGAAAGGTAAGCACAGGTTTAATTGTTTTTGACGTTTGACTTATAACAGAAACCAATTGCATTATTAGTGTTTAATACACGAACATACGCTCTTCTTTAATGCTGAACTGGCTTTAAATGTTATTAATTCCTGGTGCAGACGTATATCGAGCCGCGTCCAGACCAAATTTGGTCGATAAAATGCGGTGAATCGTGACCGGGAAAAGTTGTACACTGAAGCCACATCACCGACATAGATCATGCCGAACATCGCTCATTCTTTGCGAAAGGAGCATATGTGCCCACGAGTTAATGGTCATTGCGTAGTGTATTAAACTGTATGCCCCATATTATTCAATGTTTTATTCTATTGGCTAGAAAATACGACCCAGAATGTAAGTGTCCAACCGCAGCCAATTTAAGCCCATTTCAGCATGTTCACAGATTGCCTGCACTGCCTGGTTTATTTCGGTCTTCTCCCTTTTAAGTTTTGGGCCTACATGTACATTTTTCTGTAACATGAATGGCATATCCTGGCTCATTACAATATAACCCTCCTTGTCTTTATACGTGAAAATTAAGGCCTAGTCTTTTGAAAGTCTGGAGTGTGACGATCCATCTACGTAGTTTCAGTTACAGGAACTTGCAGTTTTTTACTTCATTGTCAAGGCGGGGGGGGGGGGGGGGTGGAGTCTCAAACTGTCAAAAACATAGGTTTCTCACCACACTGTGTGACTTTACACGATTTATTTATCCATCGAAGTAAGGCATCAGGTCTTTCAGGCCTATTTTGTTAGGTTTGACAGCGTCATTGTTTTTCCTCTGACTATTAAAGGCAAACCTGAATTTAAAGAAGGACGTTCAATTTGTTTCCACAAATAAAAATGTCTGTTCACATGGACTAGAAAAGGAGGAAGACACTTTATTTTTGTGAAATGTAGTCAATGCAGAATGTAGTAATTCAGGGTTTTTCTTTTTTTTCTTTTTTTTTCTTTTTTTTTCTTTTTTTTTTTTTTTTTGTTTGTTTTTTTTTGTTTGTTTTTGTTTTACTTACAGAAGCCACGTGTATAACACTGACCCACTGAGGAGAGACGAAGCCATAAATCCAGATGCCTGCCCATGATATGCCAACAAACAGCAACAAAGATATTTAATGCCACCCTGATGATGGAAGGAGTAGAGACCTAAGTGAAATACCAGATGGATTTTCACAAACCCACATATATGCCCATGTTGGTGGAAAAACGGAGAAACAGAGTGGCTGGGTATAAAATGTTCAAATCAGATAAAGTCATTTCGTGTGAAACAGCCTTTGCTCCCACTGGAGTTTGTGCCCGAGGAAAAGTTCAAGCTAGTCTAAAAGTAGATATATATAGTTTCAAGGTGTGTTTTGCCCCCCACAGGTACAGTGACAAATGGAAAACGCACATGCAAGGCAGGTGCAGCAGGCAAGTGCAAACATGTGACTGCCTTTTTTACAAGTTGAATGTCTTACAACAGACAGGCCTACAATGTGTGCCTGAGGACTTAGCTTGTTTCTCAAAGGCAAAACAGTGGGGTATACCCAGCAAACTACCCAAGAAAGTGCAGACACAGTAATTAAATGAATTTGGATTTATTAACTTTATGCCAGGCAAAGAGACAAGAGCAGTAGAGAATGCACAAAAAAGGAAAGGACATTCAAGTTTTCTCCCAAGTAATATACCTATACACAGATCAAGATTAGAGTATTTACAGAATACTTTCACTACTGAGAAAAACAGACCCATGTGGGCAACAATATTCAATAAGTGAATATCTACAAGAGGCTGAGCCCCGAAAATTACCCACAGGTTGATACCCCAAATATTGAAACATTCTCCCAAACTCCGACTTCATTTCTGGTAAAGGTGACTGCAGCGATGGCAAAAGAGGTGAGTTAACATAAAATTACGGGAAATACCCTCTAAATAATTATATTAGCAGGCATACTTTTGTGACAAAAATGACATGTTTAACCCCTTTCGTTCCAGGCTCAAAATACGGAAAATAATGATTTATGCAGTATATGTATAGCATAAGGACATAAAAAGAGTTATATTTCAATTTGTATCATACCAAAATTTCAAGAATTTTGAAACATGACTCATGTTTTGATTCAAAATACAGTACTCCCGTAGAGTATAAATGGGAGTTTACAAGGCTACAGGAAAGTGTATTTTAGGCCTAAATCTGTTGCAGTTTGTTCTTTTCCTTTTCCTTCTGAATCCTTACTATGAAAAGCATGAGCATCATTCTGACATTTTTAAAATGAACTTTTTTTCCTTTAGATTTCATATGATGAGGAAGCTGATTTGGAGTCTCCTGAAGCCACGGACAAATGTTCTTTGCAAGTATATTAGGACCACCCATGTCAACAGAAGAAGTGGCAGAATTAGGAAAGGCTACCAGAGGACAATCTGCCAAGGAAGTTTGGATGGAAGGCTGGAAAAGGTAATTGAAAGCAATGTATATATATATAGGCTCAACATAGGTTACACAGAACTAGTTTCAGACACTGGAAAAAAAAAGGTTTGAAAATTTTGCTGTGTGCTACACTTGATATCAGTACTTGATACGTGTGACATTAAATCATTAAATCTGTCCATGTGCTTTCAAACCTTGAATATAAATTATGATAATGCATTTTTATTACACCAGTTGATTACACAGTCGTAGCATCAGACAAAAGTTTTTAAAACCTCAGCTACACTTGTCTTTCCATTTTATGTTTTAGTATTATTTCCACACTTGTGTAGACAGTCTGAGACTTGTATGTTTGATGTAATGAAATAAATCAGTATTATTTTCCTTCTACTTGTTTATTTAATATATATTTGTCAGTCCTCATGAACTATCAAACATTTTGAAAGACCATGGCTTTTCTGTCATATGTATTATATCTAGTATGCATCATATATATGACAGAGAATCCATGATCTTACAGCCGTTTTGATAGTAAATAGTATACATTACACATGACAAAAGCCATGATCTTTTAAACTGTTTCATATACATATATATACGAAATACAAAAGACTTTTCATTAAATGTACTTGCCTATAAGCAAGATCGTGCGCAAGAAGTCCCAAGCGTAGTCTTGTGAGCACTAGAAACAGTTCATCCTCAGATGACGAAGTTCGAATGCGAAGTTTGTTCTCACTTTGAGTGTCTGTTTTCCTGGACAGCCTGAACACAAGGTTTTTGATATCTGTTACTGCGTATGTGTACAGGTGTTGGAAGTCTGCTTGTGTCAGGCCAGTATAAAACTTCATGGCTTTCTCATCTTGTACAGCTTGAAGTCCAAACACTTTTTTTTCTGCTATTTCTTTCTGACGGGTAAGGTCGACATTCTACATATGTAACTGGCGTTTCCGTTGTAAACACAGATTTTTGTTGTTAGTGGCCTCCTTCCTGGCTGCAGCGAGATCGCAGGTAGTCTTTTGCAGTTTATTTTCTAGTTCTGAAATTCATTGTCTCATTTTGTCCATTTCCTCGCACATGTTTTCTGTAGCTCTTTGCTTGTGTGTATATGCAACCAGTAAGTCCTCAGTCCCGACGCTATAGCTGCGATCGTTAACTGGTACGTACGTAGTTGTCGTCTAGGCCGCCATATTGAATTCTTCTCGGAGAGTTAACACTGGAGGGGTTAACATTGCAGCATCGTCAAAACTATCGCTCATTTGTTCATCTGTCCCCCCATTTTCATCTTCCATGCAGTTTACGGTGTATTTAAGCTGTGGTCGTGGTTTCGGCTCTTTAATCTAGCGTAGAGGAAATAATTTGGATACACTATCATTGTATTTACGTTTGCCGTTGGGGAAATGTAAACTACATACTGGATGTCCGTCAGTAGGTACAAATTTGCTGATTTTTCTTGAGCTTCTAGGTCGGGAAATATTTTCTATCCAAGTGTCTCTTAAGGATTTGTGGTTTGGAAACCTGTAGAAAATAATTTTTTTGTTTCTAGTTCAGTTTCTTAAAGTGTTATGAAACATTTCATCAAATATCATATAAGAATGTTAAAAAAGAGAACTGCGACAGTCGTGTGTTGAGCTGTACAAATACCCTTGTCATTCAAGATTTGGTCCCCAAAAGGACGAAGAAATATCTACAAAATCCAAAAAGCAATGAAGCAAGACAATTTGGACAAATCTGGTAGAGATTCACCCAAGGTAAATTGCCACCACGTTTGAAGTCAATCTGGTCGAAGATTTTTGAGGTGAAGTCGAAAATATGAATCACTTTAGAAAGCCCATTGGCTCACATAGTTATCAATAGGAAAAGTGCATTTACTGACAAGTACCAGAATTGAAAATCTCTTTAAACATCAGGAGTCCACAGCATTGACACTTAGTGAGCAACTTTGTTTGACCCTTGTACAAAAAACATATCAACCAAGTTTTAGCTTAATTTGAGTGACGGTTCTGCAGAACAAGTCAAAAATAGCAAAAATACACAAAAATAATTTAAGAAAAAATATAAAAAGTCGCAGCACCACTCGGTGAACAAATTAACATCAAGGAGTGTTGCTGTGTGATATCAAAATAATCGGGTGAGCGGTTTCAGAGAAGTTTTTATTTGAAGATTTGTCCAAAAAGAAAACAATCCAACTATCACTGGAGCGTGACCATCTGAACAAATCTGGTAGACACCTACCCAAGGTACATTGCCACCAAGGTTGAAGTCAAAGAAGGTTTTGGGGAAGAAGTCAAAAATGTGAATTAGCATTAGAATGCCCATTGACTTACATAGTATTAAATATGAAAGATTCATTTACCGATAAGTATCAGAATTGAAAAAAAACGTTAATAATCAGGAATCCACATCATTTCCACCTAGTGAACAAGTTTGTTTGACCATTCTGCAAGAAACACATAAACCAAGTTTCAGTTTAATCTGAGTGACAGTTCTGGGGAAGTTCAAGATAGCAAAAACACACACACAAAATATAATCGAAAAATTGCAGCGGCACCTGGCGAACAAATTATAAACTAGGATTCTCTAGAAATGTCGTTTGTGATAGCAATCGGGTAAGCAGTTTCAGAGAAGATAAACGATTTGCCCAAAAAAGAAGAAACAAACACAGACCAAAACAAAAAAACCCCAAACATTTGAACAAGCTTATTAGAGACCCATTCAAGGTACATTTCCCCCAAGTTTGAAGTGAATTTGGCTGACAGTTTTTGAAAAAGAAGTCAATTGTTGACGGCAGACAATGGACGACCACAGACTAAGGTACACAATATAAGCTCAGCTGCTAAGAAGTCAGCTGAGCATTAAATCCAAAAATCAATGGAGCGTGACAGTTTGAATAAATCTGGTTGAGACTCATCCAAAATATATTGCAACCAAGTTTGAAGTCAATGTGGTTTATGGCTTTGGAGAAGTACCTGAATTGAATAAATCCTCAAAAATCAGGTATCCACAGCATTGCCACCTGGTGAAGAACTTTGTTTGACCCTTAATTCTACAACATACATATTCACCAAAATCTAGCTTAATCTGAGTGACGGTTTGAAAGGAAAAGTCGAAAATAGAAAAAACACACACAAAAAATCAGGAAAAAAATATATAATTATTAATTGCCGCAGCACCTGTTGAACAAAGTGAACACTAGGAGTGCTAGGAGTGTTCTTGTGTGATATCAAAGCAATTAGGTAAGGGCTTTCAAAGAAGGGTTTTTAACATTTGCTCCCAAAGAGACCCCCCGCCCCAAAAAAAAAATACCGGAGCGTGACCATTTAGACATACTTGGTAGGATCCCACCCAAGGTACATTACCACCAAGTTTGAAGTTTATATGGCTGAAAATTTTTGAGAAGAAGTCAAATTAGAGACAACGAGGGATTAAGGACCCTAAGATAAGCTCAGTTACTGCAAAGTCAGCTGAGCTAAATGAAAAACAGTATTGCTTCCGTAGCTACCCTTGTGGTAAATTTACTGTAAACTGGAATTACCTTCAAGACAAGCGTTGAATGAAGGGTGCGCCATTTGCTGGTCATGCTGACAACAAAGTCGAATCAGTTCATCTCACAAGGTAAGGTAAGCATACTGGCAAATTATGAGAAGAGTTAAAAGTGTGTTTGGAGTCCTTCCCCAACATGGTTTTATGAATCACGCAGAAGATGTGTTCAAGTGAGTATATGAGGAGGGTGATTCGCCAGATCCCGTTCAAGAAGTTGGTATTGGAGAGAGATGCACCATATCTGGTCCCTACCACATTTTATGACTCCAGGTCCCATCCTGCAATGGTTCTGGAAGCTGCGAAACTGGGCGCCTGTACTAAGGATCTACCCCTATCCACGGTGTGCAAAATCAGGAGAGTCGTCACCAAGTCGCCAAATAACTATAATATTATCTTTAACCACACACACACACACACACACATACACACACACATATATATACATATATTATCATCATCATATAGTCATCTTCTTTAAAACGGAGGGGAATGTGTTAACTATTATCTTTAACCACACACACACACACACACATACACACACACACACATATATATATGTATATGTATATATATATATATATATATATATATATATATATATATATATATATATATATATATATATATATATATATATATATGTTGTCTACCATTTGGACCTTTTATGATCTGTCTGTTACTAGTCACTTGTTATATTTTGGGATGCTACATGTTTCTGAATACTGTCAGATGGATTTCAATCTGTCTACATGATATGAAATGCAGTGTATCAGAACTCTTTCCTTCTGAGCAGTCGGATTTGATCTGATACTTTAGAGGAATGTAGTTAATCTTTGGTAGACATATGGGCAGTACACATTGGCAGCAGGACAAATTTGATCTGGCTAGTAGTAATGTGTTTTGATAAATTAGTATTTGGTATTTCAATCAGGAGGATAGATTGTGGTCTGACTTACGGGTTGTTGAAATTAACGATAGTATTTGAAATCAGTCAGATGAATATTTTCTGGCTGACTGATTGTTCAAATCTTAAATTGGAGTTGTCACCCAGTAATGCAGCAGCCCATGTCCTAACCACTCTCGGACTGTAAGTAATATTGTATACTGCATATCATGTCCATCCAATGCATATTACTAACAGCTTTCCAGGTATTTGGCTAACTGTTGGGAGTTGTGGAGGTAACACTTGTACCATTTTTCATTTTTATAGACTTGTGTTAACTGTGTGACACTCAGGGGCATGATACATTGGCACTAATATTTAATCTTTTTTCCCCTTTAGGTAGTTCACAAGGGCTGCACTAGCCAGAGACTACCCGCACACTAGTTAAGGCAGGCATCTTCTTTAAAACGGAGGGGAATGTGGTATGGGTGGCGGCAATAAGTGCTCCCCTGGTGAAAGACAATAATAACTGGTCCCTGGGTGAGAGTTGGTGGGACCTGGGCCGTGCGACACGGCAGATCTATGCATTGGAGCCCTAGCTGTGGAACAGCGTAGGCGGGTGTGGACTGATCCAGAACCCATTAAGTCCCGTCCCTTTGCTACACTGACACCATCATCAATTACCTGGGCCTTCCATGGTAAATGATATCATGGTGTATATGGCCGGCACTATACTATATTAACACACGCATGATAAACCAACTCGCTCCACAAGTGAGGGTGGTGGTGGCGGGGGGGGGAGGGGTCCGTAGATGACGATGCACTTCAAAATTTCGATGTAGAGGGTTCAGTTTTTCTTTTCATTTGTAATTGGGCTACTTCTCTGAATTTCTTACGAAAACCAGGCTGACGCTTGCTAATAACTACATTTCTGACATGAATTTTTAATGGGTGACTACCTGTCTCAAGTCAGGAGTGAAATTTGTTTCTTCACAATGGTTTTGAATGCAGAAAGTTGATTTTTTTGGTAACTCTTGAATCTGTCCCGTAGCTGTACTGAACTTTGCTTTCATTGTTGGGTGGAAGTTTACTTATGTGGGAACTATATGGTGTTTACTATAGAATACCCATGCAAAGTTTTTTAATCCATGGTGTGGGGTCAAGGTCTCTCATATGCCATTCTTGATATGTCCACTGAGAGGACCACGAACTTGTGCAATGTAAAGTCGTATCTCTAACATTTCTCACGTAATATTGTGATCACCAGAATTTACACAGGTTGGCCAGTGACCTTGAGAAAGAGATTAAGGGTGTTTATGAAGTCTTATTTACATAGCCCGAAGCGCTCCTAGGTGAATTTAAAGCAATTTACTGAGCAGTTTTGGAGAAGCAGATTTTTTTCAAGATTTTTATCTTAAAGCTCTCCCCACCCCCGCTCCCCCACAAAAATATCCAAATCAATGAAGCATAACCAATTAATGCCGATGGGTTTATATGTACCTATGCCCAACAGGTTTGAAGTGAATCTGGACAACGTTTTTGGAACACTTGTTGAGAATAGGACCTATTGAAGTACGGACAGAAAGAAACCAGCAGCTGACACAGGATAATTAGATAAGCGCTGCGGACTTGTCTTTCAGCTGAGGTAAAAACTGTGCTGTCTATTTCTTAATGACAGTGTTCCATTCTCAGTTGGGGTGGTCCCGATGGTATGAATGTGGTGTAGGATATCAGAAGACACTCATCGTATTTAAACCACCCAGCAAACTTCTGTACGGTCAAAACATGGAAATGAACTGGGCAAGCAGAATATATTAAGAGCTCAGTTTCCCATGTGAAATGAAGTCTTAACCTTTTGTTTTCGTTCTTACAATAAATTTAAATTCAGTCATTCAACATAATTTATGAACACAATGCTCATTGACCCTTTTGGCCTGCTGCATACAGGGCAAAACGTGTGAATCTTTAGAGCTAGCAGTCTATCATACAATGAAATAATAAATCTGTACCAAAATATCTCCCACAAGTCAAAACCCCCACGGCATGCTAGAGACAGAATGCAGTCGTACTGCCTTACAAGCGTGACAAACTTGTATTCTCAAAGCAGAAGAAAGAACATGATCTGGAGGTTGTAGGGAAGAAATGTCTCATTTCACAAAAAGGCCATTTAAGCAGGAGCCCATCAGGGTACAGGGGGCTACACAGAAACAAGGGATAGAACATGTTGTCTGCAAAACACGCTTGAACTTGCACAACTGTCACCACAATTGAAAAAAAAGGACATCTCTGTGCGAAACAACATGACCTATCCCCCCCCCCAAACACACACACACACACACACACACACACACACACACACACACACACACACGCAAAAATAGACATGAAGAAAAAATACAGTCAAACAATATGGCCTTACTATTGGACTATGGCTGCAACAACATGTAATCCATTGTACAAATTTAATCTCACCCTTCAGATGAGACACGCAAGAACAGGACTTTGGCAATCAATATCTTGGACTACTTGTGATTGTATGTGGTCCAAAATTGGAAAAAAATTGACATGCCACAATCAAGAAAGAAAAAGAGAGACAAAGGATTGCAATATAGTCAAAAGTTTGGATACAAGGCATACAGTTGGGGGCTGATGATTTTACCATGCTAGGAAAGGAAAACTTTATTAGGATACCATTCTGTCTATCCTTCTCTTATCTTTCAACGAAAATGAATGACTTCCTTATCCAATATGTGAAATGCAGTTACCATAAGCAAATCGGGCACTGATTACTTCCGTACATATTCTTGGGGCCTCGAGATATGTATATGTACATATATATATATATATATATATATATATATATATATATATATATATATATATATATATATATATATACATATGTGTATATATATGTATATATGTATATATATGTATATATATGTATATATTCATATATATTCATATATATATGTAATATTTATATGTATATATGTGTATATATATATATATATATATATATATATATATATATATATATATATATATAATTTTTAGAACTAGCTTTCCCTTTTCTGTGACTTCTC
>CAXHWN010001522.1:325000-514031 GCA_964020975.1 Hermodice carunculata | reverse complement strand
TTTTTCGCTCAGCACGTACACAAGAAGAATGTACATCGGCTAAATTTTGCCGCGGTAAACGTTGGTTTTGCTTTCCTTCCAAAAATTTGACGTTTTGTGCCAACAACGGACGCATCACTGTCCCGCTTGGAACTCTTCTGCTTACAGTTACATATATCAAGCGATTGACATTTCAAAGTAAGGGAAGGGCATACTGGAATATCACTGTTTCTAGACGTGGCCCAGTAGCATGCAGACTACTCTGGTATGAAAATATTAGTGAAATATATCAGCACTCTACATCCATGCCTCTTACGATTGGTCCTGTAAAAATTTCGGCATGTGACATTAAATCGTACATCGTTTTGATATCTTATGGTAATAAGATAGATATTTACCCAATTGGTTGCATAGATCGTATTCTAGAAGGACTTTACTGTTCTAAACGTTTATGGTGCTCCGGAATTAAACTGTCATATCAAGTAGCAGAAAGATTTATCTCACGGGAAAATGCCTTAGGAATAAAACACATCATCAATGAGTGTTTGGTATATATGCAACATGCGGTCAAGTATTTGATCCGATATGCGGCATATTGTACAGATGCTTATCTAAACGTATGTTCTACTAAAGCAGTACAGCAAAAAGTTTTAAACAATGAAAGACAAAAAAGTCATGGAGTTCCTTTATTTTACACCAGCAACTGTGACCGAATTATGTACAGTGAGGAACACTGGTGCTATTATGGCAACTTCAGGTTACCGCTTTGGCTAATTATTGGTGAAACCAGCATGCACATTGATATTTATGTCCTTCAATTACTTGTAATAAATAGATCTGGGCGATGTTTGCATGGCCACTTTGCATTTGGATTTCCAGGGACCAATGAAACGAAATTTTTCTGTGGAAAACACGACAAATTTAATTTACATTTACTACAAAATACGTACCTTATCAGATTTATATATAAATGTAGTTGCAGTTGCGTGGACGTCAATTTTCACTCTATTTATCAGTTTGTTTGGAAAGGTACCCTCATTAAAAAGGAATTAATTAATGTTTTGTCTGTACATTCAGAAATAACATTCACTAAGCCCTTTTGGAAAACACCAGACACGAAAACGAAACAAATAAGACAAATTTTGGTCACTCACAGTGTAGCTGGGCTACATTTTAATACCCAGGTACGAATCTTCATACGCGCAAGCCCTTCATTGATATTTAAACTGTTTGATGGTCCGACTATACATCAGCCTTCATTACACAATAAACATGGCAATTCAGTAATGACAAAAAAAGGTAAATATGGAGTATCCACCACAGGGCATATATTTCTTGCTGAAATAACCTTGCCGTCCTTGGCCAGTGATGCAACTTATAAGATTAGTGTTTATTTCCAGAGTGAAATTCCTGCAGACACTTGTATGCATGTAATTGCTGCTAAAATCCAAAGTAGGACTTTTCACTTGGCTTCGTACTTTCCATTCGTATCATATACTGATATTAAACTATTCAGGTTAAAACATATCATACTTGTCTCAACCTTTGACACATACATCAATTTCTCATTAATACATTTTGAATGGAAAGGGCCTATAATGTCTATGTGCCCAAAAGGTGGTTTGGTAATTTACAATGCAGATAATGTTTCACCTGAGACCCAAATTGCGAATTTTTGCAAGAACTGGATGAAATGGAATATGCCCGATCTTATCAGAGTTACATCTTCACATTCAGTTTTGATTGTCATTCTCTATTCGTTCTTACTCAACACATGGACGACATTGACATTTTCATTTTATCAGGTTTCTTGCAAAGGCATTATAAAATATTGCATGCCTAGGAACTATCAAACAAAAAGAAATCATGGATCTTTTATTCAAACTGGCCATAAAAGATGTTTTGTTGTGACTTACTTTCCAACCCCGACAATGAGAGAACCTGAATGTGTTTTACACATGCTTAACTCTCAACCAAAAGATAAATTTATTTTAATAGTACAGAGCAATATACATTCTGAAACCAAGTGTCCTGGTAATAGTCACATTTATCAACCTGACAAATTTCACGTATGGTGTGATTTACATACATATACAGTAGGGGATGGTGTCTTTACATTCTCGTCAATTTTTCGACTCGTAATTCACAACAGACTCTTATCGATTTTAGCGTTGCATATTCATATTTCTGCACGAAAATGTGATCAAATGTCCCACGACAATGTCACAAATATTCATACAGTGACTGCAGGTAAATGTGCATTACACTGCAAGCTTTTGGAAAGAATCAAAATTTCGATGAAAACACAATTTCCACAAAACGCAGAACTTGAAATAGGACAAAATTGTCCTTATTCGTATATACTCACTATTCTGCATAATTGTACTAAATGGGTTTACAGTCCTACACCAGACCCCAGGAGAAACCTCGTTATAATAATAACACAATTATCTCGTATGCACTGTGAACAACATATGTATGATTTGTTGTTGACTTCAGTCGGACGCAAAAATTGTCATTTACATATCGTCGTAAATTTATATTATCTACTCCGACAACATAAGGTTTTGGCAGCAGAAACGTTTTCCAGAAGATACACGTTTGCATTCCAAGGACAAAGGACAAACGAGTTGCGTTTGATGGGTCGATATGCATATCACTTCCCACACATTGACATATACAGTGTGTCTGTTCCCTTGAACTGGATCAGTGCAAACAAAGAATGTTATTATCGTCATTCTTTATTAATCGGAATTAATGATTGGACTGAAATGCGTATTTTTCAATATGGGATATTTTATTCTAAAATTTCGAAAATGATACTAAAGCTGTATTATACATCTATTATCTTTATAGGCTTACGCTGGCAACACGTAAGTCTTCAAGTGCTATCTTTCTTTGTACACACACACACACACACACACACACACACACACACACACACATATATATATATATATATATATATATATATATATATATATATATATATATATATATATATATATATTTACATATGAAGGGCCCGAGTCCCTCAGTTCTTTATAATGCTAGTATTTTGTGATAAATATTGATCTTTTAGGTCATAATGAAGGTCACAATGTACTCATTGTGTGGTAAATTAAAAGCTAAAGATTAATTTGCAGCTCAGGGGCAAAGGCAATGAAATGAGTTTCCTTTCCCCAGAATCAATATAATAATTTGGTAAAGAGCTAATTTAATTATATGTTGTCGAACTGGAATAAGGGGAACAAATATGAAAGTGTGAAATAACTAAAATCCATTTAACTAAAAAAAAAATAAAAAAAAAAAAAACGAAAAAACAAAAAAACCAAAACAAAACAAAACAAAAAAAAAAAAAAAAAAAAAACAAAAAAAAAAAAACAAAAAAAAACAGTTGAAAAGAAATGAATTATGATAACATAAACTACTTGTCTGGCCAATAATTACTTTAATACGAAACTAATCATTTTGGCCTATCAAGTTTTGAACAGGATTTTACAAGAAGGACTAAACCAGGACACAAAAGATTCACTGATGAGAATTGGGAAACAATAATATGAGGGAAAGACAATTTCATATTATTATTATTATTATTATCATCATCATCATCATCATCATCATTAAAGACAATTTCATATTATTATTATTATTATTATTATTATTATTATTATCATGATTGTTGTTGTTGTTGTTGTTGTTGTCTTTGGTTTGTTTTGTTTGTTTTTGTTATTGTTTTGGAAGTTCAGCCTGCCATATATTATCCTTGAAACTGACAGCAGAATATGTAAAAGTTCCTCCCAAAGCTTGCCATTGAAACCAGGCCAAGCATGTTCAAAACTGTCTGGTACTCTTCTGTGCTGGGGTGCATTGAAAATTTATTTATGGAAAGCCAATGAATAACTTAAGACCCATTTTTTACATCTACGCAGTCATTATCACTCTAGATTTGTGCCTAATTTGGAAAATTGAATTTGATGTCTTGATACTGTGTAACTCCTCTTTCATTCTGGAATTTCACATTTTATATGCATGTTCTACCTCTATTATTGGAGAGGTACTTGATAATGTATCACCATTTACTCAGTATGGACTCGCTGGCTTATAAAAGAATGAGAATATTTGAGAAAACATGAAACAAATAATCAAGTTGCAGAATTATGTTCGCGAAAATCATATACCAGCCATTCTAATATTTGTTGGTTTTGATAAGACTTCCATATATAGATCTGAAAAATGTTTGCAATCACTTATCTATAAAAAAAGTATCAGCAAAATAATCTCCAAAAACTGATTATACTTTAAAGAATGCATGTTTTGGTAATAATGTGGAGGAAGGTTAGTGTACATTTGAATATGATAGATATGTATGACTGTTCAAATCTTTGATACATGACATTTATGAAAAATTTGGAGATTCTGGCTTCAGGCAAAGCGTAGGTATTCCTGTACTTGCAAATTGTGCACCTTTGTTTGCTAATTTATATTTATTTCATCACGAATATCATTTTTGGAAAATGTAACAAGGAAAGGCCTTCGTGGTAAATACTTTAAAATCGACCTTTGATATTTTGATTACCTACGAAGCATCAATGATACATACTTCAAATAATGCATTTAATGCATATAGCCAAGTGGTTTAGACTTAACTCTATCGCCACTGCATTTCTACCAAAGTTAAACTGACCGCTGAATTTATAAACATATCTTTCAATTATTTTGACTGACTTGATGCCACATTTTGTATCTCAAACAGTTGTCATGGTATTTATTTCCACCTGTCAGTATACATCATGGTTTGAATTTTGAAAGGCCAGTTGCAAGTTCATAAGGTCACTTCCAAGGCCAAAAGGTCATAACATTTGCTGGCTATCTTTGAATTAAAGACATAAAACACACAAAGAAAGAGGTGTATCATATTTTGTCATTCATTTCATCTTTTAATTGATCCATTTTTGTTCCTTTGAATTAATCATATATATTTATAGCCAGCACAGTAAAAACAGGTTAAACAGAATCAAGTGAACATTGTTTTTTTGCTTGTGCTACAGAGGACTTATGCCAACCTTGTCAGCTTATACAGGCAAGCTGCAGGTTACAATCCCTTTCCTCTTATTCAAACCAACAGTTCATGTCTCAAATGTTGTCCAGCGGCCTGTGGATAATTTGACTACAGTTGCTTCCCGCAATTAAAGACTTAAAAAAAACTATTGACAATGACTCGCAATGTTTATACTTGGATATAACGATGTTAAATGATGATGATACATTTAACTCAAACTGTATGACAAACAAGATCTGTTCCACTTCAGTGTTGGTAAATACCCTCACATGCATCGTAATAGTCCTATTGGGCCTGCTTACAGCGTCTGTGTGTCACGGTTGATTACATTTGCTAAAGAATGCACTGATTTTAACAGCCTTCTACTCTGCCACAACCTCATTGTATATACTTTTACATGACAAACTGGGAAAACAGGGATATTCAAAAATGAAGTTTTGAAATTTGTTGATAAAAAGTACTCTTAATTACGCAATTGAAATGTTATATGACTGAGGTTTTGTGGGAGTGTTAATTGTACTCAACACTTAATAATGGTATTAGTATGGAAAAAAAAACTCTTAAAGTTTATAGTTGCATGCACCACATCGATTAAATATACCAATAACTTAAAGTTAGTCATTGACATCGGGCAGGAGAGATATGTTTTCCTCTTTATTACATTTATGTCTGGTATATGTCTATCTTGATCAAACTGGACTTCAACACGGCTTGTATGCCAGCTGGTTTTGTGGATGTTTGGAGTTGATGGCAGATGCATGGCTCCATGAATGTTCCGAACTTGTATGTTATTGGGCATGGACATGTTTACTTTTCATACTTGGATGGATTCGAAATTGGCCCGAATTTGAATATCGATTTTGATAAGGTATGGTCACTGATTATTTCGGATCGTGAAAAATATAAATTTATTCATGGGTGTTTAGAGTATTTCATAATTTTGTCCTTCTATCCGACAGTGTATACAAATTCCAAACACCTATGCATAAACGTTAATGATGATTGGGTGTCAGACGTATTTGGCTTTTCTCGTGGTGTCTGGCAGCCATGCCATCATTCACCACATTATTATTCATTGCTTAAGAAATATCTGCTTATTTTTTGTGTTTGGGTTTAGGGTTTGGGCGTTTCAACAGATGTATGTTTTGGTTATGGGCTGGTTTTGTTGAAATTATGGCAATTGCAATTAGCACACACAATCTGTGAGGGATGAACTCTATCCTCAAACATTTTTCAATTCATCTTATTTTGCTTTAGGTTTTTTGTGCGATGATGGTTCTTGGAGTTGTTAAGACTTTTATTTTAAAAGGAATTACGCCTCGATCACAAAGAGCAAAAAATTCCCAATTTGCAAATTACACCTTTCTCTCAGTATAGATAGTGAAATACATAATAAATTTTTTTTTTTGACTTTTGAAATTAATTTCAATTTGAAGGCAAACTTACATAATTTGGATTCACACAATTTTATGTGTTCTAAATACCCACCTTTTATTCTGACCCCAAAAAGTGTAAGTACCTGGGCAATAAACAGTCGTTCTGTTAAGACGGAAATAATACAACAAAAAGAAATAGTATGAAATTTAAATTATCTCCCGCAGGAGAAAATAATAATTAATGCTTGATACATGGGATAAAATTACATATGAAGCTTGGCGGTGTACATTTTTTTCCTTCGGCAAACTTCAAAGGTTGAATTAGGATATATGTTGGCAATGATAGATTTAGCCAATTTTCGTTTAAATCTAATGACTGCAGAACTATATAAGTTAAAATTGATATTACAAACGGTGATCATTTATCTGAGCAGCCAGCTTAACAGTGTATATGTCTGACATTGAAATATTCAAGGTGAGAGGACATTACTGCCACTTGCGTTATTTTTCAAAAATCGATAAAATTATTTTAGGACTGTCACAGTTGAGAAGACTGAGCAGACAATCACTTGATATGGGTACCGAAATGGAACAATGATTTGAACTAAGGTATAAACAAACCGAACTTGATTATATACATATATCTTGAAAAAATTTATTTAGACCCAAATAGATTCTACCTCACACTTTGTCAGCGAATTGAGGATACAAACAGTTAGACAAATGAAAGTCTAGTCAGATAAATCAGCATTGTTTCTGCAAAACTGAAGTGTTGAGTATAAAAAAATCATCTTGGAATGTTGCCACATGATCAAATTATTCGGTCTTTTGTAGATCCTTTCCCGGGAAACATCGATTTTGGAATGTGCTTGCAACATAATTGTAAAGCTTTTAAAATATATACCTTCGTTCGACGGCTATTTTGCTGACACTGGTATTGCTATCTTTTCACACGTATTGATGTCTTTCACTTCAGTCAGCCAGACTTTGTCCCTACTGTGCCACCAAGCCAGTATCAAGGTGAAAGGGCTTGCAAACGACAAGGGACAATCTGAAATAAAGAGTGCAATTGCAAAATGAAGGGAATTCTTTTCCGTCTATATTTTCCACGACTTGTGTTCCTCGCGTTGCACCTTGGAAATCAAAGTTTTGAAAACCATATGTAATGTTGGGATATCTGATTAGTGTCAGTGTTCTTGCGATGAGTACCTGTGTTCTATTTAACTGCTTTGCTTGATGCTCAGACTTTCTGCAGATTTAAGCAAATAAAAACTAACAAGTTTTCCACGTTTACTACCTTTTGACATTTGAAATTCAAAACGTTATTAAACTTCAGACGTCAAAACGTACCGATATGTCTTTTCTTCCATAATATATTTTGTAAATTGAGAGCTGGTGATCACCTGATGCCAAACCGTTGCAAAACGTAATGACTCATCTAATAAGCAGTAATTAGGTCAGAGTAAATACGGTAACTTCATACAAATTTGGTTCGTAAAGGCCACAAGACACATTTTGTCCCTTGAAATGAAAATAATGATATTCTATAAACGTCGCAAAACAATGACTAAAACTTTTCGTAAAACAAAGAAAAAATCAGATGATTATGTAATTATAAAGCCCAATGTTTTTATGCAATAATTATATATTCGGTGTTTTGCTATACATAAAAAATAAATGCAATGGTGATATATCCAGACTTACAGAATTTGGGAAAACTAATGCAGAACCTAGTCCTTTTTCCACAAGGTACTTTTCAAAAATATATAACACTCCGAGCGTTTGAAGGGTAGTAAAGTTTTTAAAAGAATCTGGCGATAGAGATTACACTTCTATCTACCGAACCATCCTGTTTTAGGGGGCATGTTTGCAGACAGGGTCAGGACTCCATTTTTACCATATAGATCATCCCGATTCAGACGCCAAAAGGACATTAAATGAAGCTGCGTATGAGTGTTTAGCAAATAGAATATTCAGCGCACTGAGCCATATTCACGAATATAGTTTACTCTCATCCACCCCTGACTTGTGTATCTTCCCAGCACCCAAATTCACTTGCTAACTTGAAGAATGACCGTTAAGGAAAAAGAGACTGGATGGTCCATAAGATATATCAAGGCTTATGATACATCAATCCAAAGTTTGGAAACTGCAGATTTGTTTCAATATAATCAATTGGCCACACTAATATAGCAGATAAATAAGCAAGCAGGTATAAGTGTTGCTCATTTATGCGTTGATATAAAGGTAGCCTATGTTCGTTTGTTTTACATATTGCTATTCTTGAGTGTTCAGGGCAACCAAATAACATTTTCTTACTGAAATACTGGAGACAACTATATTTTAAAGCCTAATCGTGCTTTGGCATGATGTCCAGGTCACTAATAAATCACTTCACGACCACTTTATTGACAAATGCATTTAGCAACATATCTCACGTAGTGCATAGTGTGTTAAATTTTGGTGTTTGAACTATTATTATCATATTATCATTAAACGCGATGTCGAGACCCTGGAGACTGGTCCAGGAGCATTTTACAGAGCTTATACGTTAGCTGGGGGGCTACTTTTGCTTCTGTCATTATACAAGGGAGTAGAAGTATTTATATTCAGATCTCTTTGTCAAACTTGGCGGAATATATTGCTCTTGCTAAAGTAGCGTCTCGGAGAAAATTAGCTGTTTATTATTTTCTTTCACCACCAAGACACTGAGCTTGGTATAAGAATGAAGTCACAATATGTTTGGTAAAAACGTCCCTAATTGCCAACTTTTTAAGGCTGCTGTTGGTTATCATCAGTAATTGAATAAATAATTGTTAGCATTGCTAAGCGAGTTTCGCGGAAAATTAATATTTATGTAAGCCCCAGTTGCTTGAATATAATATTTTTCATGTAGAGTCTAGTATACTTGACAGAAATGTCTCGATATGAATGTAAGACACCAATTGTTTTTTTCCGTGTATTTTATTTTATTTTATTTTATTTTATTTTGTTTTATTTTATTTTATTTTATTATCATTATCATTATTTATTATTGTTATAATGATTTGGTTTTAGATTTCGCATTCTGAAAAAAAATACTAAGATCGCCATTGGCTGGTCTGAACCCAAGTGAGGGAAAGGATTCAGAACATGTCACCGAATAATATAGCTAGAGGTAGAAAATGCATACTTTCCAGCATAAATATATTTCTACTGGTCAACATAGTGAGATGTCCTTAGTGCCCTGCATTATCATGATTAAATCTTTAATGAAGAGGAAGATAGGTGGCAGGTAGGCTATATTAATTAAAAAAATAAAAATGGTGAGCCCCCATGCACCGAATTAAACTTCACATTAGCTTGGAGGAAGTCTAGATATTCCTAGGGTTGGGGGTTTAACATTTAGACTGTCCATTAGTCTGAAATTTCAAATGTGTAAAGATCTATTGTTTAGAAGGTGCAATTTTCCTATGGGTTGATGTTTGAACGGTCAGGGAAATTATCCTAAAAATTTAATGTAAAACAAATATATGCAGTGAGCAAGATTTCGTACACCTGCATCTAGTACAACTGTAGTTTGTAAGCTTACACTGATGAACACATGAAGAATTTTATATGTTTGAAACTTTGACTGGGCTCCAACTCGGGATTTGAGGGAAAATCCAGGGTCGAGTAAATCTTGCAATTTCCTGAGTGTTGTTGAATTTATCTGATAAGGCTAGTAATTGGCCTCTATTGTGCTCACTGGTACTTTGATTTTATTTTGAAGAGAATGTAGTGTCTTTTATTGTCACTGTGGGAGTGCCTTTTAATCAATCTGTGTTTTACAATTACCATTAACGTGAGATAGCAGGTCCACAAAAGGAACCTTCACTTACCGGACAGTGCTATAAGGTAGCTGTTTTCAGCATGCATATTTTGGTGTGTTCTGAGCGCATACTAACAAAGTATTTGAGAAATTAAAATTTGTTTAGGTCCGTAAGAAACGTCTTCTACCTGTAAGCGAAACTAACGAAATGCTGTCAGTATAGTTTAGATTCAAGTGTTGAAAATCCATGGACATTCTGTGGTTTCTTCAACACAGGGGCTCATCTGGCCTCTCTCTGCCCTAGAACCACATGATGGTCGTGTCTCATGCTGATATCCATCCTTATAATTGGTTAATTCCTTTCTGCTCATGTGCAACACGTACAAACACACAATGCTTAAATTCCATATAAATGAAATTTACTTATCAAAAGACTCTCCGCTAAAACAAGTTAACAAAACAGAAAGGTGGAGATCAGTATTCTCTCATACCTGGTGTGAGGAAAAATGACGCAAGCACAAAATGTGGCCTGTAAAATAAAGTGGCTTCATTATATGTTGTTCTCTCAAAAAGAAAACAAAAACTGTTTGCATGCACTTCTGCCTGCATGTAATGCAAAGCTGCGGAAGCATTTCACGAACCAGATGCCCGGTGGCTACTGCCAGACTCAGACATCCCACCAGCTGCAACCAATTAGCAGTTGATAAAAACCACAAACATGTGTCTTCTTGTATCACATATCTGTTGATGGGGTGCAGTTGGGCTGTTGGAAAGGCCAGGCAGTTAAAATTCTAACTCTTGGAATGATTTTTCAACCGCAGAAAATTCAATATCACAAAATGTACTTTGCCCAAGATTCGAGTCTGAGGGTTCGATTCAAGTTGATAGAAGATGGTAGCACAAAATTGTTTCATTTAAAGCATGACAAACCAAATTATTTTGAAGAGTACTCAAAAATTGGTTGAGCTTTTCCGTTTTTATCATTATATCAATATAAGGGAAACCATGCCACTCCATCAGCATTTTATCCCCCCCCCCCTTTCCCCTTAAGCTTATGCCCTACATAAATCTACGAAGATTGAAACATCCTCGACACCGGATAGTCGGTCACTTAACATTTTACTCCTTTAAAATTGCACAATGAATTTGCATCATGGCCATACCCTCTTGAGGCATGTATGTATGTATGTATGTATGTATGTATGTATGTATGTATGTATGTATGTATGTATATATGTATGCATGTATCTGTCTATGTATGTGTGTATGTATGTGTGTGTGGAGGCAGGCATATAAGCATGTGTGTTAGAGCATGACTATTAAAATCCATTTTGGTCCCAAACAAGTATCCGAGCATCAGGCGAATATGGAATGCTGAAAGAATCTTCCATGCCACTTTGTAGGCATGGAAAGATCGGTACCACAAATTAAATAATTGAGCCAAAAACAGGTCGACGTACTGTCCAGTTGTATTTCCTAACCATACTCGGCACTAAAACAACAAAACTGCAGTTTGCGGACGTACTGACTACGCAGCTGGCATTTGATGAATTGTAACGAATATGACAACCACATACGTGTACCGGTACTTAAAAATATACAG
The DNA here is from genome assembly GCA_964020975.1 of Hermodice carunculata. Classification (NCBI taxonomy): domain Eukaryota; kingdom Metazoa; phylum Annelida; class Polychaeta; order Eunicida; family Amphinomidae; genus Hermodice; species Hermodice carunculata. Next base: position 502,221 of record CAXHWN010001522.1, on the reverse strand, counting down.
TACGGAAAAAAAACATGCCTACGTGAATATACATGTATGAGCCGCTGCACAGAAAGGGATCAATCTTTCAAAACATTTGAAATGCTTATGAAGATAATATTTCTTCCTTTTATACAAAATTTTACCCTTCACAGACTAGTAAAGCCGCCAAGGAAAAACCAGAGGTAAAACCCTTTTGTGTATTTGGGCCGCAAAACTCTGAAACCATCTGTTCTGCTCATGCAGTATTAATCTCAGGGTGGAGATGCTGAACTTCTTCTCAATAATACTTATTACTCTCTTTCAAGTAAAACAATAATTTTATTCTAGCGTGTTGTATGTCCGACCTAAAATGAATACGCCCCCAAACCGGCTCCTTTAATCAGCGCAAAATATCACGTGCCTCTTGCCCCACTTCGTCAGTCACGTGGCGTTCAAGGCAAAATTATGTAACGTATCAGAAAAATTGTTTTCGCTTCCTGCGAAACGCGAGAATATTTTATTGTCTTCTGCTTGATCATTAAGAATCTTGAATTTCAGAATATATATATATATACATATATATATATATATAGATAGATAGATAGATAGATAGATAGATAGATAGATAGAGAGAGAAAGACAGAGAGAAAGAGAGAGAGAGAGAGGGAGAGAGAGAGAATAATAAGATGTTTCTTTGTAACAAGAATTCGGCATTCTTCTAATGATGAATTTTAAAAAGTCTAAGATAAGCTTAAAAGCTTCATAATGACCAAATAATTTGACATCAAGAAAGTCAGGAAAATTTCTGTTTCAGGGATCCCATTATCTTCTCATTATCGATATCAACAAAATCGTGAAGAATATTGTAAAATGTAAATTCACATCATAGGTTCTTGCATATAGAGCCTGCATTCACCTGGGTCCAGTAATTGGGACTGCCCATGAGCCAACGAGACAATTTTGGCTGGTTTACGGATGTGCACTCTTTGTGAAGATGGCTGGGAAGTACAGCATAGTCATAGGAAGCCCCAAGGCTTGGGCACAGAACAGGAACTGGTGGGACATTTTGCTCATCCCTGTGTACCAGGCGGGTATTACAATGTAAGTAAACAGTATATCGATAGGTCCACCTACCGATGTACCTTCGCCTTTTCCCGCTAGGTGCCACATCTACGTAATAATAGTGTAATATAATTTTAAAGTTAGTTATACAGGGAAAGTGTAAATGGGAATCTAGGACCTGTGTATGTCACATTGACAAGAATTCGGCAAAAAAAACCCCCAATAATAATTAATAAAATAAAATAAGATAATTTCAGTAGCGTCAACTTTAAAAATTCCATTTCAGGGACATTTCAGTCAGAACAAAGTTTATTTCACAATGTATATATACATGAAAATGCTTAGGGGCAAAAATTTCAGGTAATCATCTTTGGATTTCTGGATTTGAGAAGTTTTGCTGCACATGCTATTCTGATGATATTTTCATTGCTTCTTGATCTTTGAATCATGGTCACCCGATCAAGGACAAAGAGAAAATGTGGTGCTTGATCAGCCACTTAATGGTAAATAAGGTGTGAGCTTATTTTTTTTCAGGGCGGCTGAAGACGTGTCAAGCAGATTTGACGGCCTAAACATGGATAATTGAAACAAAACTATATATGTATCATGTATTCACATGCACATACATATTCAAATTAATTAGATTTCCTCTTTTACTGAATTGGGAAAATGAAGAGAATCTAATCATCAGTGCAACACACAATGAGCAAGAAAATTGTTTGCCTCGTGTTATAGACAACATTGCCAGTACAATGTAATGTATAATTAATCAAATATGTTATTGAATGGAAGCCTAGATTTAATGAATACATTGTATAAGGTTTTTAAAAAAATAATGAACATTTGCGCCAAACTCTCACATATACTAAGAGATAACATTGTATATACCACATGAAAGTTAGGCACCCTTTCACAATTATCCTGGGAAAAACACTGTACTGTTGGTAGTATGAATAGTATTTTTTACCATTACATTACAATTACTAGTGCACATGAGCACCGAGTGTATGACATGGGCCCGTATCACAGAAGATTATTATAAATGTTTTTGAACTTGAAGTGATTTATTCAATCTCATGCAAGAGAGTTAAAATCATGTTATCAATGTAGACCTACCTGGTTGCACGACATAGTGTATCAAGGTCAGGATTAAGATGAGATCCAACTTTCTTCGCCATTGCCATCTGTACCTTTTTCAGTGTATCAAGGGCATTTACATGTTCTCTGAAATTGTCATTTACGGTGTGATGAACCACAGACTTCGTGGCTTCATTTATGATTGTGATGCAACAGGGCGTTTTCCTACTTGGGAGGTAGAACTTGATCTGTAATAATAATTTAAACTATACATTAGCCACAATAAATGAAGGGGTTCTTTTAATGTACCCTGTACATGTACGAAGTAACAATAACAGCCCAGTGGTAGTGTACTACTGGACTGGTACACATTGTCAAATTGTCATTGCTATTTTACTACAACTTGTTAGGACTGTTGGCTCTGCAATTTAGCTAATGACCCGTGGATTAAACCTTGTGTTTTCCGTTCTGAATAAACAATTATTCCCATCAAAACACACACACACACAGACACACACACACACACACACACACACACACACACACACACACACACACACACAAACAAACAACTTCGTGGTATCCAATGGGAGGATACAACGAGATACTCTGACAAATCACCGATTGGAATACAATAATTAGGCAAGAGGACAGCAGCTTTCAAAACACTTGCCAAGGCAATAATACATGAACATCATGGGCTATGTAGCCACTTGAATTTTTTGAAAATTTAATTTACAGTTTATATTATCCTGAAGTCAAAAGACAAATATCGGCAAATGACTGTAACACTAAATAAAAAGAAAAATCTTTGAAACCCCACGCCATTTCCCTTGCCAAAATCATCGGACATGTCCTTGACCATGTCCATGCCACGCTTAAGCTGGAAATCATTGTTTCCATTGTCAGTGTGAAGGCTCATAGGCAATGGACTCTCACAAAGTGGCACTGGGATTTTCCCTGTTATTCCCAAGGCCTCATGCAGTGACCTGGCCAGTCTCTTTCTCAGGGTTTTTTTCATAATTTGTGAAGACATAACCCTATTCTCTTGCACACCAACTTTGTCTGTTGTTGTGTGGAAGTTTGCAATCATTTGCATCTCCTTCTCGCAAGCAACCTCCATTTGAATCAACACCGGTTCACATTTGTCGCTACGAATTTTCGAGTGGTATTCCTCAACACTCATACCAAACACCACAGTGAGTCAGGGACCAAGCTCTTTTGGAGTGTAAGCTCTAGATGTAGCAACTGGAAGATGTGACAATATGATTTCCATGTTTCTCCACTATTCTCTGTCCCCATATTTTCACCACAAATCCGACACGCAGTATTGTCAACCTGGACTGCACTTCTCAGAGTTCTCATGGCTGCAGTTGTCAATTCCATTGCCAGGTCCATGATTCTGTCTCAGGCAGAAGCATTTTGCAATGCTGATACTCAGGTCTGTTGTCTTCACATATTTAATTCCCATATACTACTGAAAACTGCTGCGAAACATCCACTTAATGGAGGTATCAAAAGCTACTACCCCTGCTGGCCAGACACCATGGCAGGTCTCCATTGATCTGAGACCCTGAGGCATAGCATAATGATTGGCTGAGCTGCAGCTCATTAATAATTCAGTGACATGGTCTCCCTAATAAATAGGGGATCTGTCATTGGCCATGGTATGGCTTGACGAGGGTATCTTTAGATCAGGAACGTTTGTGCTAATTGCTCTAGAAACCTGGACTAGTTCTAGACAGACAGACTTTTGGTGGGGCTGGTCAAAACTTTGTGCCACAATAAGGTCTGCTATGGAGGTAATTTATCAGTCAATGAATACGAAATGCACTTTGAAGGAAAATAACTTGCGACAGGTATCAGCAAAAGTTATTAGTAGTTCGATCTGATCCAAGTAATTCTCAACTTAAAGAAATGTCTTACCTCTAATGCATACTGTATGAAGTGTCAGTTACTATTGTCAGGTTTACATCTTTAACACATCATTTGTGTTACATCCACTGGGTATCTATATAATATATTTTCATTCATACCCAGAAACGTCAGAAACATTTGTTTCAATTTCGTTTTGGTTATCCCTGTTTCCCAAATTTTTGGAAAGGGAATAAGTGTTGGGAGTCAAAGCTCTCACAAACAGTATATACTCTAGGAAAGGCAATCAACCTTGACACTTAGACACCATAGTGGAATATTGCTTTCCGTACAGGGGTAATATACTGTGTTAATTTCAGAAGCATTACGTTTATGACATAATTTCAACGTCAATCACTATTATTGCCATATATCATCATTTCTTCAAATGAACATTCCCTTGTCATTTTCTGCAGTTTGTTTTAATTCCACATCAACAGGCTATCATTGTAAAATACGTTTCTGACTGTGTATATTAATGTTTAATAAGTTATAAACATATCTTAATGTCAACTCAAAGCGTTTATCAGGAAATTTCTTTTCTTTTGAAAGCGCTCCAAGAGACCGATACTCATAGTAAAGTACGTATAAATTGGCAAAGAAAATGGACAGTAGGTACTGATAGGAATGCCAATTTTTTGTCTAAACATGGGATCCCCCAAGATGACATAAATGTTATCAATCATAAAGCTCAACAACTCAAGAAACTGACCGTATTCAAATGCAAACTGGCCATCATAATATCATTACGAAGATGTGCATCTAGGTATAATATGATCATTGTTTGAAAGTTATTTTGTATGTCTTGTGACTGTAGCAGAAATAGGGTCCCAAGTATAATCCCAGAGTTGGCTTAAGTTTGCTACTTCACATCAACAAGAGTTGGGACAAACATTAGCCATAGAGGTAACCCACTCTGCAAGCAGTTTTTATTTACATTGTACAAAATTCAGTTTCCAACCAGAACTTCAGCCAGTGTTCTGATCATCCTCCCTAATTACTCCACACTAGGTCTTAGACCAGCTGACACGGGGAGACCCTGTATACTATGTGTGAAATTGCAAAGGTGAGGGGTATAAGCGCACTAGACCCCATATGTGTGATCATAGATTAGACATCTTGGCTGCCCACAGCCCGAGTCTAATATTTCAAGTCCCTAAGGTGAGGTGCTTGCAAACTAATTATTGAGTGGATTGACATAAAAATGACCGGGTGAAAAGCTACAATTACCAATAAATTTGAAAATCACATGCCCGCAACAATGATTATATATATATATATATATATATATATATATATATATATATATATATATATATATATATATATATATATATATATATATATATATATATATATATATATATATATATATATATATATATATATATATATGTATATATATATATATATATATATATATGTATATATATATACAGTCAGGCCGCGTTTATCTGGCACCATCTGTTTTTGGTCATTTTGCCGGATTAACAAGGCTGCCAGATTAACAAATCACAGTATAATTCACCAGGATGTATAGAGAATAAGAGACCAAATTTGCACCTAATAATGAATAAATAAAAACATAATCACAGACACGTATTACCAATCATCTGAAATTTTAATAACGAAACCTGCAAATTATAAAAAAAAAGGAAAAAAATTCATTCAGTGTATTCATATCCATATCCATATGTACAATTAATGTTACGTTCAAAATTAATGGAGCGAGCGGGCATAAATGTGCCAACCCCAATGTTAATCTCACACATGTATTTGGACATATTTTGCCTTTAATAGCTTATTTTGGGGCAAAGAAATCCGAAATTTTTTGTGTTTACTGCGCTCACTTTTCAAATCTGTTAACTGTTCTTCGATGCGCCAAACTTTTGCTACGTCCTCACCACTAAATCCCTCATTGGGTTCTGGCCATTGCAATGAACTTTAGCTATTTAAGGCGGGAACAATACAACGTCTAATCAACTCGGAACTTGTTTGGAACACGTCAGGTGATTGTTGATTTTGCGGTACAGCGCAATCAGGTATGTTATTGCAAGGTATATACTCCATTGAATATCAAGTGACGGATTAAAGAGGCAAATTACATTGAAAAACGCTCTTTTGTTCTGCAATTAACATGCCGGTGACGAAATTCAAGGGTGCCGGATTATCATGTAGTAAATCAATGGGGGAAATCCGTTCACAGCTCATTGCTGCCGAATTTCAAGGGTGCCGAATTATCAAGTGACGGTTAAAGGCGTCCTGACTGTATATATATATATATATATATATATATATATATATATATATATATATATATATATATATATATATATATATAAATAAAGTTAACCCTGGAAGGTTTTTTTTGTTCCACGACACAAGGTATGTAAAACACTGGTTGACACACTGACTGTTGCTCAAGGTACTTGCTGAAGCCAGGGATAAGTGATAATCTGGGATTGCGTATGATTTGCATGGGACTGTCTTCTGGCAGGCTATTATATCTATCATAAAATCTATATCACGGACAATGAATTGTCTACAACCTGTCGAAATATCCTTGATACAGTGCATACACCTCGATTGCAAACATTCCCAAACAAAATATAGACTCCTGAATTGCACCCCATCAAACAGATCCCCAACCCACTTACTTGGTAATCATCAGTAAGGGATAGAATGTACCATGCATGAAATATGTAGTTTGCTGGCCAAAAGTAATAAAGCATTCAGTGGCTGTGCCTTTGAACCTGCCCAATACTTGATGGCATGTCAAATGGCTGTCGACCTGGCAAAATCCCTTCACTTGGCCATTTGTGGCATGAATATGAGCTTATAAAGGCGGGATGCAACCTTTGTTTGCTAGTGCCATAGCACAACCGCTTTGGCATCACAAGGCGTGATATTTGTTATGACACCATCTTAATTTGTTGATAGTCTTGAATATTTCCCAAATGCGTCTAACTTCCTGTACCTATGTGTCCCTTCTATGGCCGATTGTCCAAATTATAGAAGGGGAGGCATGTTTTGCATTGGAAGACAAAGTCAGGTCACATGACATCTTGTTTCAGAGAAGTCAGAAACAAATTTCCTGGGTGAGGGCCGCTTAGCTGGAGATCTTGTGAGAGCATTTTCACTCGGTAAGATGGGGGTAAGAAAGGAAATGAAGTGAGGTTAACCTTACAAGTTATCATTACAATTTCAAAAATGCACTTCTATCTCCCATGTTGCTTTATGTATAGTGACAATAGACAGAGCCAAACGTTGGACTATATTGTGTGCCCTTTGTTTATTTGCCAAAATTGATTCTCCAATGCTTAATAGAAAGGGATTGCAAAGGAAAACAACATGGCTTTACATTACAACGAACCAAGTGGGACGAGGGTTGCGTCCGCAGCTCGCAGCAGGCAATGTAGTATGGGAGATGTAATGGCTCAATGCAAGTTTTAAAAAAAGGCAGCAAGGGTAATGGACCCCCAAATTCAAGTTCTGACAAAACGCTGAATGATCGAACTCTATTGTATAGGGCCAATAGGCAATGCTATTGAAAAAAAAAAGAAAAGTCGACTGAATGTGGAATGCAGTTTTCTGGCGTCTGATTATGGCGAGAGAAGTTTACATTTATAAATAAAAAGAGAGGAAAGGTACATCCATGTACAATTATGCCCCAGTCTATCCCCCTCAAAACCTACAGAGAAACCAAATTTGAAACCATCCACTAAATAGTCAATGTTATCCTGCAGATACCTTTGCAACTACTCTCTCAATCGTTCAACACAGATTGGAGTGGGTAAGCTACTTGGTGTTGCCATGGTAGGAGGAGTAGTATTGGTGATTTTAGTTAGAATTGTGCAAGGGTTCTTCTCTCTTTACATATCTAAAGATGGGAGGGGAGTGGGGCACTTGGAACACTCATGTTTGTATTTGCATAACCTGTGCTCTCATTTCCCAGGTGGAAGATGTAACAATATCCAATGGGGATGCGAGTTTTGTTCTTTTGAGTGCCCCATCTGCGATGAAAGGACTGAGACTGAGCCTTTATTTGGCTGTCATGCCCCATGACCATGCCACGTGACATGGCGTAATATAACATTGTCAATCTCCTCCCCTTTCAAGTTTTCTGATTGTTTAATAGACACGAAGGTTTGCTGCTTGGGCTTACGGACTTTTTTGATGCATAAGTCACGCTATACCCATTGAGTTTGTCTGTATCTGCATGGGAGGCCTGGGCAGAGAGGCAGATAGAAGATAAAGGCGGGGGTGGGTCCAGCGTTGGTGCTATTTTGTCGATGTCTCAGTGATGCAGTGGCCCAAAGAGGGATTTGCTAAGCTGGGGTGGCTCTAATTAGAGCCTGACCGAGTATGCATTTTGAAAACGAACCGGACACTCAGTACACACTACCGATCACGAACCTGGCACCGTTCGGGTTCGGTATATGCAGTTCAAAAATGAAAAGGTTCGACAGGGATTAACAACTGTTACCCCTTTGCACAGGGGCATTACTATTGTTAATGTAATTAACGCGATTGATGCAACCCATGTGATACACGTGTTGCAAGGTACCGTTTGTTGCATTTTTTAATATGTAAACAAGTACAAACAGCACCTCAGTGACCTTTTTATTTAACTTTATTGCCAACATTGACAGTAATTGCCGAGCCCCAACGTTTAGCGACTTTAAAAGTCAACCCTGAGCTAGGCTTCAATCCTGAAACCGGGTTAGCTTGGGTTAGGTTGTTCGGGTTAGGTCAGGCTCCAATATATATACTTCCATTGAAACCAATCTATGCACATAGCACACGTTACTCCACTGAAACAGGGTGACTAAAATGACTGAACTACGGAAAAAAGGGCGAGATCTAGGCCTTCAAAATTTGTAACCAAATTCGGAATTAATCGGGAATCACTGTGGAATTTGACCTGACTCTTGCATTAAGCATGATGAAATTAAGTAGCCACTTGCAAATTACTCAAGTCAAATGAATGAAACATTAGCATTTAGCTACTTGGCTAATGACACCAGCAGGCGTTGTATAATATACAAGTTTAAAGATTGAGAACCATCGCCTGGGAATGCCAAGTGAATAGTAACTCACAATCAACCAAAGGCTGCCTAATTTATTGACACTGAAACGTGATGTGCACAGCACCACAAAGAAACTGCGTAAGTAAATAAGCGGCGTGTCAAAGCAAGCATACCAGGACAGAAGGAATGCTCAGACCAAACAGTCATAGAGTAAGTGGGCCATCGGCATATTGTGTAACCATGTCTGAGTCCGTAAATAGGTGTATCACCACCATGTAGAATGTGGATAATGAAGGAATAAACTAAGTCATTTCCTTCAAATTTATTTTAAACTTTAGAGCCTTCTCATATGCCTTCAAAATCCAATTTATAATTTTCGAACTGAACCATTTCCATTTGAATGAAATTCCAACTTAGCAAATCTGCACAATCTCTTGGAGACTCCAAAGCTATCTGGAGCTCAGCGTATCCCAACCAAAGAGAAAATGAGACAAAAATTTGCAGTTCCCTTTGCCTTATACAAAACAGTGCAACTGCCACTGACTGACGGAACCCACTTGATGATGACAAAAGGAGCAAGGCAGAGGTCAGCATATGTGTAAACGTTGGTCCCAATGGTAATCCAGAAGTACATCCGGCTGACATTATTCTATATGCATTATCAAATTAGTATGTATATACATACATACATACATACATACATACATACATACATACATATATATATATATATATATATATATATATATATATATATATATATATATATATATATATATATATATATATATATATATATATATATACATAACATGCAGTTCATGCATGCGTGGTCCCAGGTGAATGCTTTCTGTCGCAGTTCGGGCATGGAGAGGTGAAGAGCCAGAAAGATATTTTACTCCTCCTGACGATCTTCAGACTCACTCCTCATGATATGCCTTGGCCGCAGATGTTGGAAAACCTAAAGAATGACCACCTGTCTTACGTATGAAAGGTTCAGTAGTGCCAGCAGCAAATGCATCATGCATTCGTGCACCTCGTAAGCCTATATTAAACACAGGCAATTACCGCCGACTTGCAACACTACCACTTGGGGGCCGTAATTTCTTCACTACTGACTTTAAAGGGATGGCATCATATTCCAAGGCTGTAAGGGTGGATGTTCCTCTCCGACTGAGCATACGAATGATGCACCAATCTACGTTCAATTTTAGATGGGTAGTTTCCGTGCAGAAGGCTGCGATCAGGCTGCAGACAAAGCTATGCCCCAAAACCAAGGCACAGGGTTTGCAGATATCTATCGAGGTTGCACTCGTAGGTCGATCTAGGTTGTAATGTCACATCTCATTAATTTGTGACTATCTGCCATGCAGGACGAAGCTATAGAACAGTTACTCCTTGGTATAAATTGCACCCGTGTACCATTCTGTTGCAAGTGAGCATTCTGAAGCTCCAATGTATGTCTGTTCACGGAGACATCAGAATCAGAAAGCTATATTTGACTTGAATTGAACCTGGGAAGGGACATGCTTGGTATTAGCCGATCATGACTCACTGCCATGTGTTTGCACTAAGACCTTTCAGCCAGGCACAGATCACATGACCCCTAATGTGCCTCGTGCCTACCAGACCTCCTACATTTACACGTTAGAACCTTGCTCCAGACACAAAATTAGCTATTTATATAGCAGCTCTTTCTCATATATCTTATATATGAGAGATTCGATACATTATTTCATAGTAGAATGAAGAGTATTTGAATATATAAAATGGAGACGTCCTAACAAAAAAATCTGTTTCAAAGGTGAATGATTATCAGTATCATTCAACTGCTCCAGCAGGATTTTCGAATTGGATAAAATCCAAAGCCTGTTGATACAACAAGACGCTTCCATCTGACCACAATAAATAAACCAAAGTTCTTGTACTTTCTTAAACTCTTTAAACAACAAAACCGACAATTTCTCAGAAAAGCAAAATTTAAAACCTGCTATGAATCAGAACTTTTATCGATTTTATGCAGTTTTGGAAGTGTGTAGATAATGGGTAAATGGACATTTCGGGCCAAATGAAGATAACACATTTGTGTCAGAATTGGAGTTAGTGGACCGACACAATCGGTCAATTAGAGCCCTACAATAAACCTATGTGCACATGAAAATAATATCATTGATTGTTTTGTCATTTAGTTCAAAAGCATATTGACCATGCACCTCTTGCAGGCACGGAACAACTGCTGGTTTTCTCACTACAGGTTTAAGCGGTAGTTTGGTTGTTTTTTGCATTCTGTTTGTAACAATGCTTTACATGACAAGAAACTATTGATTTGTTTGGCTACACTCTAATTTGATTGGTAAGAAGTGCGTTAACATGCTTGATAGTTCTTGCTCATACATTACTGCTCCACCCCACACCCCTAATGGCGGAGTAGTACCTGAAAATGTTATTGCTCACTATGAATAATTACATATGTGGGAATCTTTTAATGCAATGGGCTAGCAATACATTTGCATGAATGGTTATTGACATGATTTTCTAATATTATCCATGAAACTAAACTTTAAGAAAACAAACATAGACATCCGGTAAAATATCAACAAAATATTAAACTGAACGGACAGTGGTGAAAAAGTAGAATATTGCATTACAAACTAAACAGGAACGGTAAAAAATGTGCTCAACTGTGAGTAAGTTACTGTAATTTATGTGTTTATTCACTTATTACCGTATTTTATTGTGACACACATTTACCCCATAAATATAAACAAGGATTGTTTGTTATGAATATTTTAATAGAAACTGAAATTTGTTCGTAACATGATTCCCAAGGAGTGCAATATAAAAGATCCCCCCCCCATCATTTCCTATAAATATGGAAAAAATATTGGACAAAGTATCATGAATTACAAGAAATTTCTGGCTTCAATTACTCTTGAAGATATTGCAGCGATTCAAAATTGTGACTGTATGTCTAACAGTAAATATTCTAATTTTGTTGATGCATACCACAAACATGTATTTCCAGGTAATTTGGATATTATACATAATTCAAGTTTAAAAGAAATTATGAAAAAAGGTACAAAATTTTGGATGTGTCCCAAGTTGAACATTGACAATATTTTTCAGGATACATGTGATGCATTTGATTCCTACTATATGAAATGGGCAAAGAAAGAAAAAATTGAATTTCAGAAATTTAAAGGATGGTTATCAAACTTGAAACGAGTCTTTCGAAATAGAAATTATCGTTATAAATCTCACATTAAGAATTTCAATACGGTTAATCTAAAACAACCTGAAGTTTCAAAAGCAGTCAAAGAACTACAAGAAAGATTTGTAGTCACTAACATAGATAAGGTAGGGAACAATTTTGGGATCATCTGCAAAAAATATTATCTGCATGTTTTGAAAAAAGAACTTGGTATAAACAATATTTCAGACATAAGAGGAAATGACGTTTATAAATTACACAAACAATCCATTGATAATTTGATAGATACACATAAAGATGTGATGAAAAGGAATTTCAATATTAAAATTTCTGAAGAGGACTCCTCTATTCCACTTTTGTTCTGGATACCTAAATTACATAAAAACGCTTTTAAATTTAGATTCATAGCCAGCGCTGCAAAGTGTACAACAAAACAATTATCAAAAGGAGTAACATTTTGTTGGACTGCAATTAGGAATTATTTTCGTATATACTCTAGTGCAATTTCTAGAAACTGTGAAATAAATTGTTTTTGGAGTATTAGCAATTCTTCCGAGTTTGTATCTAAAATCAAAGATGTAAAATCAAAAAATATAAAATGTTTTGATTTTTCTACACTGTACACAAATCTACCCATAGATGAAGTCAAAAGTTATCTTTCAGAATTAATAAGCAAATGTTTAAACATAATGGTAAACCATACATTTATATCAATTCAAATACAAAGAAAGCATATTGGTCACACAATAAATATTCAAAAAGTAACGTTAAATGTTATACTGTTGAAACTTTGATAGATGCTATAAAATATCTTTCGGATCATACTTTTGTTCAATGCGGACCATTGGTTCTTCAAAAAATAAAAGGCATTCCAATGGGAAGCAACTGCTCCCCTTTACTGGCAGATTTGTTTTAACGTGGCTTGAATTTAAGTATATGGATAAATTGATGAAAAGGGACTTTCAAATGGCTAAACAATTATCAAACAACGCAAGATATATTGATGGCATTGCTTGTGTAAATGTACAAAATTTGAGTGAAATTGCTAAAGAAATTTACCCAAAAGATATCCCTTTGGAGGGTAACAATGCAGATGGTTTCAGAGATGTGTTTTTGGACTTAGATATTCAGGTCACTAATGACAGGTTTTGTATTCAAGTCTATCACAAAATAGATGAGTTTAACTTTGAAGTAGTTAATTATCCTTTCCCGGACAGGACTGTTTCGGATACTATTGGATATAATACATTTTTGTCACAGATTTTGAGATTTGGTCGTATTTGTTCTAAATTTCAGGACATTACATCTAGAACCAAATTTATTTACAATAAACTTGAGTCAAGGGGATTCCAAGGTGTACTTTTGATCAAATATTTCTACAAATTTTGCTGTAAATATCCCGAGATGGTTAGAAAGTTTGGCTTCAACAATTCTAGAGATTTTAGACTTGACTTTTTTCAATTTAATTTATATTTTGACATCATTCTGTTTAAATGTTCAGCTTTCAGACATTTTAGGCTAGCTTGTTTTCTGTTAGGTAAACCCTCAGGGGCTACAGGTTGCAAGAAGCGGCCTACGACAGTTACAAGCTTGCCTAATTGTACTTGATATCTGGTAAATATTTTCATTACATTCTCTTGACTGAAATACAAAAGACTTTCATTCTTTTCTGACTTGCCCTATAATTCTACTGTTGATATCCAAAAATTGATTGAATGATTGGCCACAATAATTTACAGCTTTTATACTTGTCTGTTTTGCTACTTAACTTTATCTTTTGGCATCTTTCTGTTTTAATATTCACTATCAGACATTTTAGGCTTACATGTTTTCTGTTAGGTAAACCCCCAGGGGCTACAAGTTGCAAGAAGCAGCCTACGACAGTTACATGTCAGCCTAATTTCACTTAAAATTCTGTGTAGAAAAATTGTTTTGATAACATGTTTTTGGCATAAATGCTAATGACTTTCATTATTTTCTGATTTGCCTAAATGCACATTTACCCAATATTAAAAAATTACTGAACATTGACAGTATTTTCTCAAATGTCACAAACCTGACACATTAAGTTGACACATTGACTCAGGGTTGGCAGTTAAATAGAGCTTAATTGTTTGAGGAGTTGGTGTCATCATGGAGTTTGTTTTACATCACTGGTGCAGGATGTACATTGTTGCAGTCCTTGTTAGGATTTCCCTTGGTTTATACAGGTGGTCTAGGTGCAACTGTTTATTTTACAATCATTGTGACTGAGTATAATGCCCCAGCTTGTTTCCACTTCAGTTAAACATTAGTGGATGGTTTAACTAGGATAAACTGTCCAGCTAGAAAGGGTACTCATTGGTTCAGGGGTACGTCAAATTGTTCTTATATGAACCTGTACTATGCAAATTTGGTAATTATGGTTTGTTTGACAGGTATTCTTTGATATGAAGCTCTGCGTTTATAAGCAAAACTTCAGGTATTTGGCTAATTCATCAATTGCCACGTTCATATTTATTCATTATTATGTGGGTTCTCTTTGCAAAATATTTAGCTAAGACAAGGAGCCGCTATTCAGAGAGACGTGTGGGTAAAAGGCCCTGAGACATGTTGAGTAGTTACCCGCTGAAGACCCTTTAATTTATGTGGGCAAATACAGTCTATGTCAAAATTTTACAGAGGAACGTGTGCAATATGGACAATAGTACTTGTATGTATATAAGCTAGACAGGGACAGGTTAGCTTATGGAGAGTAAAGAGTTCGGACTGTGGAATAGGGTAATGACTACTAGGAAGTGGTTTTGGACAAAAAGACACAAATACAATAGTACGAAAGACAGCTTTGATCACAGTCGTTATTTCACAATACTGTTTTGTCTTTGTTATGACTACACTTATGGTACAACATATAATTTCAAGTACATTCATGTTAGTTTAAAATACTATTTTACTCTTGCTCTGAATACTGTAATGGTATTGCAGGTAAGTTCACTTATATGTATAATATTGCATAATGAATAACTGTATACAGCCTTTAATCGAAAGAAAAAACACACATATATATTTATGAAATGAACCAAAAATGAATACTGGCAATGTTAGCACATACTGCTACATCACATGCTCTTATATTGACATTTAATACATATTAAGAAACTTCGATGGCAACAGGATTTTTCACACTGAAATTAATAAGATTATTTCTATAACGTCCCTTGCTGAAAAATGAGAGGGGATTTTACTACACTCAAAATAGGTAGCACTTAAAGAAGCAGTATATTATCATATATATTTAAGGACTGTTTTAGGGCTTGATCGGCGACACCTTCCACTACATATTGAAAACTATACCACATAGTGAAAATATAACCCAAATAGAAAAAACTGAAAAAAAAGAACTTTCAAGGTCAAGCATGTAATTGGCGTAACAGAAGTTCATTATTTTTAAATAATGACTACTCCTGTTAAGTACCAAATCTTCGATTTTATTTTAATTGACTCTAAAGTGGTATTTTACAGAAACTGGCCACCACATTAAAGAGCATTTTGTAAACTAACACCAGGTTGCAACACCAAGGACTTGTCATCTCTATTAAACAACTAACCTTGATGTCACAAAAGGGACACGGTCACAACTCTTACACACATTACAGGGTCGATAATGCATGAAACAAAACATCAGGACAACATAAGTTAATTGAGACCGATGGTTAAAACGTGTTCTTTTTAGTTTTTTTTTTTTTTCTTCAAATTATGGTATCTCCAGTGCTTCTAAATACCCAATAGCATTGGTGGACCTTAAACAGGTTCGACTGTCAACCATACTGTTTGGGGTCGTGTTCACCGCCCCTCCCCCTTTCTAAAACAAAAAGAAAAAGGTTGTGGACTTTTGTTAATATGTACATATATGTATATATATATATATATATATATATATATATATATATATATATATATGTATATGTATTGAGCCATAATAGTCAAACAATTTAGCTGTGAGTAAAGGCCTTGCGAAATTTAATGCAGTATTAATGGAGTAATATTATGATACACAATACACAGGGAAGAAGGAAAGCACGCTGGACTACAGGCGATTCCTTGGTATTAGCACTTTTCACCTTCGCATCTAAAATGCCACGCAAACATATGTTTAATTTTAGCACAAACACGTGGCAGGAGTTGCCTTTCAAATTACAAAATAAACTCTCTGAAAATAAAAAAAGGGTGGGGAGTAGAAAAAGAAGATGCACAGCTATGGTGTTTCATTCTGTTGATGCAGTTCCATTCTGGATAAAAGTTCCATGCTCCCAGGGCTTCAGTTTGGCATCGTTTGGCTGTGAAATTCAAATACGAGCAAATATATTAGACCATTCATGGGCACAATGGCACTCCGGGCAACTGAAACAATCAATTTGTCAACGTAAATGGCTTCATGTTTATGATGTCTGCCTTTTCTCTCGTGTGACTGACGGTCATGTAGAACACAAGGAAATCCAAGGTAAATGTTTTTATCTGGGTGGTAGTATATATGCAGTGTCAGCATCGTACATAATTCTAATAAATAAATGGATCATCAACACGTACAAAGCACTTAAGATCGAGTTGGGTGCTATATCGATAAGGCCCCCATCTGAAGTCAAACTTGACAAATATTATTTAATCGTATGGGCTCTGGGCCTTTGGAATTTCACAAATGGAAATTTTTGTATCATTACAGAGACAGAAAACAGATATTTATACTTATTAATGAGACCAAGGGAACTAGGCTTTAATATGTTGTCCTTTTTTCGTTATTTGGTTCTTCTAAATGCACAGACAACGGTACAAACTGACAAGCTTTTACTTGATCTTCAGCCAAGTGTTTTCAATCAGTCAGCAGGGCATCTCTATAATGATTGGAACACCTTTTTTTGCCAATCCTTCCCATATATCATAGAACGGAACTGTATGGGGCATCAGTATCAGTGTGCAGATGGTGTTTGTATTGCAGAACATTACATATGTGATGGCTTGAAAGACTGCGTAGGAGGAGCTGATGAATATCAATGTGGTTATACATGTTTTGATGAAGATGTATTTATCACCTCTGTGTTTTGTGCTAATCAATGTATGTTACCAAGATGCTCTTGTGGGCATATGTACTTTCAGTGCTTTAGCAATGGGTGTATCCCCTTTTCTAGAGTATGCGACACAATCCTGGACTGTATGGATGGGACTGATGAAAGAAGATGCATCAACATAATAGCATTTGCAACAGACCTTTTTCATCTGAACAGGTACAGACATGTAGAACGTGACTGTGAAGATCCAAACTGGCTAGCTTGTCAACATGAAAGCAAGTATCCTTGTTACAGAAGAGCTTATGCATGCATATATGAAAAATACAATACCAATCAAGAAAGTGCCGTGTATTGTCCTAATGGAGGTCATCTTCAAAACTGCAAGGAACATAAATGTTCCGCTATGTTTAAATGCCCAGAATCTTATTGCATCTCTGTGCGAATGATATGTAACAATGAGTGGGATTGTCCAGGCGGTGTTGAGGAAAAGGATTGCGCCCATAACATTTTTCCCTATTTTTTCAGATGTAGAAATGAATTCACATATTTACATCAGCTTGACATTTGTGATGGCAGAGTGCAGTGTTTGCTTTCTCTTGATGATGAATATTTATGTCAAAAGACGCGTTGTCTTGACTTGTGTACATGCAATGGTTACAGTATGGTATGTTTGAACGCCAATTTAACGACATTCCCTGCTCTAAGCCCCTGGCAAAGAACAGTTATTCTACAAGGAAATATGATATATGTTCTACGGCGGAATGATCAACACCTTCATGCTATTTACCTACTGCAACTTAAAAACAACCACATAAAACATATAGAACCTTTAGCATTTTTGCATTTTCCAACTTTAAACGATTTAGATCTTTCATACAATGATATATTTTCGTTTAAACAAAGCACGTTTCGAGGATTGCCCTCGCTGGAAAATTTCATTTTAAACAAAAATCCATTATCTGTTATCGGAATTGGAATTTTGTCTGGATTAACCTATCTCAAAAAGTTTTCTTCACATTCTTCTTGTTTGGCAAGACTCGAAAAGGGCATATTCAGTAATTTGCAAAGGCTAGAAACTTTGGATTTATCGTACAATAAAATTCATAATATTGATAGGAGTGCTTTTGTTGGACTTGACGCTGTTATATTTATTAATTTAACAGGAAACCGGATTGAAAAGTCAGTATATGATGTGCTACAATGTTTAAATGCTTTACGAGAGTTTCATAGCGATAACTTTCAGTTTTGCTGCTTTCGGTTGTCTGTATCCATCTGCTCCCCCGACCCTTCTATATACTTTGGTTGCAGTCGATTGCTACCTGGCATCTTCCAAAGATTAGTAATATATTTATGCACAGTATTCATATTTTCTCTAAGTCTTCCGGCAACGGTGGTATATTTAAAGAAAAGACCCCTTAGGTTGGAGTACGTCGGCAAAGCTGTCATCGCTATGTTAGATTGCCTTGATAGCGTCCATTATGCAGCCCTTTTAATAGCAGATGTTAAATATGGTAATGATTATGTAGCATATGACAAATTGTGGCGTTCAAGTTTTACCTGTTTAGTTGTCATGTTTGTTTCATTTTGCTCATCCTTTGGGAGGCAATTAAATCTATGTGTTATAACCTGGGAAAGATGCACGGATATTCTGCTTGCTTTTCGGATGAGATTGTCCAAAGTATCATGTAAAGCATATTCTCTTTTTCTTGGACATATTATCATAATTGTGTTTGCCATTCTCTCAATAATCTTCTGGTCCGCAAAAGAAGTCAGTCCACACATACTGTACAGTTCTCTTTGTTTGCCAACAATCAGATTTTCACAAATGACATTCTGGTCGCCATATTCATTCTTTGTTGCGACAGTTATTGTACGTTCATTTTTTCTCGGGGTGCATGTTAGCATCTTTGTTACTGTGACATCCTCACGAAGAAAAAGCGGTCGCAAAGTCTACGAAGGGCGTTTGGTGAAAAATGTTTCTCTCATCATTGTGTCATGTATCACTGTTATGTTGTTGTCTTTAGTTGAAATGGCACTTCAGATATCTAAATGTAAAAATCATGAGCTGTTTCGCTGGATGATAATCGTATCTGTATCTGTTTGTACTGTGACTGATGTATCAACTCTTCATATAAATACTTTTCATTTTTCATTTTGGAGAAGAAGCCCCAAAACGTTATTGGGCACAACATTTTTCAAATTTTGATCCCATACGTAAATTTAGATATTTTGTCGTACACTTTATTTAACGTAAATGCAATTAGTGCCTTAAAAACAGAAGTTTTATTGCATTTGGGTTTCGATATATTGATGGATGTGCTTAGTTAAAATGCATCATGTAAAGTAACTCTCCTAAGAAGTGTCTGCATATTTGCACTGTGGCACACCTTGCAATTGCTACTAAACGAATAAGGTCTGCACTATGGCACACCTTGATATTGTAAATAAACGAATTAGTGCCAAATTTGAACTCAATTAACAGTTCTCCTTAGTGTCTTTTGCATGTAACTCATGCAAAATGGGTTACCATCTCCAGGGAAAGCTGTTGACTGAGGCCGTAATGTCTGAAACTAGACTTACAATGAATTTGTTGATAAATAAAGTATAACGTTTTTATGTAGTCTGAATACACAATTATCTTACAGGCATAGTCTATAAATACAAGTTACGTTACTATTTTTGTTGGGAAAAGCAGTGAAAGAGGAAATTACACCGCAATGCTAATATAGTCCAGCGTCACTTTCCTACGGATCGAACCCCATTTGCATTCTTCTCTATTTACGTCTGGCGAACCCATCTATCAGTAAAGCACCCCAAATTGAGTAGAGATATCTGCTTCATTGTCCTCAATTGCTTTTCTGCTAGCGTCTCCATTGTTGCAAGCATTTTACATCAGATAAAGGCTCAAGAACTATGGCAGCAGGTATAACGTTTCGTGGTGAAGGCAACGCTTACGGATAGGCCTCATGAGTTCTTACTCTGGTCAATGCCGTCGTGTGGAGGCAGAGTCTACGAGCACCTCTGTCCGTGGTATTCAGTGAAAGGGCATTGGCTAAAGTCTCAAGTTCAGACATTCATACGACAATTTAATGTCGTTGCTTTGTGATAAAAATAGGATGAGAAAAGTTGTCAATTTTCGAGTCCGTTTGTGATCAATCAGCCTGTGAAAGGAACCCATGGTGAAGTTGGGAGGGGCAGGGTGGGGGGGGGGGGTCCGGCCACCCCCTCCCCCCCCCCCTGGATACGACAGTGCAATGAAAGTATTAATTTTGTGACGACTCTGTGGACTAGCAGCTGCATATATATGATGTTGTCCTTTCTGTCTCACGCTTTATTAGTTTTTACATTTAACATTTTGACATTAACGAACTTTATAAAGAGCTTTTTTTCTTCTGGATACTAATGTATTCAATCACAAAATTATCATTGGTATGGAAGCACTGGGGTTCACATTTTTTCTAGCAATATGCATATTACCTGTCACAAAAATGCTCAGCCAAAGCGACACGTTTTTCCTATGCTTCTCCCCGTTGCTCTATAAAAACAAATCTGTTGCACTACGTACGTCAAACATTCTCCTCACACGTTCAACTTAGAACGCACAAGAAACGTTTTCCTCTCATCTATAAAATCCTAACATTAACTCTCGTATCTTTTCTTCGTTGTGTCTGTACGGTATATATAGTTATCATCGGAACGTCTGACGCCATTCTCTCGGATTCACGATAATACATGTGACAATGGACTTTCTCAACATGATTGTACAAGATTCATCTAGCAGTAGAGGCTGTATTCAGTGACAAATGCACACATATGCTCAGGAAAAATCTTACTGAAACTGCAAAAATCCATGTGCCACCCGTTGAACAAAAGAAAATGTAGGTATGCAAGCGATTGTCATATTTGGATACTGCCTTGCGGTTCCCGAGTAGGTGTTTGCATGTTTGCACCAGAATGAAAATGAAAGCACACGTAAGTATAGTCTTTTTCTCTTCTTCATTTGCAATAAGAACAATGTTATGTCAAAGAATAATGTGTCACGGATGTAGTTGCGTTGACAAATAAAAACAAAAAACAAAAACAGCAAGAAAAAAAAAAACAGACAAAAAAAAAAAAAACAACAACAAAAAAAAAACCACACACACACACACACACACACACACACACACGCACGCACACACACTTGGCGTGGGCAATGATTATAAACATAGCTATAAAACTTAAAGCCTGCCAAGGTAATCTGTGTCGGATTATTTCAATGGGAAGCAGGAATACCCCCGTACAAATGAACCATGCCTATCACCAGATGGGAAAACGTGATAAATATACATCTCAGAACGGTGAAAGTTGTTGTTCCTAATTATTTCTTGCTTTCTAGAGAAAAGAAATACGTAAGGTTGAAAGAGAATAGGTGCCCGTGAAGACCTGTGCACTTCTCCGTGTATAAAACCACGTTTTATACTTTATTACACTTTATATACTACATCTGTTACAATTGCTGTACATGTAAACCTAACTGGCCTGTAAATGATTGATGGAATATAAATAAAAACCCGGATTATATCTGTCAAAAATGTTCAAATTTGTGTGAGGTGCTGCTTGTTGAAAATGCAAAACTCAAAGTAAGCAGGTGGTATTTTTATGCACTGCTGCTGGAGTGAATGAGTGCGCACCGTGGACATGACTCATTCAAATTAAACACAATACAATGTTGCTGTAGCAAAGAGAGATCTATTTTTGTATGTAGTGGTGACAAGTCTGTCTTTCTCCGTATCCCACCGACATCTGTTCACTGACTGAAAGTCCTGGTTTTGTGTTTGCCCCATGACAATACCACAGACAGGTTAATAAAGTGGCATCCCAAGCTGCTTGGCTCTAGATTTTAATGTATTTGACTAAGAGACGCGCGTGCAAGCTCATTCTTCGGCGTTAAATAACGCAATCTCATAGTCTTATTTCCATGACCTGGTCCATAATACCCTTAGCTATTTTGTTTCAAGATGCTTCAACACCTTTATCCGATCCGTGGCTTGAATTGGATTGGCAGAACGTTCACCATCTCAGGAGGAGCGACAAGCCATTGACATATGGCGTAAGATGGTAAGCGACAGAAGGCCAAGAGCGATACAACGAAGTGCCGTGCTTGACTTGCTGATCTTTCCACAAGTCCTGCGTCCTCACGCCACTCAAGAAAAACATTATTTGCCTGCAAGGATTAGCGTGACTGGACTGCGCCGGCGGCTGGTTGTGTTCTTTGATAACTGACTCACTCAGACAAAACTGTAGAATGGATGACATCAAAATGAAAGACCTTGGAAAAATATTCCGTAAAAACATGACAGGAGGACAGGGCGCTGTGGGACACGACTGTTCTTCTGGGGACACTTTGATCTTTACATTCGGAGGAAGGAAAATTGATGTTGCCCTATTACACAATTGGGCAAGGGTGTGTAAAACACATCACTTTTTGGCAACATTAATAGAACTATCGTCAAACCAAATCCCTGGAGTTGTTTGCCTGCCTGCGCGACTGATCACTCAAGTGCGAAGCGCGCAGTGGATCAGGCGCCCAGGCAGGCAAACAACGAGGGGGTTTAGTTTAGACAATTGACGGCGAAGGTTATTTTATAATTATCCCCTGTGACCAATTAATAAAGAAAAAAAAAGAGACACTTTTTATGTGTTGTACCATTTTAATTCACTACATTGCACCGGAATTTGCCAAAGTGATGCTGTGCGTATTAATATAAATTTGAAACAAAAAGAAAAGCGTTCGAGCATAGGCCAAATTAATTATCATTATTATTGTTATTTTTATTATTATTATTATTATTATTATTATTATTATTATTATTATTATTTTAAATTATAATTCTTTATTTTTTTTTTGAACGGCCATTGCTTCTGCCCAACCTGTCGACGAAAAGTCACATCATTTCTACATGGAATTCATTTAGAGAAGATGAGAATGGGAAGATAATGTTGCCTTGGAATGTTGTATCACCAAACATTCCAAAGTATGCATCGGAGGAGCTAAATCCACTGAGGGCCGTCGGACTGGCCCCATCACTGACGGCAGCATTGCGAGAATTGTCCGAAAGAGCGGGGCTGTGGCTACCTGGTACGTCAGCTGAGACAAATGACAAACGACGAATACAAAGTTTGGGGAATGTTCTGGACAGATATTAGAGGTCTCTGTAAAGACGGATAATTTCCCTGGAGAACTTTGCACTTGGATGGCGTGCAGTTGATTTTTCCTTGCTGTTGCATAATTGTTCACCGGTTGTACATTTTTGTGCCTGCTAAGCTGTTCAATGGGGTTTGCCGGACTCGTTTGAGTCGTCAGTGCTGATGAAAAAGTTTGTGACAGACCAAATATGCAGTTGATTCCTGCCATTCTTGGAAAACAGTATCTCTGAATTTACAAATATGGCAAAAGTAGTCCCACCCATGGGAAATGGTCAGCAACATCACATAGACCATAGACCATAGACCAAAGAACGTGGGTTGTCAATGTAATATGGTACAAAGCAAGGGATAAACAAAATTATGTATCAGTATTTCAAGAACAAATAATTAAAAAAATCGAATTAAATGCGACGTTGCACCGTGACATGAAGCAGGTTTATGCATGGGGATCTGAAAACAGAGCATACCTTGTAACTCTGTGTCTCATCAAAATCTACCGGCCGGAAAGAACTCACAATCATGAACATAATCAAACATGTCACTTCTTATGTTTAGGTGGCATTTTCTTACTGTATAGTGGATTAGAAAATATATATATATATATATAAATATATATATATATATATATATATATATATATATATATATATGTATATATATATGTATATATATACATATATATATATACATATATATATATACATATATATATATATATAAATATACATATATATATATATATGTATATATATATATATACTTCATCAGAAGTTCCGTGAAGTAGATGCTATAGATAAGGTGATTGTCTTTTGTCCTGTCTTAGCAATCAGCAAAAATGTTGGCAAGCTAATGTTTTAAGTGCTTTAAACACAAAACTCGAAACTTGAGGGTAAATAGAAAGTCATCAAATGGGATGCGAAATCACACAATACGCCTTCGTCATACCTATCAAAACATGTAAGTCCATTCCACTGAAATATATTACCCAACTAATTGTTCAAGTCTCACTCACACGGTCTTTAACATGACGCACAAAGTGCTGTTTTGTCCCAAGTGTAAGTTTCTCTGCAAAATGATCATTTATCACAGTAACCTTCAAATATGCGAGAAATTCACAAAAACTCACCCGACAAAATATGGAACCCTGTTGCTAGCACTTTAGGCAAGAATATGGTAACCATCCACCATGATATGGGCATATTAATGGATGCACTAATGGTTTTTCTAACATTTTTAGCAATAGAGAATGGCTATCCAACCATATGCTTTCGTCACATATCAAGCCCAATTTGTGTGTGCAGAAAAATTTCATGAACTTTCGGACACATAATAATTTCCAGGTCTCTTGCTTTCACAATAGCAATACATTTTGTTCTTTTTTGATGAAGGGAAATGTGTTATATATATATGGTTACATTTTGGTGAGGAATACACACCGCAGTTAATATGAACGTTGTGTATTGCACATGCAGGGAGGCCATTATCAGGTCAAGCGTGTCAACGACATCATGTGCTGTGTTTCCGGGTTAGAAGAAAGGCAGGTTTGAACATAGTGACCATGAAATCGTTCGTGGTGTCCAATAAGCCGAGCGATTTTGTATGAAGTGCGATGGCCTTAACGTGACAATTTGACATTTCACTCTGTAACAAAATTTATGCAGATCTCTTATACCTCATTTTGCCCGGCCAACGTTCGTGTAAGTTAGATCCCTGAAGCCTGAGAAATGATGTGCTATGCACATGAAATACACTGTCGCATCATATTCCTCATGCTCGAAAACTAGGTGTGTTTTTTTTTCTTTCCATATTATATATATATATATATATATATATATATATATATATATATATATATATACATATATATATATGGAATTATACATGCAAGCAAAATAAAGGCATTTTCCCTTTCTTGTATTGAAGTGTAATCCTTCGCCTGCCAAACAGCCAAAATATCCGACATTTTGCAATTGTGTGTTCTCAAACAGTTTCATATTTGCTTTATATGCTAAACATTATGTGGATTTTGCCAAGGAGACTCTGCATCAATAAGCCAGGACCGGTCAACGGAGAACTGTGGACTCCCACGCAATTATTGTTATTGAATAGAATTGTTAAAATGTTAACATGTATGTTCTCATATATTTTGTAATGAAAAGAGACAATTCTGCCACGTAGTTAGCAGGAAGGGCACAGGACATTTCAAAGTTATTTTATATTCTTCCGTTGTTGTTATATGTGCTCTCATATGCACCATTGGTCGTGTGAAGGATCGCCCCAGAACATGAGCTTAAATTGAAGCGCTTTCCAATTTTTGTAGAAACGGTCAATTTATATGTCACGCTCATATAAAGAGACTTAGTGATTTTGCACACGGTTATTATTTGTGTGACCTGGACATTACTGCAAGAACTATCAGATTATCGGCAACATACTATTGCTGTGTGAGCCACAAAGCTGTTTGCAAGTGCTTTAATCTTATGAACATTGATAAACTGGTATTAAGAGAGAGTGCCTGCTACAAGCCCCTTTGAGACAGTTTGCTTTGTTCCCTTCTTCCGCTGTTTACGGCCCATGGTGTCAACGGCTAATGCTTAGTAATGTGTCCAATGGTTGAGAAAACCACTTGGAAATAACTGCAAAACATGTTGCATAACCTAAAGTAGACAACTGAACAAAAAGCCATTGTAATACGTTGCAAAGTGAGGAATTCCACGTTGGTTCAATGTGCGGATGTAGATTTCAATACTGTATAAGACCAGGGAGTAGGCATCGAATCGAAGCCGCACAACAACTGGCTTCAGGTCAATGATACTTGATGGCAGCTTCCTGATGAGACTCATTCCACTAACAAATAAGGTCTTTATTTAGCCGTTATTGTGCTTATGGTACGTTACAGCACTTAAAAGGAATGATACTTGCTGTGGCCATCTGGTGGTGATAATGTTCTTGACCTTTGTAATTATATGCAACTGTGCACTGCAGTTTCCTGCTGAGATTTTTTTTTTTGGCTCCTTGCTGTGATTGCGGGGATCTTATTATGATGTCATAAGCTTCAATATTGATGTCATAGATATTAAATCTTGGCATGGCATGGTATGTTCACACCCCTTTCCTAAAAACTGATCCATCTTTCGAGATCTGTTGAGCAAATGTGTTACTAATTTCACCCCAATGAACGTGATAAGTGCCCTTGTGTCGG
This sequence comes from Hermodice carunculata, assembly GCA_964020975.1. Lineage (NCBI taxonomy): Eukaryota > Metazoa > Annelida > Polychaeta > Eunicida > Amphinomidae > Hermodice > Hermodice carunculata. Next base: position 475,533 of record CAXHWN010001522.1, on the reverse strand, counting down.
TGCGTGTGTTCGTTGGCTCAAGCATACGCATATAAACATATGCTGCTCAGATATTAACAGCTATACTTTTAATTTATTACTCCATGCATTTATTTAACATGTTTAATATATGTTAAAATTAAATGGCTGTTACGTTAATGGATAATCTCATCATGATCGAGAAGAACATTACAGAACCTTTCGACTTTAAGTGGCATTCTTGTCATCATGTTTGTTGAAGAATGATGAAGAATTGTATTCGTCACTGCAGACAAAATGTCAAATTTGAGCGCTGGCTAGTCAGTATAGATATTTCTATTAACACCCACATAATGATTAATGCAAAGTCACCTGGGACAAGGCAGAAAAATGTAAGCGGGGGATTAATTTCGCAAACAATTTAAAAAGCGGGGCAAAACTTAAGTCTTTTTGCCTAGCCTGGAGAATTGTTGCATGTCTATTAATTGGTTCAATATGATGCTCTCCATACTGAATTTTCAAGACCCCCCCCCCGTGATTATGCATATCACAACCTGAAATGTAATGCCGAGTTGTCTTACAATAATACTAAATTTCTCGGCAAAAGATTACAGATTAAGCCTCATCAAGTACTACTAAATATGTAGTAATAATATCATCACGCTGATTTGTATATGCGCTGAAAAGTAACAAAGCGACAGCCGACATATGTAAACGTGCAAAATTGCTGTAAATACACGGTGATGCAAGATCTTAGAATCTTAGATGGTCTGAAAGGTCACATTAAGGTGTTATGACAGAACACGGGGACATCACTGATGGATCAACATGTTTTCACCAGGCAAAGTTGATTAAACGCGTTGTCAATGTCCTCGGACAATACAGTTTGAATAGGCCTTCCATATCTATCTCCGTGCAACATCAGCCAGACCACCGTCCGGCAGGTAACAAGGGAATCTGTGCTGTATTTCATATAAATCAAATAGTTAATTTCTAAGATACAACAAATTCAAAGCACTTATCTTACCTCGTCTTTTAAGGGGGTGGAGATGGAGGTGGGTAATGGGGAGGGGGCGGTAAGGGAGGGGGGCTGGTACGAGTGCTTTTATGGAATGGTTCAGCCATTTTACAGCAAAGAACCAGTATTTTTGTCCTCTGTCAACCCATCCAAACTCTCAATTTGCTGCTGTTCACATGTGGGAATCCTGAACCAAATTTGAAATGTTACTTGGAGCAAAATTTATTTGAGTTCGTCGTAACGTGTATCTTGGAATCAAAATGTTCGTGGTGCTTTTTGTTTGCTCACAAATACTGAAACATCATCGTACTCCTCCCAGCTTGAATACAGAGGAATGATGATGTAAAGAGTTTAAAAATCATGAACACTGTTCAAGCCGATGCAGATACTGTGTCTATGTCTTGCCCTAATGAAATATTATAAGCCATTTCGTTTATGGTTATTTAGTTAACATTTTGTATATCATATCTTGAAGGACTTATCGTAAGTCTATGTGGCTTGTTTTCTGATCATTGTTTTTTTTTTCGAAAAATGAAAAAATCCGTTAAAATTGACATTACAGAACAGCAAAGTAAAGTGTGTTGCGTAAATACTGTATACACGTGTATTTTCAACGATTATTCACCGATATATGACAACCATACACAGAAACACAAACATACTCATATTGCAAGTAGTGATAAAATTATCTTTCCATGCATGTCATAATGTTGCCAGGATGAGTCTCTATTCTTTGATCATCTCCCATATTACAGGGAGATTTATTTTGAACGCAACAGTTATTTGGCACTTGTGTATCACAATTTTGCGAACTGATACATTGCTTATATCCTCCGTCTATAAATACTGGGGTCAGAAGACTAAAGGGTCTTTCGCATGAAGGAATAGGGGAAATCGGACTGTGGATATGCTTCGTCATCCAACTCTGGCTTCTGGTGTGCCGCGCCATGCCACATTTCTCTAATTCAACGCAATAACAATTGATCCAGATGTAATGATGTGGATTTTTACCTTGGCCCACGCTGGAATGGGGTATCAATATTTAACCTTTTGTACACTTCTTCTGAAAAACCTTTTTCAGGTTTCGACTATAATAAAGATACGACATTCAAATTCGCAGCAAAATTTAAAAACAACTTTCGTTCATATATTACAAGAAAAAAACACTTTTTTTTTTTAGATTTAATAGATTACACCTTGTTCTGCGCCAATTAAAGGCTTCACACTTACACAGACTTACGGTTGCATTTTATAAATGATGAATTTGCCGGAATTTCTTTGATATTTTTACATGAATTGTAGATAAAGGGCTTGTAATATTCATGATTTTTTATCTTATCAGTCTGAACCTATAAATGACAACGAGCTTTACCTTTTTTTCTTTCATAGGGCCGGCCACAATTTTGATATACATGTTTCAGGAGAACTTTTTACATCTGGGCTCATTAAACGATTTCAGTAGGAAAGCTTGACACACTGACGAATCTCCTGTCTGAAGAAGTACATAGGCATATTTGTCGTGTGGGGCTTTCCCCTTTGAGGCCTATACAATGAGTTTGTTTTTCTTTTTGTGTTTGCATATCTGACTGATATTCCAGCTGCGCCTGATGTCACAATGTATTCTTGGACACTCACGCACATTGTTTGGGGTCGTGAGTGAGTGAAACCTGTACTCTAAAACGCCGCATGGAAGACTGTTGTATCGGCATGATGATATACATATGGTCTATACCTTGCAGGCAAGTCCATTATGTCCGGGTACAGGTATACATAGCTTGAAGCACTGAAAAAAATATAAAAATATATATATTGAGTTTAACAATGACAAGCACATTTTTTCGATGTAGCTGCCAAACTGTAGTTTTAGCAGTTGAAGAGTTTGTCTCATACACTAGTTATGGTTTAGCCTGTATTAGGCCCACATTCACATCAGTTACAAATCATGCTAAATTGAAGGGAATGAATGCCTGTCTCCAAACATGTCCAACGTGAACATTTGTTTTTCACCAGGGAGAGCTAAACCTGTCAGTAGCTGACCTTTGTTACGTCTCTCTGTTGGACACATTGTTTTATAATTATTTCTTTCTTTGTTTCTTTGTTTCCTTATTTTTTTCTTTGTTTTGCTTTCTTTTTCTCTCTTCCTTTCCTATTTTTTATCAGATTTTCTGAGTGATGCATACTGCTAGATAATATTTCAATTGTACAATTAATGGACTGTATCTGATGCAATTACACAGTATGCTTTTGTAAATGTCCAATTTCCAGCACATGTTTTGGCCAACACAATTTATGTGAACGCATGTTTAAATGGTTGGCCCACACATAAGCGGAAAGAGTGCACATTTATACTTTCAAGGTAGAAAGAGTAACCCGTTTCTGTACTAAGATTTACTCCAAAACACCATAAAGTTGAGCACAAGCTACATTTTTTCTATAGCATGTCAAATAAATCTTAATGACTTCACCATAAAACAAAATAAATATGGTATTTGTCAAGTACACGAATACAGAAGATACAAATACAGCAAATTACACACAAATACAAAATGATACACAGAAAAACACTTACAAAATCATGACGAAAAAAAGCAATAAAATACTTATACAGCACAACAAGTTCCCACGAACTTTGGACATAGATACACCAGATATATTTCTTTTAACGTAGGTTAAAAACTTCGAATGAGGGGCTAAGAACGCTCGGGGCGGAGGACAAATATCACAAGGAGTTTCTTCAAATTTTGTGTATAAGATTTTAAAAAGGATTGCACTTCGAGATTAATTCGGTGTCTTTTATTACATAAAAAAATTGGTATTTACCAAGGTCTGGATATTTATCTAAATCAACTAAAATACCTTTTACTGATTGGAATAGACCTTGCCTGGGTAGCAGAATAATAAACATTTTATTAAGAAATGAATTTCATTCCTCGTGACCAATAAATATGTCACAGAAGTTAATTTTGTTGTTTTTTTATATCTCCCGCTAAATTATGTTCACTTGTACGCAACCTTGTAATATTTTTCCTCGCTTCAAAGTCCTTTATGATTTACAAATAATTTTCAAATATAAGTTTAATTTTTAAATAGGACAAAAGTTCTTAAATTTTTATCTTGTGTGTTGTTAGTGTCCATTTCTGAATCATATTGTCTACGAAACTTGTCACTCAGTCGTTTTCTAATTATGTATCTGGAAAAGAGTTATATTTGTTTATTCAATTATCCCAAAGGTGTTGTAAAATTTATAGAATAGAGGATATCAGTAGTATCCTGTGACAAAATGATTATACCCTACGAGAGAAGCTTTGCATTGCATAGGCATGTATCATACAATAAACTATCCTGTGGAAGATTGACAGTTCTAAACTAGAATTTTTGAAGGCAAGCCTTAACATCTTTAGTGATATAGGTGGTGTGCCTAGCTCCCCAAGCACTGTATTTTTTTCAGTGTACATTTGGACAATATTGAAGAAATTCAAGATATACTTTCTCAAACTCGAAATTATGTATCCATATACCCATTGGAAAATATGAATTTCGGAGGCTGAAAATACATATGCATCCCATATTTCACAAGCATGAAGGTAATCTGAAAGAGGAATGAAAGATGGAGGGGTGCTGCCAGAACGTAGTTTAGAAAACAGTCTCTCTGCACTGGTCCGTTCAAAAATGCCAATGCGTTTTTATTACACACTCAGTCTCCCTTGCGAATGCAGGCATCCTGGCGACACGGTCTCTCGAGTTTTTAACTTGTTAATCCTTTATGTCATGTCGGAGGTTGGAGCTATCGTTCATTTAACTTAGTCGGGTTATAAAAAATTGGGTATTGTAAAGCAGTACCTGTCAGGGGCAGATCCAGGATTTTTCCAAAGAGGGGACATTATACCACCGAGGGGTCTGTCAGCCCTTATGTCCCCACTAGGGTCCAAGGGGCGAAGCTCCCGGATTTGAGGCAAATTTGCATGGAAATTATTGTATTTACTGGTAAAAATGCGAAAGGACGAACCATATTAAAACCTGAAGTCAGTCTTTTTTCATTCTAAAGAAAGGTATGCATTTCTTTGTAAGTAGACTACTCTTATTAATAAAGTCAAAATGCACCTAATAGAAGTGCTAGAACTGGGCTAATACTAAAGTTGAATATAGTATTCTTTACGTAACTGAGCCCATGACTTCAATATTATTCATTTCCCGCGGTTTACGATTACCTTTTAACATATACTCCAAATTGTTTGACCTGTTTAAAGTTTGACCTTTTTAGAGTTGAAAAAACAGGCATCTGAATTTTATTTTCTTTCTTTGAATCTGCCTTTTCCCTTACACTTTAGGAATCCTGAAATAACATTTGCTTGGGTGCTGAGCAGCATCCATGTCTATCATTTGCTCGAATAGGCACATCTATTTTCAACTTAAACAAAGCCCGTAGACCTGCACAAGCAAGTAGGGGAAAGCTTAACAAACCGAACTGTTTAATTTTATTCAAACTTCAGAAGAAGAAGCATACAGGAAAAATCCATGCATGATGAAAGGGGGTGGGGCTGAGGGCTGAGGGCTCTGCATCGGCAGCGCCAGTGTTTTCCATGAAAAGCATCAGAGTTCAAAACGTATTTTTCTGATGTTTTAATGTAGTCAACTGTTTTGTGGGTGTTGGATGTGGATCGGGTTGGGCAGGGGCCGAGTATGGGGTCAATAACATTTATGTCAATTCATCAAAAATATAGACATACAAATATACTTGTACATATATTAAGACGAGAGCCGACGTCTTCAGATTTGTACACCGCAAGTATATATGATTTGTAATATAGCACTGATTGCCCATCGTCTTTTCAAATGGAGAAAGAGAATCCTTACACAGTTTTTTCTAATTTGCATGGCATAAATAGGTTAAGTTTTGTTCTTTGGGCCATCGAAGCTCTCTTACCGGTATATGTGAAAATTTATTTTTGCACATGGCTCAATTTCTTTTGCATGGGTTGCAGTTTTGGTCAATGATTAATTACCCACCAACATTCACCTTAATGGGCGACCAATAATCATGAAAAGACACTTCTTTGGAGCCTGTTTGTCTGAAAAAGAAATATCTTCAAGCAATCTTGTTTAGTGGCACATTACCGTAATCGGTCTTTGTAAATATCACGAACATTTGACTTTTGATTTTATCGCCAACAGCCGAAAGCACATTTCTTGCCTATGCCTTCCGCTTCTCCATGGACTTGCACATTTTTCTTTTTGGTTTGGACGGTATTTGTTCAAATCACTAGAATATGCAGGACCACTACAGGGTCATAAGGTGTCAATCCCAAAATGTTTTTCATCGGGAGACCCAGGTAAAAAGTGTATCAAAACAAAAAAGTTCCTGTTCACCCCAAACATTGTCGCATTTTACAACATTTGGAGTCTCAAACTGCGGATAATTGACTGGTTTGGTGGGAGTTTTTGGATACCAGGTCCAATATACCCTACATGCAAAATACATGCGTTTTACTTTAGAACTTGATTACTTTGCATGATGATGCATTATTTTGTTCAAATCACCCTCTTAGTAATTTTGAAAATGACCTTATGCCCGTTAAGGTCACGGTGACTTAATGAATTAGATTCACACACACACACACACACACACACACACACACACACACACACACAAACAGGTCACTGGGTGCTTGGTTTGGACGAGCTGTCCGGGAAAAAGGAAGCCTGCCTTCAGTCTAACATATAATCGTCTTGCGGTTACAGATCCCACCCTACCTCTGTGTGTGTGTGTGTGTTGTGTGTGTGACGTTTTTTGAAGGTTTGTTTTCCACATCTGAGCAGCCAGTACTGCTGAACAAAACTTTGTATTTAACTTGAAAACACAGCACAAGAACAGCATCCGGTTGCTCCACCGAGAGCTGCTGTACCCATGTGCCCAGGTTATTTCGTAAAAGTCAAAACAGATTGAAATATGAGAAAATGTTGAAAAGCGGTTAAAGTGGAGGATGGCAGATAACGTTGAACAGTCAGGCGGCTGCACAAAAAGTCTTCCTGCCCTGAATCCCCAAAATAAAGAGCGCCTTTGACCGGTTCTCTTAAAGTCCTGATTTAACATTAAATGGTTGTTCTACCGTGAGCCGCTGCTCCTAAGTCGTAGCACATCAAAAATTACAAACATGTTCCATAGAGAAAAGGAATCAAAGGTAGGATACATAACACAACATAAAGAAGTTACCAATATACCTACTGCAATGTGCAGCTCCATTCAGCATTCCTGACGTCTGAACTGAACTGAACTGTTTGGTCACCACAAATTTGTTTCAATACTCACCAGAGGATAAGTGAAGCCTTACATTTGTCAGAGATGTATAGTTATATATAAATTTTACCATGATATATCCATGTGAAAGGCCTCCCATCTTGGATTGAACGCCGCTCATGCACATTCCCAATTTATAACAATTTAGAGCGTCTCTTTCAGCTCTATAAAGAAGTGTGAAATCTCACAGATGATGCAATCAAAAAGTCAATGAGTCTTTATTTAGACAACCTTCTCTACTTAACTAACCCACCTCTCATTGACGAAGACACCGTTATCTCTAGTAGTTTAGATAAATGTGAACTTTTCACCAAGTAATACGCCATGCAGTGTAAACTTGCCATGCAAGATAGCCCACAGGATGACTCTCTTCCTCTACATGATTTCACGTTCAGAAGTGATTCAAGTGTCGACAATTTTCAAGATGATGTTGGTCGGGTTGAAAAAGCGATTCTTTACTCAAAAGTAGCTGGGAATCTGGGCCAGATGGTATTGGTAACGTCTTTCTTAAAAATTCAGCTCCTAGCATTTGTCACTCACACTGGTATTCAATGCCTGCCTGCACCAATCTAATTTTCAGGCTTCCTGGAAGTTATCCAATTTACGTTTAGTTTACAAAAAGAATAATTAGCAAAGAAAAGAGAACTACCATCCAATATCTCTCCTTTGCAACGTATCCAAAGTCTTTGAACGTTTAATGTAAACTTTTTCTACGAGTATCTGGTTCACAACAACCTTATGACCACCAAAATGTATGGGTTCACAAAAAATAACTCCACGATTAATCAACATTTTTCCATTGCGCATGATATCTACCATGGTCTCGAATTCAGCAAAGATGCTGTTGGTTTTTCTCAGTATTTCCAAAGCTGTCTACACAGTCTGGCACGTATGTGTGCCGTGTATGTCCTCACTACGAAGAATACAGACGAAAACTTTTGAACACTATGTGCCATCTTCTGGCTCCAGGAGTAAACCCCACTATTAATTTCTCACTTGGCAAGTTATATTTTTCTTTCTCATAGTATTAAAGGCAATTCCGAGCTATGCTCTAAAATTAACGAAAGGAGATCTGACGCAGTGTATCTACACATTATGGAAACTAGCAGGTGTTAATTCTAAAAGTAATTTCTCGCTCCCTGGGCCTTTCTTAATCTTTACCATCATTATGTTTGACTGCTTTTTTCAGTACATTTTTTCTTTGCTATCAGGTATAAATTGTGTAAAATTGTTGGGTAAGACGAAATATAAATATCAAATTACTTCATAACTATTGCAAACAGAGGTGACATTACAACCTTAAGTGATTGCTTGGTGACTTACCTGCATCCAATGAAATATAAACAGGGGATGAAGCATTGAGATGTAGTTAATATGATGCTACACCTCAACTACCAAGAAAATATATTTTTACCCCCATTTCTCCCTTCCCTTCCCAAGTCCGACACTCTTTGAAGCCAGAAGCTGATAACTGCGCACACACTCTCATCCACAGTGTCACTTTCTTTTAATTACTAGAACAGCTCTCCGTGTCCAGTTTCCTTTGCTTCATGGTACAAATAATATGCACAACTTCACTTTCTGTCACACAATTTTTATGATCAATGTGACTAAATTGCTATCATATTGATTACAAAATTGAAATTAGCTTGAGTTACTGGGTGTTGTTTGAAGTCAAGGTCAAGTTTGAGCCGTACAGCTAAGTCTTGCAAGGAGAAATGGTGTAAAAATCACCCTATAAAATGGCTTTTATTCTGGTATCTTTGGCTGAGGTGTACACATCATGTTTAGTAAGTTTACCCAATTTAATTGTGGAATCACTTCAATCTAGTACAGATAGTGGTGACATTCTAACTTCAATTACAGTTAGATTATGCAAATACGCACAAATTTGTTTCTATTCCTTTATCACACAGGGAAGGAAAATCAAAATAATACACGAGCCGATCAGATACTAAGACATCTTTGAAAAAAAGCTCTTATCTCACAGGTTAAAAGAAGAAAGAAAAACATCAAAAGTCTGCCACTGCAGACTTGAGCAAATCACCGGAGTGACCCTAATCCACACACTTAATTGTTCCCCACTTCAGTTCTTTGGTTATGAAAGCTATAAAGTTGTCATAACAGTCTTTTTTGGATAGGAAGACTGTTACGTTTTGAGTGATGAAGCCAACTCATCCACTCCTAGGCTATTTGTGATGGGGGAATTCACATTACAGGTTTATAACCAGAATTACAGTGATCTATAGTGATCAAGGGCACGAAGCCTGGTAGCTTGTAGCATAGTTATTAGCCCAAGGGGCTATTTGGGTCTCAGAGATTTGCTGAACATGAAAAGTAAGAGATTCTTTATATTTTGTTGAGAGCCTAAGTCATTACATAATTGCTGGGATTATATTTTGCTGCAAGACCTAAGGCTCTCAAAGCAAACAGTCAATTGTACTATGAATAGTAAATGATCAGTAGACAGTTTCTAGCTGTGCAAGCTAATATGTCTGGCTGTCTCATCAAATTTGATAAAAAATGAACAACTTAAGGCTGAAGGAAAGTTTCAAATAGCAAAATGGCCTTGACCTTTGACTTTAAGAGGTGACATGTTATTGCATAAAATCTGGAATGTTACAAACATATTAATTGAAGTTCGATTGCCTACCTGTACCTATAATAGTTCTGGAGATACTCAGTATTTAGAGTTCCAAATGACTCTTATTTGAATAATTTCCATACTTTTCAATCATTATACATTTCAGTACACCATATCATATGTACATGGTAGAAGAAATGACAAAGAAGTAACCTTTACGAAAACGAGGTGGCTGGTAATCCCGAAATCCGCTAACATGATTATTTTTCTACCTGCCAATTTAAGAAAGATCAAATAACTTTGCACAATATGCTATGTATGGCGTCAACATTTCAAAGCAACAATGTGTTCGCATTGTGTTAAAAGTTTTTGAAAAGCGAGGTCAACTTTCCTTTTTCTAAATTTGTTTAAACGCGTAAATGTTTCACATGGTTTTTAGAACAGTCTATTACATACATGTATACAGTGATTGAACAGCTGTAGCGAAAAATCCTCACTGTGACACATTAAACTGAGCATATTGAATATATGTTTCGATCGTTTTTCTTGTACTATGTTGTTTTAATCAATATTATGAAGACTTGAACCTGTCAGCTCGAGCCTGTCCATGCCAAACTTTGAGGTGGCTCGAATGTTCATGAGCTTTGCCCATCTCTACTTCACAGGCTTATGGCTCCTCACTCCAATGATAAGAGATGAGTTCAAGATACTTATATTACAATGTTCAAAAGGAACAACCATTAATTACTTGAGCTCAAGTATGAAAATTTTATTTAAGCTATGGATAAATATTTCTGGTAATGTGCTTTGAATAATTGTAGTGACTGGTCGTCTTGTAAATAATTAGGAAAGCTGTTTCAGACGAAAGATCCCGTATACATACTTGAAAAATTGCTAAAATAATATTACAGCATTCAGACTTTGAGATAACGTCTGAGATTAACTCAAACCAGGACCTATAGCCGTGAATTTTGTTTTCAGAGAATGGCGTCAAATCTTTGTGTGTGCAAGGGTGTCATGTAGGTCTTGCTTCCCATCAGATCAATTTGCACAATTTACAAAAATAAAAAACCTGTCCAACCCTACCAAGGTTAAACAGCAATACCCCTCATAAATCCCACCACCAAGAATGAGAGCCAGGTAAATAAATAAATAAATAAATGAATGAATGAATGAATGAATGAATAAATGAATAAATAAATAAATAAATAAATAAATAAATAAATAAATAAATTAATAAACTAATGTTTGACAATCGATTAAGTAATTGTTTACCTAATATATACATATATATATATATATATATATATATATATATATATATATATATATATATATATATATATATATATATATATATATATATATATATATATATATATATATTAATTTCCTTGTTCACTGAAGATACATGCCAGCTTGGTGATTGTGTTAATACAGCTTTCCTTGTGGTTGTTAAGGCCTGCGTTATTTCAAAGGCTTTTAAGTGTGCATTCTTTGTAGTTGGTAGAACAATACATGTTTGGTCATGTTAATATATCACTGGTAAAACAGTGAATGTGGCATCTGGGCCAAGTTGACAATTCTATTTCAGTACGCAATTCTAAACATCCCAACAATAAGTGTAAGTTTTAGTCGCATTCCAGGTCATCGATTCATGTTCAAATCTACGTTTTATTTATTTTATCCTCAGTCGAATATCAGAGGCATTGTTTGCCCTAGTACTTGACAATGATTAGGCACCTCTTAAAAGATAACAAATAGGCGTGCTACTAAATTCCTAATTGTGCGCCCTCCTGTAATGATTAAAAGAAATTCAGAATTATAAACAGAATAAAATGTAATATTTTCGCCACAGAATATCCATGAATAACGCTGATTCACCAAGTGAATATGGTGCCCTACATAAATGCAATTGGGACTGTGCCGACTCAGAAAGACACATGGTTAATTACTAGTGTTGTGTCCATAAATAACGTTGAATCACTAATTGAAATTAAGTTTCTGCTCCAAAAACAAAACGTAGCAATTGGCCAAATAAAAAAATAATTCAAATATTCACACAAAAGAGGTGTCCTCTTTAAATGTTCCTGATACTAACATTTTGAACATTAAGTTATTCGCTATTAGCGCCCTGTTCATTGTGCTCAATGAAGACAATGTGGTGTTACGTGATAAAACTTCATACATCTGACAGGCTACTTGTGTAATACCACAAAGCGGACACGAGTGTAATATCACAAAGTGGCCCCGCTGCAGCTACACTGAGCATTCAAGAGTACTGTAGCACATTGAATCGAGTTTTGTACACACTGAAGCAGGAGACCAGGTTTCGACGTTAGCAGTCAGTTATTTTATGATTTCGCAGCAACCAAACAGGTTGATGCGTTTTGTGTGTGACAGCTTTCTTTTTCTTTTTCTTTTTTCTTTTTTCTTTTTGGGTCTAATCATTACAAAGACCATGAAGGGTTTTCTGTTGCCAAATTCAATTGCCATAATTATTTGTCCAGGCTGAGAAATCTCTTTCGAGTGACGTTAGCATATATACCCGATTTTTTCCAGGATATACTTTCCTTGTGGATTGACATCTATGAAAGCTAACATGGACATATTCTTTGAGTTCAGTTATTGATTGTTCAAAAACATGTTTTTGATATGAAAATCGTACGGTTTTTAAACAACATGACTGGGTCATGAATCTGGGCCTTCGTTTACATTTTTCCTTTGAACAGGGAATTAAGCACCACACAACGCAAGTTTGCGACATAATTTCGGTGACTTTGGATACATCAGCTGATTACGTTCTTCTTGTTTTTCAATAATGCTGACGTCAAATAAAGATTGATGCTAATCTGCTGGTAAAAAACGCAAATGGGACTCCTCTCTGTCGCATTTTAATTTCACATTTGAAGGAGTTTTTTTACAGTGTTTTGCTAAATATACACTTCCTCAGTATGTCATATTTTTTATGAAATATGCTCGATCGGGTTGACCACATTCTGATGAATAAACGCGTGCCACAATTTGTCTATAATTGGAATTTTTGGCATTCACACACCACACACACACACACACACACACACACACACACACCCATGTAGGCCATAAATCAATACAACCGCTATAAAACAGTGAGAGGTCCTGTTTGTGCAACACAGCGTTTATTCTCTCACGGGAAAATGTTTCACCTCTGAAGGAGATAACTGATTATGCCATTGCACGGAAAACGAAAACACGTCATTGATCCCGCAAACTCCAGGTCAGGTATACTTATATACCATCTATCTTCGGTCTCATCGATATACATTCTATTAATTTGTGTATTTTCTTTCGAGGTCATTGTATGGAAATTTATATCATTTATTAAGCCCTGTAATCCGTTATATGAATGAGGTAACCTACGTACAATACTGACCAAGGTCACATAGAACCGTAATTCTAGCAAGCTTTTTGTTAAGTTTTAAACTATTCATTTCACAAGAACTGATTTCACATAATTGAATCTGGGATCATCAAAACTAGATCAAGGGTACCCACACACAACCCGAATCTGGACCTCAACAGGATATAGAATCTGTCCAAGTTTTGTAAAATCTTATATATGTCAATGGGACCCATATACAGCCTGAACATAAATTGCCGAAATATATAATTATGCGCATTTTTTTCCAGATTTGTTTACTTCTTTTGGTATGTATCACACAGAACACAGTTTTTTATCAGGACCTTGTGACCTTCCGAGTTAGGCACACGAGGCCATGGAACAATACCGTCGTAGGTTCCATCTGGGAACATATTCTTGTTTGCAACTTTTTGTTTAGTGCCTCCGTGGTTTCATGGGCAGATGTAAAAATTATAATTATCAAAACTGGTAGCTGATTTGCATGCTTCTTTTAGTCAGGTTGTGCATACCTGTCTATCTCTATCTATACCTGTCTCTCTCTCTCTCTCTCTCTCTCTCTCTCTCTCTCTCTCTCTCTCTATATATATATATATATATATATATATATATATATACTGCATTATTCTATTAGTAGCCAATCAGCTGTCTCTCTTTGTACCACGTGCCTGCCCTGTAAATGCTATATTGGATCGTTATATATATATATATATATATATATATATTTATACACATATATACATATACATATATACATATATATATATATATATATATATATATATATATATATATATATATATATATATATATATATATATATATATATATATATATATATATATATATGTATATATATATATATAAAATGTGGGTAGAGACACACTTACCGATATGGTAGATTGCCAACAAACTGCGTGTGGTTTAAATGTATATGGGAAAAATACGATAAATTTTATGTCGACCTGTATGGGATTCGAACCCCCTACCTTCGGCACACGCACCTAGCCAAATGTAAAGTCGAACACGCTGACCTCTTGGCCATCGGGGCAACCCAAAAAAGGTTGACCGAGGACCCAGGGTGATGTTATAGCAGGAGTGGCTTGTACATTGACAAGGAAGGGCACTTCCACAGACTGACAATTTATGAAATACATCTCTAATATAATTTCGAAGTCGGAGCAATGGCCCACAGCACTTCGAAACCAATAGAGTATTAGCAAGTGAAAAATACGATAAATTTTATGTCGACCTGTATGGGATTCGAACCCACTACCTTCGGCACACTCGCCTAGCCAAATGTAAAGTCGAACACGCTGACCTCTAGGCCATCAGGCAACCCAAAAACGGTCGACCGAGGACCCAGGGTGATGCTAGAGCAGGTGTGGCTTGTACATTGACACGGTAGGGCACTTTTCACTAGGTGAGATTAACATCATGCCAAACATAATTACATTTAAGCGCTTACGCACACAACCCTCACAGATATGTTTGTATTATTATTTAACCAATATCATGATAAAGTTTTCTTTCATATATAATAGTTCAAGCTCGATCATGAGAGCAGATTTTTCCCAAGTTGGGGGGGGGGGGGAGAAACACTGAATGAAAAGTTCGATGTATCGTACATAGGTACTCAATTTCTTATCCTCTTCCTTGAAAGTTTTACACAATACACATGTCTTTTACAAGACCTTGAGCTAAATTGACACATAAGCGACAATAACAAAAACATTACCCAATGATTGCAAACATAGGGAAAAACATATTCCACACATAGAGTCTGACTCTTCTATGACGTTAAACTTGAGATATTTAGGCTGTGACTTTATAGTTCGTTTACTAATGATTTTCATTTGGCTGTACAACTAAATGCATCCTGTCACAAAGTTCCTTATTATCTAGTGACATTACAAGGAGACCAGCTCACAAATTTCTTGTATAGCAATTGAGAGTGTAAAATCACTGATACAGACAGCGGACACTCCAATTCTGTCAGATTAGTAATTTCTGCAAATGTGGAAATTATGAAACTGAAATTCATGCAGGGCTTCTAAATCACCGCCAGCATCAAATGAAAAGTTATCTGAACTTCCAAGCGAAGTTTATTTAATTTTATGAGACATTTGATTGTATGAAATTGTGTCAACATTGTGTGATATGGCTTTACAGATATAATTCACTTCTTGTTAGTTGAAGCGCCAATTTTATTATTTCATCAGTCTGAATGTATGTCATAAATAAGTTTCAGTATATTACATTTAGCTTGTTTCATTATGTGATACCTAATACAGTGCTTGCTTATGTGATATGATGGCGCTTTGACAAAAGGGCGTCACATTGGGCTTCATTTAATGCACCATTTCTCATGTATTGAGTGCCCTTCTTCAGCAACTAATACCATTGTCTTTCTACATAGACACTTTAATCCTCCCTTCTCCATATGATCCAGTGGCTTTATGTACATATTGACTGTTCATAAAGCTAATTTGTATCACGATTATTTTACTTCCAGCTCATATGCTGCAACTTTGAATAAGCTGATTAGAAAGCGAACACCCATATATCATTCAAATATGGTTTAGGAGTACGCAATGTCACATGATATATTGAAGCATTCTCTGTGTAACCTGAGGGTGTACATGCGCTATGGTAGTATACCCACTTAGTAACTTGATTTGTTTTGCTGATACCTCGACAAAATGCCGATAATAAGCTAATAATATACAGAACTCTATATTATGTTCCTTTTTTGGTTAATGACAGTGATCTTAGATTTACATCACATATTACCAATTGCCGTCAGTATAGAATGCCTTTTTTGCATTTTCACATTTACGATGGGAAACTAACGGAGCTCATTAAGTGTCTAGCTAAAAGTGCACAGAGTATTTCAACATTGAAATATATATTCTGGGATTGTCCTACTGCAGCTTTTAAGTTATGCTTATACTAAAAGTTCTATTGGACAATAACCTAGCCAATATAAGTGTAATGATAATAATAATCAAAATAATAAATAAGTATGATTTCTTGATTTACAATTCAAAAATGATACTGCATGTGAACTAGAAATTTGGTAGCCTTGTAATAATAATAATCAAAATAATAAAAATGTGATCGTATTTCGTGCAGATGAGAAATGGAGATGTATGTTATAAAAAATTTAATTTAATGTCGAAAAACAATGTAACAATATCTCTTTCCCTGAAAATGACACTTGGCTGGACGCAAACCGTTGTTTTTAAACATTTGTTTTTGAACCACACCTATAAGCATGTACGCACTAGCATTGTAATGCACGGGCTCTGTTCTAAGCCAAGAAAAACCTGTTGATTCATCTGTAATATACAAGAAAAGGATTAAATATTTAAATCGTTAAATCAATCTGCCAGTTTTCATCTCCAGCGCGACAGATGACAGTCGCAACTGTGAAACCTGCCCAATTCTTAAAACACGAAACTTTTGTCCTCTTTCACAAAGGAATACTACCAAATTTCTAGTTCACATGCAGTATCATTTTTGAATTGTAAAACAAAAAATCATACTTATTCACTGTCACGCCAAAACTGTGGACTTCAGTATGTTGGAGAGACAAGTAGAGCACTTCATGAACGGGTCTGTGGTCACTGAAAAACCGTTCGGAAAAAAAGGTAATTCGAGGTAGACATTTTTTCAGAAAAAGTCTTAATTTTATCGTTGAAATGATTGAAAAATTACATTACATGAAAATGAAACAAAAACTGGTTTCAAACGTAGACAAGAGATGCAGAAACTGCTTTGGCAAAAAGAACGGGCACCATGTGGCTCTTTGGATTACAACATTGCATCAAAGGGAGAGTAAATCTTTCAAAAAAAGTATTCAAAGATAGGTTGTTTGTCAGATTTAGTCAATGGTCGGGTAAGACAAGATCATTCAAGTGAACATTTTAAACAGCCTAATAATTTTTACACTCTCATGTGTCATCTACGTCTGTAAAGCATATATTTGGCTCGCCTGATGGTCTTCCTCTGGCTAGGTCTACAGTAAAGTGAATTCGTCTGGCACTACTTTACAATTTGGGAGGAGATGTGCCAAAATTATTCCTTAAAAGCAGTCTGATAAAATTTTGTAATATACTATTAAGGATATATCGTGCCACAATTTTTTTCAACTGGCAACAATTGAGAAGAAAATACCAAAACAGCATATAATGATACAGAAGATAAATATATAAACCTTTCAAATGTTTTGGATAACAAAAAGGTGCAATGTTGTGTGCCACTGTTTCTGGATACCAATATATAAATACTAGAAGACCATCCAAGCCAAGATATTTTACTACATTAAAACTGTTATTGACTTGTATTTGATAGTTGCATGATAAATACCCTTGACCATGTCATAATACACCTTATGATTCTGGCCATCATGGTTATGTTCTGTATAACAAACGAGGCATTACGTAAACTCATATCTAAAGGTACATAATATCGTGAACAAAATAAAATTGCTTACTGTTAAGGCAAGAAAAGTATTATGAATGTTGCTGATAAATTTGTGAGAAATTAGGAAGAAAGGGCTAGTTTTTTATATTTTAATATTAAATGACTGGATCAGTGATGACATAAGAGATATTGTCAGTAACAAAATCCATATATTATACAAAAAAAATCAGGCAGCCTCCACATCGAATTCTTACAGATCAAGTAGTTTTATCTTGCCTGCAATATATGCAGGAAAAAGGTTATACACCAGACGATAAAGCATCAAATGGTGTTATTAAATGTAAACAGTTGTAACATAAGGTAATAATTGACGAACTGGGCTTGTTAGACACAAATTCAACTTTTGCTACGTATAAAAAGATCAATGTGTCACTGGACACTATTTTAGATTAACATTATGATTGCAAGCGACATACAAAGCGAAATTTTCTGATGAACATGCACATTTACCAAGATATTTTGCAATTGCAATACAACAGAAATATCCAAACAAGTTCCGATTTGTTGCAGGATCATAATTTTGCTCAAATAAACAATTGTACGTTTTATTGTCATATGGTTTGAAAACGATACAAGAGTTTTAGCTACATTACTGTACTTGATTAAAGCACCTTCTGCTGTTAATAAGTTTTGGACTGTGTCCAACTCCAAAGTTTTGTTAGAACAATTAATTCGTGGTAACATTAAATTACCATACAGTCAAATTTCATGTTGGTACTTTTCTAGCGTATACACAACCATTCCATATATTGATCTGAAGTGAAAAGATGTTTATAATCAAACATATATGAAACATATCAGAGAAACAAATTAAAAAAATATATATTACATTTAATAATGCATATTTTGAAAATAATACTGTGGAGGATGGCCAGTGTGCGTTTGATTATGATAACTTTGTTCAAATATTAGAGTGTTAGATAGACATATATAAAATTTGGAAATTCTGTCTTTTGGCAAACCATAGGCATTCCAACAGGAATAAATTTTGCATTATGTTTAGCTAATTTATATTTGTTTTACCAAGAATAACATTTTCTTTGGAAAATCTAACAAGCAATGACCATTGAGGTAAATGTTTAGGACTGACATTTGCATATATTGTTGACCTACTAAGAATCAATGAAATTTTTCTAACGATGCATTTCACATGTATACCCGGGTGATTTAGAATTAAAAGAAACTACAGAAAGTGACTCGCAGTTTACATACTTGGATAAAATGATGTTACATGATGATGATAGATAACAGTTTAAACTGTATGAGAAACGAGATCAGTTTTACTTTTATATTGTTCAGTACCCTCACATAGATGTCAACCTTTCTGTTGGGCCTGCTTAGGGCGTCTATGTCACGCTTGATTGCATTTGCTAGAGTATACACTGAATTGACGACTTCAAATTCCGCCATACACTTTTTTTTGGATAAATTGATGAAACAGGGTATTTAAACCCGAAGCCGAGGAATCAAGTTTGGAATTTGTAGATAAAAATGAAAACTTACAGTGGAAATATAAGGCGGATTTGAAAAAAAAAGTGAAGTTGCAAGAGAGCAAGCATTTATTGTACCGGGCAATTTATAATGGTCTATGTAAGGAGCATGATCAGAATTGCAACGCATCAAATCAATTTAAGCTAAATACCTGTTAAAGTCGAGAGTTGCATGCATCAGATTGATTTACGCTGCTACTTACTGTTAGTCAGTGCCTGTACATGTATCAAGTCCAGAGAGAGATGTTTTCCTCTATGCTATATTAATGTCTGGTGTGTATCTACCTTACACTTTTTCAATTCCAGTACGGCTTGTCTGATGTCTGGCGCTTTTGATCACAGTTGAATCTTAAATACACGAAAATACATGGTGCAGTCGCTTTCACTTATTGAAAATTGTTGTCATGCGAGTCATTATTATTTTGTGGATGTTGTTTGTTTGGAGTTGATTTCAGATGCATGGCTCAATGGATGCTCAGAATTGTAATTGGTCATGTTCAAGTTTACTTGTCGTATTAGGACGGGTTCGAAATGAGACCGAATTTGAATATCTATCTTGATGAGTAATCGTCACAGATTTTTGGACTTTTATGATCGCTAAATTCCTTGTATGGTATTTATTCTATGTGTTGTATGCGGGGGGGGGGGGGGCAAAGATGCAAAACTCCTTTCCCAAACACTTGGCCATTTGCTTGCAAATTTTCCACAGAAACATCCAAGCACCTTCTACCTCAAGTGGTTTCCCACATGGTGGTGTAATTTATTTTCTCGATTTTTTAAAAACCTATTTGCTTCATGTTTGTCTCTTTCTGTATCTCTCTTTCTCTCTCTCTCTCTCTCTCTCTCTCTCTCTCTCTCTCTCTCTCTCTCTCTCTCTCTGTGTATGTGTGTGTGTGTGTGTCTGTTGTGTTTGAGGTTGTTTTTCGACTTTGAAAAAAGATAACAGTTTCTTAAGGGTAAATACCAGACACCTGCCTCTGAATGGAAGAACTACATTTTATTGAAGCTGCATAAAACAGCAAACGGACTCGATGCTCTGCAAAGCAATTAGAAAGGTAAAGATACTATCATAGTTGGATCTCACTTTTAACTGTTCTGTTTCCAAAGAGAACCTTGCTGAGGACGAGGGGAAGATGTAAGGTTGCGGAAGGGAGGACAGATAAATTCAACATAACAGGAAGGAGCCATGAATGGGCTATGACAAAGCTGGTCTTTGCCAGTGCAACTTGTGCTGTGTCTGTCACCAGCACTGACCTTGCCTTGCCATAGCTGGCACGGAAGATCACCAAAGCTGGCTCTTGGGAAGTTTGGACTGGTATTGGTAAGGGATGCTTTTCAAATGTCATTGCGTGAAAATTCATCAATAAGTGACTGGTTGAAGTTTCCGCAGGCCACCATGTACAGTTGCCAAAAGGCAATACTGGCAGTGTATGCTGCACACTAAGACATTGTAAATGTAAACTCAAAACCAGTTGAATTTGTAGTCATAGGCCTAAGTGCAGGAGGCTTTTATTTTTGTTCTTCTTAGTGATTTATAGCGAGGGTTGGAATACGTGAAGGTAGAGTTGCATTGAAAGCATGTGTAAGTGGGGCATGGCTAAAATGCCAGATTGTTAATGAAAAAATGTAACTTGCCCAAACTTCAAAAGAGGGGAATACACAAGCACTTGACCACAACTACCACATACCATAAGCCACACAGCAGGAGGTGCTACTGTTTTGCCTGTCCTAGCTTATAGTGTATACTGCCGTAATACAATTGGCAATCGGGCAAGATGGTCTGCCTTCTTGGTTCAAATATAGTTTTGCCCCCCCCCCCACACACACACAATCGGGAACAAGCCCCTGGCCTTATATTAATGCCTTTTGCATAAAAAAGCACTTTACCGCAAAAAACAGGATAGACGTCAGTGGAAAGTAAGACAGTTGCACATAAGACAGCAAATCACCAATAAAATAAATGGCATGCCTTCTTATATCAGGCTAAAATCTGGCAGTACTCTGAGACCAAAATTCCAACCAGTCACTTGCACAGTAATTCTCGCACAATGACTTTCGAAAAGCATTTACTTACCATTCTAAACTTCCCAAGGGTCCGCTTTGATCATAATTCGCAAGTAGTACTGTATTCGCGGCATAATCAGTGATGGGCACACACTCGATCAGTCACAGTTGCACAGACAAAGAATCGTTTGGGGTAGTTTGTGGCTCCTTGAAGCATTGGAGCACCATGGTGGATGAGAGCCGGGGGAGGGGTACTTCCATGAAGGATTTTACTGGGTATGTGCCGCAGGAAAGGCCCTGTTTTCATTACCCCCAGGTTAGAAAAGCCCCCCTCCTCCCCCCCCCCCCCCCAAAATGAAGCTCCCTTCCCAGACGCCACAGACCGGGTTGGCTAAAATATGACGGAAAGTAGCAATGCTTGATGACTGTGGCCACCAAGTGAGACGCAATTCCGCACCATTCAGCTAACAAGAAAGTGTAGATTTGGTTGTCACAAAGGCCAATTTCTTCGGAAAGTGCTATAGCAATTCAACTCCTTCACTTTTCATAAAAATAAATTACTGAGCGAGGGAGGACTTTAAAAATTGATAAGAATGCTTGTTTTGGTGAACGTTGTCTTGTGACAAGTCCATTTCTTTGGCGTTTTTCATAACAGGAAAATTAACATTTTTGCGCAGTGGTGTAATTCTGTGTCCGATTCCACCACATGAATTGTCCGTTTCAAAGTGGAATGTTGCACCTCTCTAATCATGCCAAGAGAGAAATGCCGGGCGAGTTTCTTATAGGAGTGAGACCTGATATTTTCAAAGACCTAACAAATCAATATACTGCACTCTCATTGCTAAACAAAAGCCAGTTTAACTGCTCAGTAAGGTGTACACATCGTCACATGCCTTCAGATAATTTCAGGGTAGGATGTGGGATCGTGTAACATCTATTGTGCTCCCAAAATGTTAGCAATTAGGGAGATATCCATTGAGTAAATAGACTAAAGCTTCCGGAAATTTAGTCACCAGACTCTAACAACCTGGATTTGGGATGAAAATTGCAGTCAGCATATTATTCATGTTTTGTTATGCTGTTTTATAATTTGCTGACATTTTGCATCAGTAGTCAGTAACACAAAACGCCATTTTATCAAGGAAAAACTTAGTCACGCACAGTTATAATTGGATAGTGACATGTCCCTCTGACAGTACATATTCTACCATGTTGTTTTGGACAACATGACTTTGACTGCTCATTACTTGCAATACATGCCGGCATCGTCAATTTTTGTGATAATAGGATTCCATACATGTGAAAACTCATGTTTTTTGCCAGCAACACTTCATTAGACCTACGGATATCCAATGATTTAGTCCCTTTATTGATCCTCGTAAGAGAGATCAAACAATCGACATATCTTTTCAACATTTGAGGTGGAACTGTTATTTAATGTTGTAACAGAATGTGAAAATAATTTTCAACGTGGATTAAAAGTGTGTCACCTGTTTCATGAATCCTGTCCCTGCCTAATATGAGCAAAGAAAGCTCAAGGAAAAATCCCATTAGAAAACCTGTTTATCAAAATATTTGGAACAGCCCGGGTCACGGATCATCAGGACTGCATCGCAGTTTGGTTATAAGCTAATTAAATTTTTGGCATTTATGGTATATCTAAATGCTACAAAAAGGTTTGAAAATTTAGACCTGAGTCAAATTATCCCACCCTCGCTGGATAAAACGATGGAGATCAGTGTAAGTTTAAGTTATACCTATCAATGGCTTCGTATGCTCCTTCAGGTAACTGCACATAGTCTGATCACGTTTAGGTCTTGGGTACATGCTGGCTGCATTAGGACCAGCCTACCTCATTTGCGTCGCAGGCATCCTGTGGTTTGATATTGTTGTCCATCAGTAAACATACTTCACTGATGAGAGTGATAGTGGGGATTTCATATAATGTTTCTTATGTACCACTGAGCATTTAGGGTGCTGTAAAATAACACAATCTCGTTTTTTTCACATGCCCACATGCTTAGGAACTCCATTATTCTGCCTCCTGCATGGGGCAAATTGGCCTATCCTGCTGCGTTTTCCAGGTCTGTTCTGAAATGTTGGCATGGGTATTTTGTGTCGAGGTAGAAGCTTAATTTTATGGACTTGAGACTATAATCATTTTTGTTTTGGAAACTTTAGTTGGGTTTTCTCTGTTCACCTGGGTGGGTAGCATCATGATGAGTCCTGGTTGATGTTTAAAATATGGATATTGCTGAAAGTTGGGTGATTTTGCTGCCTGGCAGGAATGTTGGAACATCCCCACCCTGACGTCCTGGAAAGTTATCCAAAGATCGCGAAAATAATAGGGCAAAAAACCGTTCCGCAGCAGGGCCGCTCTCTCCAACCTCTAGTTGCCCTGCACTCACCATACAGTCTATTGTTGAGACTCTTGGCATACTGTATCACACCTTTACTTCTGACATAATTTATACCCTTTATTGTCCCTGCCCTCCTTTTTAGCAACCCATACTGTGGTTTCAGCGAAAAGTGAAAGGAAAAATTGCTTCCGAGAGATAAAATTGGGACAGGGAGCAGCCTACACTCTACACCTCTTCATTGTTGAGAGGTCCATGTGTAAATTTAAAAAGCTTTGACTATTCCTGGGCGAAGATGGCAAGCAAGTTGTACCGACCGCACATATACTGAATAAAGTGGCAAATCTGCCATGTCTTTTTCATCTTTGGAGCAAGTGCTAAACAAAAGCTAAAGTGTGCAATCAATGTACGCTATTTCAAAGATTGAGAGGACCCGTTTAACCAGTTGATATTTATTGGCAATTCCCTGTCTTAAGTCAGGAAAAAATTAGTTTCTTCGCATTGGAATTGAAAGTTAAATTTGATGTTTTGGTACAGTTTTAATTTCTGCATTTTCCTGTATTTCCTTCGCTGACGTCGATTTTTAGGTTAAAATAGATGAATGTTGGTTAAATTTCTTCTAAACTAATTGATTTTACAAGCAATCTTTCTTTCCAATTTTAGGATTCCCATGTGTTCTTTGTTTCCGAATATAAACACGGCCGATGATTTGTGGTGACAGAGACAATACTTCAAGTTCATCACATGTTTCATTCCCAGGTTGTATCATTTTAAGCTATTTCAGGCCTAAGTGATTTTCGCGTCGCTTTATTTTGAAAATATATCATGATTTCAAATTATAATACTAGAAGAGAAACTTCCCTACCTTTTTTTTTTTTGCGAATGACCGCAACATTATATAAATACTTTACGTGTATAGCCCGCTAAGAAGCAGAAAGACACATGTGATTATTCTGAGGACTGGTGGTCGGAATGTGGACACAAATCTGCAAACGGGGTTTATATATTTGTTTATGCGGTACTGTTTGCAAAGGAGCTACGCAGCCATTGTTATCGGAAATTTTCTCACAGTATTCATGGCTATGCCGCATCAAATACGGCAAAAATTAATAAATAATAATAAAAAAAACCAACTGTCAACGACATCGATCTCAGCAAAATCTCGTATGGTTATTTCCTGTTGATTTGAGACACCTTGCTCTCACACAAGCTGTACTTTTTTATGTAAAGCGTGCAGAACACAAATTGAGTAGTTTCTGCTTGACCGTTAGGTATTTTGCTACATTTAGTTTGAACCTCACGTTCTCTTTACATAGTAACCAGGATTTCCATGGTGCAAATGAAATCATGCTGACATGTGTATAACCGTTGCAGGCAATGTAAAAGGATAGTTACCTCCATATGCAGAAGGTATGCCAATAGTATCAAATTTTGATTCCTTCCAAAATTCACATTCCTTGGCACTTCTTTCAAACATGGACTAAGCCAACGGATATTGCCTATGCAATGTGACGGAACGTCATGCATTTAATTCGCAATAAACAATATATATGTATAAGTGTATATACATATACTCATTAGAGCCAACGCTACAGTTGCCAAAGGCTATTTTGGTAATGTTTTGATTTGTAACCAAAATACCAAACGGATGACGTATAGATATCGTTGTTTCTCGGAAAACCACAATTCTACTCATAGTAAATAAATTTATGAAAATTTGCGATTAAAACCCCCATGTGTGCTTTCATTAGTGATCTTCGACCTTTAGCTTTTATCGATCGAGGAAAACAGATGGAATTCATTAACTAGTGGTTCAGACAACAAAACAACTGTCCGTGTGAATTGAGGTCCACCCACCGCTATTCAAGCGTGCCTATATCACGTACAACCCAGAGTTTAAGTGAGCATGGTCGGTGCTTTAGGCCAAGTGCAGAAAAAGGAAGTTAAATGTTTATATTGGTGCACATTTAACATTGGCTACCATAAATATGTCAACAAAATGGCTGAATGTGGAAAATGTCCGCTATATATATATATATATATATATATATATATATATATATGTTTATAAGGTACCGAGAAAAACACTGAAGCTGTGTAACTGAATTAACCATCACGAAGAGACCTGGATGAGCTCTTGTGTCATTGTCTGCAAGATATATTTCTTCTATTTCTTTCATCAGTGCCAAGCACGACTTAAGGCGATCTACTTCAGTCAAACTAATCTGAATTATCATCAGGATCCCAGACTCGTATTCCTCATAAAAGACCTTCCATTCAAGTACCAGTGTGCCTATGGTTCCAGAGAGAACATCCCCGGTCAACCCCTTTTTACTGGCCCGCATCATGCATCGATGCATGTAGAATGGTGAGGCTCGAATTGGGCTTACTGTATAGTCTCAACATTATACGTAACATTTATTCTGTAACATTCGACATATTTTGCAGTGCGCTGGTAACTGAAATATTATTATTGTATTCTACATAAAAGGCTGCATTCTCATAACTACCTTACCAACCTGGCTACAACAACTTAATTTTAATGATACTCTGTACAAAATACACTTACGCATCATTGGAACGTGGTCTGTTTGAATGCTGTACCAGTTGTGTAATGCTTGTTCGACAGCATTTTCAGTGTTAATTGAACGGAATATCCAATTTATTTTCTGTAGATGCGAATTGACTCTGCTTTCGCCCGAGAAATCTTTCTAACTTCCAATTGGCGAATTCAGTACCTATTTACACAGATTACATAACTGTTAGTCAGATGCTCTCGGTGATATTGTAATTACCGCATATATATATATATATATATATATATATATATATATATATATATATATATATATATACATATATACAGAGAGGGAGACAGAGAGAGAGAAGAAGAGAGAGAGAGAAAGAGAGAGAGAGTAAGAATTAAGCCGACCAGTGCCTAAATTGCAGTTTAGCGGGGGGGGCACACAAGTACCTAGTATATATATATATATATATATATATATATATATATATATATATATATATATATAATTAACTGAGTATCACATGTATGGAAGCATATATTGTCAGTATTAGGGTGCTCCTATACAAATACATAAAGTCATAAAGATGACCAGTGTTTGGGTCCGTTAAGTCTGTGGTCTGCTTAAGGCTTTTATGTTATGTATGTATCCCCCACCCCTATTGCTGAAGTATTTAATGTATACAATTAATTTTGGCAAATAGCTGGTCAATTTCACAGGAACATATAAATGTTATTATTGAAAAACTACTTAGTTCAATATAATCATGTTTAATCTCCATAAAGAGTATTATCCGAGTTCTTACCACGATAATAGGATACATTTGACATGCTTTTATTATAAAAATCATGGGCCTTATTAACAAAGCCATCAGGTACGTGTTAAATGCTTGCATCTTAAAATCACTGAGCACACAGTTGTCAACTCTGATTGAGTTAGAAAGTTGTGCCTGTCGCTCAGCACATCCACAAGAAGTATGTACATCGGCTCAGGTTTGCCGCGGTAAACTTTGGTTTTGCACTCCCTCCAAACATATGACGTTCTGTGCCAACAATGGATGTATCACTGCCCCGCTTGGAAATCTACTGCTTACAGCTACACATATCAAACGATTGACATTTCATAGTAAGGGGAGTACATTTTGGAATATCACTTTTTCCAGACTTGGCCCAGTAGCATGCAGACTACTCTGGTTTGAAAATATTACTGAAACATGCCAGGTCTCTGCACCCATGCCTCAAAGGATTGGACCTGTAGAAATCTCAGCATGTGACATTAAATCATCCATCGTTTTAATGTCTTATGGTAATAAGATAGACATTTACCCAACTGGTTGCACAAATCGTATTCTAGGAGGACTTTACTGTTCCAAAGAATTGTGGTGCTCTGGAATTAAACTGTCATATCAAATCTCAGAAAGGTTTAGCTCACGATATAACGCCTTAGGAATAAAACACGTCATACATGAGTGTTTGATATATATGCAATATGCAGTCCAGTATTCGATCCGACATGCGGTACATTGTATCATTGCTCATCGCAACGTATGTTCTACTAAACCAGTGCAGCAAAGAGTTTTAAAAAATGGAAGACAAAACGGTAATGGGGCTCCTATGTTTTACACCAGCAACTGTGACCGAATTATGTATAGTCAGGTACAGTGGTGTTATCATGGCAACTTCAGGTTACCGCTTTGGTTAATTAGTGGTGTGAGCAGCATGCACATTGATATATATGTCCTTCAATTGGTTGTCATAAAAAAATTTGGGCGATGTTTGCATGATCACTTTGCATTTGGATTTCCAGGAACCAATGAGACGAAATTCTTCTGTGGAAAACACGACAAATTTCATTTACATTTACCACAAAATACATGCCTTATCAGATTTATCTATAAATGCAGTTGCAGCTGCGTGGACGTCAATTTTCACTCTGTTTATCAGTTTGTTGGGAAAGGTTCCGTCATTAAAAAGGAATTTATTAATGTTTTGTCTGTACATTCAGTATTAACTTTTCCTTATCCATTTTGTAAAACACCAGAGACGAAAACAACAGAAAAAAGACAAATTTTGGTGACTCACAGTGTAGCTGGCCTACATTTTAATACGCAGGTAAAAATCTTTATATATGGAAGCCTTTTGTTAATGTTTAAATTGTTTGATGGTCCAACTGTACATCAGCCTTTATTACTCAATAAAAGTGGCAATTCAGTTGTGAGAAAAAAATGTAAATATGGAGTGTCC
Source organism: Hermodice carunculata (assembly GCA_964020975.1). NCBI lineage: Eukaryota > Metazoa > Annelida > Polychaeta > Eunicida > Amphinomidae > Hermodice > Hermodice carunculata. The sequence goes on along the minus strand of CAXHWN010001522.1, from coordinate 447,171 downwards.
ACAATAGGGCATATATTTCTTGCTGAAATAAACCTGACGCCCTTGGCCAGTGATGCAATCTATAAGATTGGTGTATATTTTCAGAGTGAAATTCCTGCCGCCACTTGTTTGTATGTAATTACTGCCAAAAGTCAAAGTAGGACATTTCACTTGGGTTCGTATTTCCCATTCGTATCATATACTGATATTAAACTATTCAGGTTAAAACATATCATACTTGTCTCAACCTTTGACACATACATCAATTTCTCTTTAATACACTTTGAATGGACAGGGCCTATCATGTCTATATGCCCAAAAGGTGGTTTGGTAGTATACAATGCTGATAATGTTTCATCTGAAAACCAAATTGCGCATTTTTGCAAGAACTGGATGAAATGGAATATGTCTGATCTTATCAGAGCTACATCTTCACATTCAGTTTTGATTGTCATTCTTTATTCTTACTTACTAAACACATGGACGACATTGACATTTTCATTTTATCAGGTTTCTTGCAAAGGCATAATAAAATATTGCCTGCCTCTGAAATATCAAACAGAAAGAAAATACGGCTCTTTTATTAAAACTGGCCAAAAAAGATGTTTTGTTGTGACTTACTTTCCAAGTCCGACAATGAGAGAACCTGTCTGTGTTTTAAATATGCTCAACTCTCAAGTAAAAGATAAATTTATTTTAAAAGTACACAGCAATATACGTTCTGAAACCAAGTGTGCAGGTATTAAGGGCATTTTCATTTTTCACATATGGTGTGATTTACATACATATACAGTACGGGATGGTGTCTTTATATTCTCGTCAATTTTCCGGCTGGTAATTTACAACAGACACTTAACACTTCTCGCGATGCATATTCATATTTCTGCAAGAGAATGTGATAAAATGTTCCATGACAATGTCACAAATATTTATACAGTGACTGCAAGTAAATGTGCGTTATACTGTAAGCTTTTGGACAAAATCAAAATTTCGATAAAAGCACAATCTACACAAAACGTAGAACTTAAAATAGGACAAAATTGTCCTTATTCGTACATACTCACTTTTCTACATAATGGTACTAAATGGGTTTACAGTCCCACACAAGACCCCATAAGAAACCTCGTCATAGTAATTACATATCTATCTTGTATGGACTGTGAACTATATATGTATAATTTGTTGTTGACTTCAGTCGGACGCAAACATTGTCATTTATATATTCGCGTAAAATTATATTATCTACCCCGAGAATATAAGGTTTTGGCAGCAGAAACGTTTTCCAGAGGAAATATGTTTTCATTCCAAGGACAAAAGACAAATGAGTTGCGCTTGATGGGTCGATATACATATTACTTTCCGCACATTGACATTTACAGTGTGTCCGTCCCCTTGAACTGGATCAGTGCAAACAAAGAATGTTATTATCGTCGTTCTTCATTGATCGGTATTAATGATTGGACTGAGATACGTATTTTTCAATATGGGATATTTTATTCAAGAATTTCGAAAATGATACTAAAGCTGTATTATACATCTATGATCTTTATAGGATTACGCTGGCAACACGTGAGTCTTCAATTGCTATATATATATATATATATATATATATATATATATATATATATATATATATATATATATATATATATATATATATATATATATATATGCCCCAAGTGCTACATTTATTGAAAATGTGTGATAACTGTTGCTCCCTTAGATGGCAATAAAGATTCCTAATCTACTCATTCGGTGGGGAATTTAAAGCTAAAGATATATTTGTATTGTAAAGGCAAAGTCGGTAATTAAAGAGGTTTCTTTTCACCAGAATCATTATATTTATGTGGTAAAGAGCTTATTTAATTATATGCTGTGGAACTGACAGATGGGAAACCAATATTAACGAAAGTCCAAAATTTATAGCTTTTATAAAGAAAGGGAAATAAACAGTTGAGAAGAAATGAATTATGATAACATAAACTTATAATCTGGCCAATAACCACATCAATATGAAACTGAAATTTTTGGCCTATCAAGTTTTGAACAGGAACTAAAATTGTAAAATATTTCACAAGATCAGGACCAAAAAGGTGCACCAATGAGAGGGAAACACACTTTCATTATTATTATTATCATTATTATTATTATTATTATTATTATTATTATTATTATTATTATTATTATTATTATTATTATTATTATTATTATTATTATTATTATTATTATTATTATTATCATTATTATTGTTATTATTATTATTATTATTATTATCATTACTATTATTATTATTATTATTTTGCTTTTTTGTGTGTTCGTGTTTTTGTGTTGAAAGACCAGCTTACAACAAATAATCCTTGAAACTAGCGGCAAAATATATGAAACTTGCAATGTGGCCATTTAAACTAAGCCACGCAAGCGTCCCTAGTGCAAAATTGTCTGGTACTCTTTTGTGCTGGGGTTCATTGAAAATAAATTAACGGAGAACTGATCAAAAATTTAAGACCCACAATATATATATATATATATATATATATATATATATATATATATATATATATATATATATATATATATATATATATATATATATATATATATATATATATATATTTATATTATATATGTATACAGTCATTATGAACGTAGATTTGTGCTCAATTTTGAAAACTGAATTTGATGTATTGATTTTGTGTATTCCTCTTTCATTCTGGAATTTTACATTGGATATGCATTTTCTACTTCTAATATTAGAGAGGTACGAGGCAATTTATCACCATTTAGTCAGTTTGCACCTGTTGGCTTATAAGAATACTAGCATATTTGAGAAAACATGAATAAAATAATTAAGTTGCATAATTCTGTTCGCGAAAATCACACACCAGCCATTTGAATATCTGTTAGTTTCGAAACGTCTTCTGCATAAAGATCTGTTACAATGTTCGCAATCACTTATATGTAGAAAATATCAGCAAGATAATTTCCAAAAACTAATCATTACATTAAAGAATGCATGTTTTGGCAATAATATGGAGGATGGTCGGTTTAAATTTGAAAGTGATAAATAGGCATGACTGTCTAAAGTTTTTATATAAGACATTTATGTAAAATTTTGAGGTTCTGACTTTAGGTAAATCATAGGTATTCCTATGCTTACAAATTGTGCACCATTGTTTGCTAACTCATGTGCACTTAATCATGGATATAATTTTTTGGAAAATGTAACACGGAAAGGCCTTCGTGGTAAATATTTTGGATCGACCATACTTCAAACAATACATTCTATACATGTAGCCAAGTGATTTAAAATTAACTCTTTCACCACTGCATTTCTACCAAGGTAAACCTCTGATCGCTAAATTTGTAAACGAATTTTTTCAACTGTTTTGATTGATCTGATACCAAATTTTGTATGTGGAAAAACTTTTCATGGTATTTATTTAAACTTGTCAGCGCTAGCAATATACTTCATATTTTTTTCATTTCGAAAGGTCAGCAGCGAGCTCGTAAGGTCACTTCTAAGGCCAAAGGTCATAACATTTGGCGACTATCTTGGAATTCAAAACACAAAACACACAAAGGAAGAGATGCATCGTATTTTGTCATTCATTTCATCTTATTATTCATCAATTTTTTGTTCCATTGAGTCAATCATATATATTATTAGTCAGCACAGTAAAAACGGGGAAACAATATCATGTGAGCATTGTGTTTTGCTTGTGCTACAGAGGACTTATTCCAACCTTGTCAGCTTATACAGGCAAGCTGCAAGTTATAATCCCTTTCCTCATATTCAAACCAACAGTTCATGTCTAAAAATGTTTCAAAACGAATCAATTAAAATCCCCCCCCCCAAAAAAAAAAAAAAAATAATAATAATAATAAAAATTGTTTCCCGTGGTTAAAGAGTTGGAGTTGTTATTATTTTATGGATGTCGGAGTGGATGGCAGAAGCATGGCTTGGTGCATATTTCGAACTAGTATATTTTTATGTTTGGAACGAGAGGGACTCGAACCTGCAACCTTTGGCACCAATCGCCTGGCCGAAATGGGAAACGCACATATCCACTCGACCAAATCCCCATTCTTATAAAAGAATGGTTCAACGGAGGTAGTTATGTGCGAGTGCCATATCAACACGGTTATGCAGTATAAGTACTGAGTCGGCATTTATTTCCAGAATCGGGGACTTAAATCCGCCAGCATTAAGGAAATGCCGAAAATATATATTTTCATGTTTGGAACGAGCGGGACTCGAACCTGCAACCTTTGGTAATGTAATTGGTCATGGGCATGTTTACTGTCATATTTGGATGGATTCGAAATTGGACTGAATTTGGATATCGATCTTGATAAGTAATGTTCAGTGATTATTTGAATATAAATTTATTCATGCGTGTTCAGAGTATATCATTTTTGTCCTTCTATCTCGCATTGCATACAAGTTCCACAGACTGATGCGCACAGGTTTATAATGAGTGGGTGTAAGACGCATTTCGCTTTTCTCGCAATGTCTGTCAGTCATGTCATCATTCAGCATATTATTTCTCATCACATTTTATTTCAATTATATGTTTGTTTTTGTGTGTGTTGGTTTTGGGTGTGGGTGTGGAGATGGACGTGTGTGTGGGTTTGGGGGTGATTGTGTTGAAATAATGGTCATGGCAATTTGAAAAGTCTTTCCTTTCCGACAGAGTCTGTCGGGGATGTACTCTTTTCCCATATTTTTAGTTCATCTAATCTTGTTTTGAATTTTTTGAGCTATGATGGTTGTTGGATTTGGTAAAGACTTTGATTTCCCCAAAAATTGCTTGTCGATCACATAGAGCATAAAATTTCTAATATGCTAATGATACCTTTATCGCAGTATTAGATATTGAAATATATATTTACTGAATGCTTCATTTTTTAACTTTTGAAATTAAGGTAAATTTCAACTTCGACAAATTGGGGTTACATACAAGTGTCGTCAATACCCGTATTTTATTCAGACCCTAAAACGTGGAATTAACTGGGTAAATAAAACTTTGTTATTTCATGATGAAAAAAATACCACATAGTAGGAAATATAAATCATCTCCCGCAAGAAAAAATAGTAATACTTGATGCATGTGATAAAAGTAAATGTGAAGTCTTTTGGTGTTGTTAATGTTAATCTTCAGCGAACTTCACAGATTAAATTAGATTATAGCTTGGTAATGGTACACTGAGTTTCTTTTCTTCAAAATCTGATGACTCCAGAATTCTATGAGTTAATACTGATATCATAAACGGTTATCATTTTCCAGAACAACAACCTTGACAGTGTCTATGCCTGACATTTAAATATTCAAGGTTAGAGGACATTACTGTTACTTGCGTTATTTTTCTTACATCCGGAAAATTATTTTAGGACTGTCACGATTTCTGAGATAAACCAGACAGTCACTTGATATGGGTACGAACATGAAAAAATGATTTAAACTATGGTTTAAACGAACAGAACTTGACTGCTTTATCTTTATCTTGCATAAGTTTCTTTAGATATGAATATATTTAAACGAAGATTTTGTCAGCGAATTATGGATACTACCAGCTAGACAAATGAAAGTCTGGTCACGCAAATCCGTATTGTTTTGCAAAACTTAAATGAAGAGTGTAAAACTGCCATACTGGAATGTTATCACATAATCAAATTGTCTGGACTTTGTAGATTCTTTCCCTGTTAACACGGATTTTGGAATGTAATTACTATTGAAGTACGAAGCTTTATATATTTGTAAATGAAGTGCATATGACATATGTTTTGCCAATTGCTACTCTATGACAACACTTTCAAACCTCTATATTCATACTAGCCAAATACCCGTATATATTCTGTAAAAAGCACTGTAATTCTAAGGATAGGAGAGCCAATATTAGATCCACCTTTAGCTACACAATTAACATATAAATGTATATCGTTTGGGCGCTTCAACCTAAATTATACGAGAGCTCTTATGTATTCCCCTTCATCGGTGTGCTTTATTGTTTTCTCTTCATCCTTTTTGCTGTATTGGCACAGATTGTTTCATTCCTCTTTGTAAAACAACAATCAACTTGTGTGATTTCTTTGCCTGTATTGATGTTTGAAGCCTTCTCTGCATACCACTTGCTGAATGTGTCAGCTAACCTTACCATATGTACCTGCAAACTTGTACAGGAACGACAATCAGACGTAAAGGCAGGCATATACACTAAAATTAGCATATCACACACCATGTAGTAATCGGTCACAGTTGCACTTCGAAATACCAAGATATAAAAGCAAAGTTGCCCTAAAGGTTAATACCATGTAAGGCTTAAGAAAAGTCAATTTTTGTGTCAATTAAAACTACATGTATATGTATCACCATCCTTGCACCATGGCAACAATAAATGCACAAAATCTTGGTATTAATTAGATATGTAACCTTTGTTTTTTTTCCTGTCTATCGATGCAAGTGGATATCAACACAGGCCACTTGGGTAATCAAACAGACATAATTGTGCAAAATCCAATAACTGCATGATCTAATGTATGTATAATTTATCTCGGTCAATTTGATAGCTTACATGAAAAGTGTCTACAGGCAAAAAGCTATGGATTCCACAGGACAAGCAAAGAGTAGCTTGATGCAAGTACATAAAATGCAGATTTCTCAATTTCCAATGTGAGTAAATGTGGATGAATGTTCATTTTTCTTTAACTTGTGTGGAGCTTCAGCAGTTTAATTTTACAAGCACATGAAAAAACAGGATGTTCAAAATAGAGCTGAACACCGAATTGAAATGTGTCAAGCAGAAGTTGATATGTCTGCGAAGGTGTGTTTTTCACTGTTTGAATGTATACCTTCGATCTGTGGCGCGTGTCTCTAGGTCTATTAATGGAATTTCAATTTAAAACTTGTATAGGCCAAATATAACCCCAATAGCCCCTCTACCCTTATCTGTTACAAGTCAGGAATTGAATTTGTCTTTGAATTATGGTCTCAAACATTTGAAAATAATAAAACTTGGATTTCTTCCTGGCTGCTTGATTTTGTGAATAATGCATATACAGGTACTAGTGAATTGTCTTTCATGTGAAACCAATCCCCTGATTTTCTGTTACTGGCAGCCTTCATTATTGTCCAAAGTCGACGCCTGTTCCTCATAACCACCGATGTGCTGATTTGCTGATTCTGGCATTGATATCTTTTCACATAAATTGACGTTTTTTCTCTTCAGTCAGCCACACTTCGTCCCTACTGTGCTATGAAGCCAGTATCAAAGTGCTAAGGCTTTTAGAGGAGATGGGCAAACTGAAATAAAGAGTGCAATCGCATAAGGGACAAATTCTTTTCCGTCAGTATTTTCTATGGCTTGCGTTCCTCGTGTTTTACCTTAGAGATATAAGTTTGGAAACCGTATGTAGTGGTGGAATCTCTGAATAGTGGTCATGTGATGGATATCTGGTGTTCTATTTAAAAGTTTCGCTGGATGCTTAGACTTTCTATAGCTTTTAGCATATAATAACGTTCAAAGGTTCCTTGGTTTTGGATAATGAGAACAAATCAATGATAATCATAGTCTAAATGCGATGTTAACCTTTTCAGTGCTATTGTGATTTATTGGGCGCATTTTTCTAAAAAAAAAATGATAGAGTCGAAAATTAAATTCTTAACTGCAAAAACTATCAAAAATAGTTTGCGCTGCTCCACGGGAAATATGTTGGTTTGCAAAAATGGATAGGTTGTCTTTTTCACTACGATACCAATGCAAGAACAAATTCGTAGTCTTGTTTCACTATGACGGTAGACCATGCAGTTTAAAATAAAATCGCTGAAGAAGTTCTCTTACAAGAATCAACGTGTTTGCTCTTTCCTTGGTAAGAAATAAAACAAAATGCGACAAATATATCATCGTTACTCGTACATTGTTTCCACAGCAATTACCACAGCTATTCGTTCTTACATTGATATACCTGCATTTGCTTAGAATGGTAAAAAAGATCTTTTGTGCTAACACTGGGACAATCTCGGGCAACAGGATATCACTAAAACTCACCCTAGCTGCCATTTTGGGAACTACATTCTTTTAACTTAACAATAAAGTCAAGCCATTGATATCGAAATTAAAGGCTTATATGCACGGTAATCCAATCAGATTCGTCAAATGTAGACAAATTTTAGAATTTTGAATTACAGGAAGTACAGTAGTTACAATCCATGTCTGTCTATAAAAGCTGGACCATTAGCTCATTATTTTTTCAATAAAGAATATAATTTATTTTGTACTTTAAATCTGTGGATTTCCCATTATCATGAGCAACGTTAAAAGAAAAGATATCGGCAATCATTATGAAATGTCTTATTCTATAGAGCAAATATATATAGGCGTTGAATTTAAAAACAAAATGTGTGTAGCCGATGTATTTTATGTCAATTTTATGCGCAATAATAAAGAAACTAATATTATTATAATTGGGAAACCCCCAGAGTTAAGGGGATATATAAGATGTACAGCTTGATGCATGTAGAATAAAAAACGAAATTTGAGTATTGATTCATTAAGGTTTAATCTCCATTTTATTGTTAACTTGTGAATTTTTTCCATAGGAGCCAAGACGTACCTACACGGATTTCTTCTAGTTTCTTGGTTGATCAAGAAGCAGTAGATGTGTGCTCCTTACGGCCCAAAACATGTTTAATCTTTGAGAACCTAAAAGGTACCTGTGCGTATTTTCATATATATAGATATGTATATTCATATGGAAAATAATAAATTTGATTTAGAAACGGTAAATGTTGCCCCAATACGGTTCAATACGCATTTAATTTCCAGAAGCCAAAACGTACCTATTGGTATTTGTCTTTTATAACTTTCTTTGATTTTGTTTGATTTGGTTTTTTTTTTTCATTCTTTTACCAAGGCTCAGTGTGGCTATACGGATCTTCCGCCAGGCCTAGCATGATACATAATACAACCATGTGAATGACATGACATAGAATGATTATAAAAAAGCACAATAATTAAAAGAGTGTTGTGATACAAACACTTATAAACTCTGGTAAAACATAATTAAAGGTAAGTTTATGAACAGATTATGACTAAATGCCACACCACTACAAAAGTAAATAATTAATCTAATTAAATCAAAATAGATCAGTTAATTAGAGCATTGTAAATAGGCTAATTTCCTACAAAAATTTGGTTTGTAAAAGGCACCCAGACACATTCTATGCTTCAAAAAGAAAAAAAGAAAAAGAGGAATGGTATTCTTTGAACACTGCAAGCAAAACAATGAGTGATAATTTTCGTAAACAAAGAAAAGTGAGATAAATGAGTTGAGTATAAAACCTTATTATCTACTGAAGAATTATATATTCGGTGATTTTTACATTTTAAAAATAAATACAATGGCGATATATCCAGACTTCCAGGATTTGGGGAAACTGTTGCAAACTTTTTCCACTTTTTTAAATTACTTAAAAACTTGAGTCGTTGGAAAGGTAGTACAACAAAAAAAAAAAAAATGATAATAAAAAATGGCTATAGAGACTACAATTTTGCCTACCGCATCATTCTGTCTTGGGGGCATGTGTGCAAAAGGGTCAAACCCCACATTTTTACTATACGGATCATCTCGCTTCCGACGCCAAAATGATATTAAATTATACTGAATGTGAGTATTTAGCAAGTAGCGTATTTAGCACCACTTAGTCATATTCAAGAATATACTATACTCTCATCAACCCCTGACTAGTGTATCTTTCCTGTACCCAAATCACTTAATAACTTGAACAATGGGCATGAAGGAAAACAAGAGTGGATGGTCCATATACAAGTGACATATCAAGGTCTATGCTACAGCGATCCAAAGCCTAGAAGCTGCAGTATAATATAAGTAATGGACTGCAATAATGTGGCGGATTTATATACAAACAAGTGTAATTGTTGCTCATGTGTAGGTTGATAATGTAGCCTACGTTCGCTCGTTTGACCTATTATTGTTCTTGGGTATTTTGGGGAACCAAATAGCACTTACTCAAATATTGAAGATAAATATCTTTTAAAGCCTAATTGTACTTCTGTGGGGTTTATAATGAGGTCCATATCACTAATACACCCCTTTATGACTACTTCATTGAAAAATATCTAACGTTGTGTTAAGGGAGCAACTTTTGCTGTATGAATTGTTATTATCATGAAAGGCGACGATGGGATCCCCTAGACTGGCGCAGGAGTATTTTACAAAGTTTACTTGTTTCTTGGGGTGCTACATTTGCCCATGTCAATATACCAGGGAGTATAGGTATGTATAGCCAGATGCTTTTGTCAAACCTGGCGTAACATGTTGCTCTTGCCAAACTAGCCTCTTGGAGAAAATCAACTTATTTTTTTTTCATCAGAGAAAACTAAGCTGGATATAAAAATGAACCACAATATGTTTGGTAAAAACTTGCCTAATTGCCAAAATATGACTGATGCTGTTGGTTACCATCAAATATACATGTGTCGTGGCAGCAATTTTTTTTTCTGGGCAATATAGGCACGACATATATTTATAACTTAATATTCATTCTTGGGAAATCTGCATTCGTGCCTGTAAATATCAAAAATGTTTACATTACTTTGCTTGGCTTGTCTATATGTTAAAAGCTTGGAATATTGCATTCAAAACAGTACTGGTAAACACGATTACATGTGGGTAAGTTACTTTACTGTATGGGTTTTATTCATTTATTTTCTATTTTATTTATGTGTGTGTGTGTGTTGAAACATTCATTTTCCCCAGAAATATGAGCAAGGAATTTCTGTTATAAAAATTTTAATGTTATTAAAGATAGGTTTGATTACATTTACGTTATTTCACAATACTGTTGTGTCTTTGTTATGGATACACGAATGGTAATGCGGATAATTTCAAATAGATTCATTTTACTTTAGAATACTTTTGCTATGAATACTGTAATGATGTTGCAGGTGAGTTCGAATATATTTACAATAATGCAAAATGAATAACTGTATGGACCCTTTAATGGAAGGTATATATATATACATTTTGCGATTTCAAAACTCATGAATTTTCTCTTCAGTGACCTGGAGTAATGGATATTGACTGTTTATGTTAAATTGTTACCTGTAATTATTATAAGAAAGATTATTAGTCATAGAATTGTTCATATAAAACCTGCTTTGGGGACTGTCGCACGCCCAGTGGCCGTGATTGTTGATTTGCCCCTTAACTGGCTAGCAGAGGGTTTTAGCATTTCTTCACTGTACATAATATTTTAAAGCTGCATAAGTGGATACATTATATTACTTAATGTGTTTCGTTCTACAATTTATAATAGAAAGAGTGCAATTGAATCCAATTATTTTTTACTATCATATATGCTTGAAAGGACAAAACACAGAATCAATTCTATACATATATTGGTTTTCTATATATAGTGACTGATCGATGCGATGCAAAAGTAAATAAGATTCAGCACACCACCACAAATATATGACTGATTCAATCTGGCAGATGTCAATTTATATTGTAAAGTTTAATGTAGTATTCATGGAATAACTTTATTATACCCAGGGCAGAAAAAAAGCACGCTGGACAACAGGCGATTCCTTGGTATTGAACCTTTTTACTTTCGCACCTACGTTGGCATGCAAACATATACTTAATCTCACCACAACCGCGTGGCAACAACTGCCTTTGAAATTACCAAGTAAACTGTCTGAAAATAAAGAAAGGTCGGAGAAGGGGACATGCACAGCAATGGTATTTTATTCTGTTGATGCAGTCCCATTCTGGATAAAAGTTCCATGCTCCCAGGATTTCACATTGGCATCGTTTGGCTGTGAAACTCAAATACGGGCAAATATATCAGACCATTCATGGCCACAGTGGCACTCAAGGAAAATGAAGCAATCAATTTGTCATAGTAAATGGCTTCATGTTTATGATGTTTGCCTTTTGCCTCATGTGATTGACGGTCAAATAGAACACCAACAAATCCAGGGTAAATGTTCTCATCTGGGTGGCAGTTTGTATGTTGTGTCAGCAACGTACGTATTTGTAACAAATAATTGGACCATCAGCACGTACAACACACTTAAGACACAGTGGGGTATCATATTGATAAGTCCCCCTTCTGAATTCAAACTTGACAAATATTATTCAATAGTATGGGCCCTGGACCTTTGGAATTTCACAAATGGAGACTTTTCTATCATTACAAGTACGGAAAACCGATATTTACGCTTATTAATTAGACCTACAGAACTTGGTTTTGATAATATGCTATCTTTTAATCGTTATTTAGTTCTTCTTGATTTAGGGAAAAAGTTCAAGACCGACAAGCTTTTAATAGATCTACAGCCAACTGTGTTCAACTATTCATCAGGACACGCCAATCATGATTGGAACAGCTTCGTTTGCCAAACGCACCCATACACCCTAGAACGGAAGTGCATGGGGCAACAGTACCAGTGTGCAGATGGTGTTTGTATTGCAGAACATTACATATGTGATGGCGTGAAAGACTGCGTGGGAGGAGCTGATGAATATCAATGTGTTTATATGTGTTTTGATAAAGATGTATTTATCACCTCTGTGTTTTGTGTTAATCAATGTATGTTACCAAGATGTTCTTGTGGACATTTGTATTTCCAGTGCTTTAACAAAGGCTGTATCCCTTTTTCTAGAGTATGCGACACAATTCTCGACTGTATAGATGGAACTGATGAAAGAAAATGCATCAACATAAAAACATTTGAAACAGGCCCTTTTGATCTGAACAGGCACAGACCTGTAGAACATAACTGTGAAGATCCAAACTGGCTAGCTTGTCAACATGAAAGCAAGTATCCTTGTTACAGAAGAGCTTATGCATGCATGTATGAAAAATACAATGCCAACCACGAGAGTGCCATGTATTGTCCTAATGGAGGCCATCTTCAAAAGTGCAATGAGCATAAATGTTCCGCTATGTTCAAATGTCCTGGATCTTATTGCATCTCTGTGCAAATGGTATGTAACAATGAGTGGGATTGTCCTGGAGGCGTTGAGGAAAATGATTGCGCCCATAACACTTTTCCATATTTTTTCAGATGTAGAAATGAAAATACATATTTACATCAACTTGACATATGTGATGGACGAGTGCAGTGTTTGCTTTCTCTTGATGATGAAGATTTATGTGAAACGACATCTTGTCATCGCCTCTGTACATGCAATGGGTATAGTATGGTGTGTTTGAACGCCAATTTAACAACACTCCCTGCTCTAAGCCCCTGGCAAAGGGCAGTTATACTACAGGGAAATAAGATATATGTTCTACAGCAAAATGATCAACACTTTCATGCTATTTACTTACTGCAAATTAAAAACAATCATATAAAACATATAAGACCTTTGGCATTTTTACATTTTCCAACGTTAAACGATTTAGATCTTTCATATAATGATATATCTTTGTTGAAGCAAAGTACGTTTCAAGGACTGTTCTCGCTGGAAAATATTGTTTTAGACAAAAATCCATTATCTCTTATTGGAATTGGAATTTTGTCAGGGTTAATCTATGTCAAAAAGTTTTCTTTACATGCTTCTTGTCTGGCAACACTCGAAAAAGGCATATTTACTAATTGGCAAAGGCTGGAAACTCTGGATTTATCTGAAAATAATATTCATACTATGAACAGGGAAGCTTTTATTGGACTTGACTCTGTTATATTTTTAAATTTAACAGGAAACAGGATTGAAAAGTCAGTATATGATATGCTACAAGGTTTAAATGCTTTGCGAGAGTTTCATAGCAACAATTTTCACTTTTGCTGCTTTGTGTTCTCTGAATCCATATGCTTCCCTGACCCTTCTATATACTTTGGTTGTAGTCGATTGCTACCTGGCGTCTTCCAAAGATTAGTTATGTATTTGTGTGTACTATTTTTATGTTCTGTAAGTCTTCCGGCATCCGTGGTATATTTAAGGAGACGACCTCTTAGATTGGAATATGTCGGCAAAGGTCTTATTGCTATTTTCGATTGCCTCGATAGCGTACATTATTTATCTCTTTTAATAGCAGATGTTAAATATGGTAAAGATTATGTGGCATTTGACCAAATATGGCGTTCAAGTTTTACCTGTTTAGTTGTCAAGTTTATTTCATTTTGCTCATCCTTTGGGAGGCAATTAGACTTAAGTGTTATAACCTGGGAAAGATTCACAAATATTCTACTTGCTTTTCGAATGAAATCATCCAAAATATCATGTAAAGCTTATGCTCTTCTTCTCGGACATGTCATTATTATTGTGTTTGCTATTCTCTCAATAATCTTCTGGTCGGAAAAAGAGGTCAGCCCAGAGATACTGTACGGTTCTCTCTGTTTGTCAACAACCAGATTTTCACAAAAGACATTCTGGTCGCCATATTCATTCTTTGTTGTGTCAGTTATTGTACGTTCCTTTTTTCTCGGGGTGCATGTAAGCATCTTTATTACTGTCACTTCCTCAAGAAGGAAAAGCGGCCGCAAAGTCCACGAAGGGGGTTTAGTGAAAAATGTTTCAGTTATAGTTGTGTCATGTATTTCTGTTATGTTGCTGTGTTTAGTAGAAATGGCATTTCAGATATCCAAATGTAAAAATCATGACCTGTTTCGCTGGATGATAATCTCATCGGTATTCGTTTGCACTGTGACTGACGTAGCAACTCTTCACATAAGTACGTTTCATTTTTCATTTTGTAGAAGAAACCTATAAAGTTGTTTTCCATTTGAAAATAAAAATCGACGCCATACGTAAATCTAGGCAAATTTGCCGCACACTTTATTTAACGCAAATGCAATTTTTACCTTAAAAACCAAATTTTATCAGATCTTAGGTTTGAGTATATTGATGGCTGCGCTTTATTAAAATGCACTACAAAAAGTAGCCCTCCTAAGAAGTGCCGGAATATCAGCACTTTGGCACACCTGGACATTGCAAATGAACGAATTTGTACTCTGATCACCGTGAAAGCCTTTTAATCTTAGATGGACAGTCTCGTACAATCCATGCCTGGGGTGACATGCTTGGCAACTATATTTTACCCTGCAGTCATTCCGCCATCGACCAGCAAATGTTCAGCATGCAAAAAATATTGCTGCTGTATGACAGACTTGCAAAGTGCTGACTTGGAAGTCGTGAAAGCCTTCAAATCAACTCTATAAAGCTCTGATACAGTCTTCTGGTTCTTCTGTGTATGCTTTCTTATTGCATAAATATTTTAGCACACTATAATTATGCGCATGTGTTAAATGACTTATATCATAAAATAAGTCAGGCACCAAAATTTTAAGAACTACAGTATTCGTATTGCACACGTGAGAAAATATATTAGACACAACAAATGTGTTACCAAAATTAGCATTAGAGGTGCTGCATTCAGTTTTGTAAAGGTGAATCCGTCCTCATGTTGAAATGTTATCCTTATAACACACTAGAAATACTATGAACCTGTTAAAATTGGAAACTAAAAGCCATGTGTACCAAAGTGGGAAGTACTCCTCTACAATAAGATATGTTAACGTCTTTCAAATCAAATTAGCAATCCATGCCATCCAACAATGATTTACAACAGGTTAGCCATTTTAACAGATATCGTCATGAATTGTGCGAAACATTATGAAATATCATTAACCTTATGCCACACAAGTCATATTTGGAAAATCGAGATATGATATAAATATACTACTGTAGAAAATTGTGGGGAATCGTTTTAATCAGGTCTTCTCCCAGTCATATAAAATGGACTGTTACTGATCTGCTGCAATACCGCCTGACCCGACTAATGCACCCCATCCACCCCCACCCCTGTCACAAAGTTTTGGTTGGGGTCTGGAACAGTTAAGTGCAGAATTTTATGTATGGACCGTCAGTACTTCAGGTGTTTCTTATCTATACAGAACACAATTCAATATTAGGTCCTATTATATGAATGGCAAAGCCTGGATAAACTGGGACCACATGTATGAGGAAATCCCAATCCGCAGCAGAACTTGTGAAATAGGCTTCGAGTATTATATTCCTGGCAACCTGACACCCCTGCAACCAAGACAACGCATCGAAAAATACACGCCAGACCTTTTTCCCTTTTCAGGCTATTGGAAACTTGTCTCCTGAACATAGTCATTTTGTGTTATTGCTAAATGGCGCTTGAAGTACGTGTCTAATCATCGGGATTATGTAACCAAACAAAGTTCGTTTTTGCAGTCACAAAACGTTCACCCATGAGTACACACTGTCAAAGGTACATCATTGCATTTCCTCTGAATGTCGGCATGTTGTGTTCTATTAGCCTCTGTAATTAATATTAGTGTATGATCAAAGACTCTAGAAACACAATGCAGTAGGTTAAACAAATGCCATAGAACACTGTTTAATGACTAATACATCATTAGACTAACGGGTTCTCAACACATAAGTATCGTTTGCTGTTTTCCCCTTTTTTTCCCTCTCCTCCACTTTTGAACCATAATTCGTTCTGGGAATGTTGTTTGTTTACTAAAGAATCTTCGTCCATAAAGATCCTCCATGTAGCATTCTGTATGCCACTTGGAACGTACATATTTCACAATATGAAGAATCTTGCTCTATTGAAAACTAGTATGTTTGTATGAATTCTAAATAATCATTTGAAAAAAGGATGTGTTATTTTTCCACCAAGT
Organism: Hermodice carunculata; assembly: GCA_964020975.1. NCBI lineage: Eukaryota > Metazoa > Annelida > Polychaeta > Eunicida > Amphinomidae > Hermodice > Hermodice carunculata. The sequence goes on along the minus strand of CAXHWN010001522.1, from coordinate 430,506 downwards.
TTGCAATAAATTGAGTTCAATTATTGAAATGAAGTGACATGTCGGTGCCGTATCTCCTAAATTAATGGTTCAATCGACTGGATAGTGTTTCTATCCATGATAAAACTGTCAAAATGAACAAGTATCACTTTCACAGGGTGGCTTTCATGAAAACGACATTACTTTTGTCTTAATGGAAGTCTCCCTGATGAATGATAATGTCACACTATATTGTACTTAAAAACAACTGCTGACTAAATAAAAAAAATATCCTGAATCTGAGATCATATATAGCAGCATGTTATTCTCTCTCTCTCTCTCTCTCTCTCTCTCTCTCTCTCTCTCTCTCTCTCTCTCTCTCTCTCTCTCTCTCTCTCTATCTCTCTCTCTCTCTCTCTCTCTCATAATATATTTAACAAAATGCCAAAACCAAATAAAGAAATAAAAAAACAGCGGCGTTAACGTAAAGCAAAGCAGCAACCTGCCAAGAGAAGTCACAGAAAAGGGAAAGCTAGTTCTAAAAATATATATATATATATATATATATATATATATATATATATATATATATATATATATATATATATATATATATACACATATATATACATATAAATATTACATATATATATGAATATATATGAATATATACATATATATACATATATACATATATATACACATATGTATATATATATATATATATATATATACATATATATATATATATATATATATATATATATATATATATATATATATATATATATATATATATGTGTACATATACATATCGAGGCCCCAAGAATATGTACGGAAGTAATCAGTGCCCGATTTGCTTATGGTAACTGTACATTTCACGTATTGGATAAGGAAGTCATTCATTTTCGTTGAAAGATAAGAGAAGGATAGACAGAATGGTATCCTAATAAAGTTTTCCTTTCCTAGCATGGTAAAATCATCAGCCCCCAACTGTATGCCTGGTATCCAAACTTTTGACTATATTGCAATCCTTTGTCTCTCTTTTTCTTTCTTGATTGTGGCATGTCAATTTTTTTCCAATTTTGGACCACATACAATCACAAGTAGTCCAAGATATTGATTGCCAAAGTCCTGTTCTTGGGTGTCTCATCTGGAGGGTGAGATTAAATTTGTACAGTGGATTACATGTTGTTGCAGCCATAGTCCAATAGTAAGGCCATATTGTTTGACTGTATTTTTTCTTCATGTCTATTTTTGCGTGTGTGTGTGTGTTTGTGTGTGTTTGGGGGGATAGGTCATGTTGTTTCGCACAGAGATGTCCTTTTTTTTTCAATTGTGGTGACAGTTGTGCAAGTTCAAGCGTGTTTTGCAGACAACATGTTCTATCCCTTGTTTCTGTGTAGCCCCCTGTACCCTGATGGGCTCCTGCTTAAATGGCCTTTTTGTGAAATGAGACATTCCTTCCCTACAACCTCCAGATCATGTTCTTTCTTCTGCTTTGAGAATACAAGTTTGTCACGCTTGTAAGGCAGTACGACTGCATTCTGTCTCTAGCATGCCGTGGGGGTTTTGACTTGTGGGAGATATTTTGGTACAGATTTATTATTTCATTGTATGATAGACTGCTAGCTCTAAAGATTCACACGTTTTGCCCTGTATGCAGCAGGCCAAAAGGGTCAATGAGCATTGTGTTCATAAATTATGTTGAATGACTGAATTTAAATTTATTGTAAGAACGAAAACAAAAGGTTAAGACTTCATTTCACATGGGAAACTGAGCTCTTAATATATTCTGCTTGCCCAGTTCATTTCCATGTTTTGACCGTACAGAAGTTTGCTGGGTGGTTTAAATACGATGAGTGTCTTCTGATATCCTACACCACATTCATACCATCGGGACCACCCCAACTGAGAATGGAACACTGTCATTAAGAAATAGACAGCACAGTTTTTACCTCAGCTGAAAGACAAGTCCGCAGCGCTTATCTAATTATCCTGTGTCAGCTGCTGGTTTCTTTCTGTCCGTACTTCAATAGGTCCTATTCTCAACAAGTGTTCCAAAAACGTTGTCCAGATTCACTTCAAACCTGTTGGGCATATACCTAAGGTACATATAAACCCATCGGCATTAATTGGTTATGCTTCATTGATTTGGATATTTTTGTGGGGGAGCGGGGGTGGGGAGAGCTTTAAGATAAAAATCTTGAAAAAAATCTGCTTCTCCAAAACTGCTCAGTAAATTGCTTTAAAATCACCTAGGAGCGCTTCGGGCTATGTAAATAAGACTTCATAAACACCCTTAATCTCTTTCTCAAGGTCACTGGCCAACCTATGTAAATTCTGGTGATCACAATATTACGTGAGAAATGTTAGAGATACGACTTTTACATTGCACAAGTTCGTGGTCCTCTCAGTGGACATATCAAGAATGGCATATGAGAGACCTTGACCCCACACCATGGATTAAAAAGCTTTGCATGAGTATTCTATAGTAAACACCATATAGTTCCCACATAAGTAAACTTCCACCCAACAATGAAAGCAAAGTTCAGTACAGCTACGGGACAGATTCAAGAGTTACCAAAAAAATCAACTTTCTGCATTCAAAACCATTGTGAAGAAACAAATTTCAGTCCTGACTTGAGACAGGTAGTCACCCATTAAAAATTCATGTCAGAAATGTAGTTATTAGCAAGCGTCAGCCTGGTTTTCGTAAGAAATTCAGAGAAGTAGCCCAATTACAAATGAAAAGAAAAACTGAACCATCTACATCGAAATTTTGAAGTGCATCGTCATCTACGGACCCCCCCCCCACCACCACCACCCTCACTTGTGGAGCGAGTTAGTTTATCATGCGTGTGTTAATATAGTATAGTGCCGGCCATATACACCATGATATCACTTACCATGGAAGGCCCAGGTAATTGATGATGGTGTCAGTGTAGCAAAGGGACGGGACTTAATGGGTTCTGTTTCAGTCCACACCCGCTTACGCTGTTCCACAGCTAGGGCTCCAATGCATAGATCTGCCGTGTCGCACGGCCCAGGTCCCACCAACTCTCACCCAGGGACCAGTTATTATTGTCTTTCACCAGGGGAGCACTTATTGCCGCCACCCATACCACATTCCCCTCCGTTTTAAAGAAGATGACTGCCTTAACTAGTGTGCGGGTAGTCTCTGGCTAGTGCAGCCCTTGTGAACTACCTAAAGGGGAAAAAAGATTAAATATTAGTGCCAATGTATCATGCCCCTGAGTGTCACACAGTTAACACAAGTCTATAAAAATGAAAAATGGTACAAGTGTTACCTCCACAACTCCCAACAGTTAGCCAAATACCTGGAAAGCTGTTAGTAATATGCATTGGATGGACATGATATGCAGTATACAATATTACTTACAGTCCGAGAGTGGTTAGGACATGGGCTGCTGCATTACTGGGTGACAACTCCAATTTAAGATTTGAACAATCAGTCAGCCAGAAAATATTCATCTGACTATTTCAAATACTATCGTTAATTTCAACAACCCGTAAGTCAGACCACAATCTATCCTACTGATTGAAATACCAAATACTAATTTATCAAAACACATCACTACTAGCCAGATCAAATTTGTCCTGCTGCCAATGTGTACTGCCCATATGTCTACCAAAGATTAACTACATTCCTCTAAAGTATCAGATCAAATCCGACTGCTCAGAAGGAAAGAGTTCTGATACACTGCATTTCATATCATGTAGACAGATTGAAATCCATCTGACAGTATTCAGAAACATGTAGCATCCCAAAATATAACAAGTGACAAGTAACAGACAGATCATAAACTGTCCAAATGGTAGACAATATATATATATATATATATATATATATATATACATATATATATATATATATGTGTGTGTGTGTGTGTGGTTAAAGATAATATTATAGTTCTTTGGCGACTTGGTGACGACTCTCGTGGTTTTGCACACCGTGGATAGGGGTAGATCCTTAGTACAGGCGCCCAGTTTGGCAGCTTCCAGAGCCATTGCAGGATGGGACCTGGAGTCATAAAATGTGGTAGGGACCAGATATGGTGCATCTCTCTCCAATACCAACTTTTTGAACGGAATCTGACGAATCACCCTCCTCATATACTCACTTGAACACATCTTCTGCATGATTCATAAAACCATGTTGGGGAAGGGCTCCAAACACACTTTTAACTCTTCTCATAATTTGCCAATATGCTTACCTTACCTTGAGAGATGAACTGATTCGACTTTGTTGTCAGCATGACCAGCAAATGGCGCACCCTTCATTCAATGCTTGTCTTGAAGGTAATTCCAGTTTACAGTAAATTTACCACAAGCGTAGCTACGGAAGCAATATTGTTTTTATTTAGCTCAGCTGACTTTTCAGTAGCTGAGCTTATCTTAGGGTCCTTAATCCCTCGTTGTCTCTAATTTGACTTCTTCTCAAAAATCTTCAGCCAGATAAACTTCAAACTTGGTGGTAATGTACCTTTGGTGGGTTTCTACCAAGTATGTTTAAATGGTCACGCTCCGGTTTGTTTTTTTTTTGGGGGGGGGGGCTCTTTGGGAGCAAATGTTAAAAACCCTTCTTTGAAAGCCCTTACCCAATTGCTTTGATATCACACAAGAACACTCTTAGCACTCCTAGTGTTCACTTTTTTCAACAGGTGCTGCGGCAATTTATAATTATATATTTTTTTTTCCTGATTTTTTGTGTGTTTTTTCTATTTTCGACTTTTCCTTTCAAACCGTCACTCAGATTAAGCTAGATCTTGGTGAATATGTATGTTGTAGAATTAAGGGTCAAACAGAGTTCTTCACCAGGTGGCAATGCTGTGGATACCTGATTTTTGCGGATTTATTCAATTCAGGTACTTCTCCAAAGGCATAAACCATATTGACTTCAAACTTGGTAGCAATATACTTTGGATGAGTCTCAACCAGATTTATTCAAACTGTCACGCTCCATTGATTTTTGGATTTTATGCTCAGCTGACTTCTTAGCAGCTGAGCTTATATTGTGGTCCTTAGTCTGTGGTCGTCCATTGTCTGTCGTCAACAATCGACTTCTTTTTCAGAAACTGTCAGCCAAATTCACTTCAAACTTGGGGGAAATGTACCTTGAATGGGTCTCTAATAAGCTTGTTCAAATGGGCATGCTCCATTGATTTTTTGATTGATGGGTTTTGGGTTTTTTTTTTTTTTTGGTGTGTGTTTGTTTCTTCTTTTTTGGGCAAATCTTTAATCTTCTCTGAAACTGCTTACCCGATTGCTATCACAAAGTGACATTTCTAGAGACTCCTAGTTTATATAGTTTATATGTATATATATATATATATATATATATATATATATATATATATATATATATATATATATATATATATATATATATATATACTTCATCAGAAGTTCCGTGAAGTAGATGCTATAGATAAGGTGATTGTCTTTTGTCCTGTCTTAGCAATCAGCAAAAATGTTGGCAAGCTAATGGTTTAAGTGCTTTAAACACAAAACTCGAAACTTGAGGGTAAATAGAAAGTCATCAAATGGGATGCGAAATCACACAATACGCCTTCGTCATACCTATCAAAACATGTAAGTCCATTCCACTGAAATATATTACCCAACTAATTGTTCAAGTCTCACTCACACGGTCTTTAACATGACGCACAAAGTGCTGTTTTGTCCCAAGTGTAAGTTTCTCTGCAAAATGATCATTTATCACAGTAACCTTCAAATATGCGAGAAATTCACAAAAACTCACCCGACAAAATATGGAACCCTGTTGCTAGCACTTTAGGCAAGAATATGGTAACCATCCACCATGATATGGGCATATTAATGGATGCACTAATGGTTTTTCTAACATTTTTAGCAATAGAGAATGGCTATCCAACCATATGCTTTCGTCACATATCAAGCCCAATTTGTGTGTGCAGAAAAATTTCATGAACTTTCGGACACATAATAATTTCCAGGTCTCTTGCTTTCACAATAGCAATACATTTTGTTCTTTTTTGATGAAGGGAAATGTGTTATATATATATGGTTACATTTTGGTGAGGAATACACACCGCAGTTAATATGAACGTTGTGTATTGCACATGCAGGGAGGCCATTATCAGGTCAAGCGTGTCAACGACATCATGTGCTGTGTTTCCGGGTTAGAAGAAAGGCAGGTTTGAACATAGTGACCATGAAATCGTTCGTGGTGTCCAATAAGCCGAGCGATTTTGTATGAAGTGCGATGGCCTTTACGTGACAATTTGACATTTCACTCTGTAACAAAATTTATGCAGATCTCTTATACCTCATTTTGCCCGGCCAACGTTCGTGTAAGTTATATCCCTGAAGCCTGAGAAATGATGTGCTATGCACATGAAATACACTGTCGCATCATATTCCTCATGCTCGAAAACTAGGTGTGTTTTTTTTCTTTCCATATTATATATATATATATATATATATATATATATATATATATATATATATATATATATATATATATATATATTATATATATATATACATATATATATGGAATTATACATGCAAGCAAAATAAAGGCATTTTCCCTTTCTTGTATTGAAGTGTAATCCTTCGCCTGCCAAACAGCCAAAATATCCGACATTTTGCAATTGTGTGTTCTCAAACAGTTTCATATTTGCTTTATATGCTAAACATTATGTGGATTTTGCCAAGGAGACTCTGCATCAATAAGCCAGGACCGGTCAAGGGAGAACTGTGGACTCCCACGCAATTATTGTTATTGAATAGAATTGTTAAAATGTTAACATGTATGTTCTCATATATTTTGTAATGAAAAGAGACAATTCTGCCACGTAGTTAGCAGGAACGGCACAGGACATTTCAAAGTTATTTTATATTCTTCCGTTGTTGTTATATGTGCTCTCATATGCACCATTGGTCGTGTGAAGGATCGCCCCAGAACATGAGCTTCAATTGAAGCGCTTTCCAATTTTTGTAGAAACGGTCAATTTATATGTCACGCTCATATAAAGAGACTTAGTGATTTTGCACACGGTTATTATTTGTGTGACCTGGACATTACTGCAAGAACTATCAGATTATCGGCAACATACTATTGCTGTGTGAGCCACAAAGCTATTTGCAAGTGCTTTAATCTTATGAACATTGATAACCTGGTATTAAGAGAGAGTGCCTGCTACAAGCCCCTTTGAGACAGTTTGCTTTGTTCCCTTCTTCCGCTGTTTACGGCCCATGGTGTCAACGGCTAATGCTTAGTAATGTGTCCAATGGTTGAGAAAACCACTTGGAAATAGCTGCAAAACATGTTGCATAACCTAAAGTAGACAACTGAACAAAAAGCCATTGTAATACGTTGCAAAGTGAGGAATTCCACGTTGGGTCAATGTGCGGATGTAGATTTCAATACTGTATAAGACCAGGGAGTAGGCATCGAATCGAAGCCGCACAACAACTGGCTTCAGATCAATGATACTTGATGGCAGCTTCCTGATGAGACTCATTCCACTAACAAATAAGGTCTCTATTTAGCCGTTATTGTGCTTATGGTACGTTACAGCACTTAAAAGGAATGATACTTGCTGTGGCCATCTGGTGGTGATAATGTTCTTGACCTTTGTAATTATATGCAACTGTGCACTGCAGTTTCCTGCTGAGATTTTTTTGGCTCCTTGCTGTGATTGCGGAGATCTTATTATGATGTCATAAGCTTCAATATTGATGTCATAGATACTAAATCTTGGCATGGCATGGTATGTTCACACCCCTTTCCTAAAAACTGATCCACCTTTCGAGATCTGTTGGGCAAATGTGTTACTAATTTCACCCCAATGAACGTGATAAGTGCCCTTGTGTCGGTGCGTGTGTTCGTTGGCACAAGCATACGCATATAAACATATGCTGCTCAGATATTAACAGCTATACTTTTAATTTATTACTCCATGCATTTATTTAACATGTTTAATATATGTTAAAATTAAATGGCTGTTACGTTAATGGATAATCTCATCATGATCGAGAAGAACATTACAGAACCTTTCGACTTTAAGTGGCATTCTTGTCATCATGTTTGTTGAAGAATGATGAAGAATTGTATTCGTCATTGCAGACAAAATGTCAAATTTGAGCGCTGGCTAGTCAGTATAGATATTTCTATTAACACCCACATAATGATTAATGCAAAGTCACCTGGGACAAGGCAGAAAAATGTAAGCGGGGGATTAATTTCGCAAACAATTTAAAAAGCGGGGCAAAACTTAAGTCTTTTTGCCTAGCCTGGAGAATTGTTGCATGTCTATTAATTGGTTCAATATGATGCTCTCCATACTGAATTTTCAAGACATCCCCCCCCCCGTGATTATGCATATCACAACCTGAAATGTAATGCCGAGTTGTCTTACAATAATACTAAATTTCTCGGCAAAAGATTACAGATTAAGCCTCATCAAGTACTACTAAATATGTAGTAATAATATCATCGCGCTGATTTGTATATGCGTTGAAAAGTAACAAAGCGACAGCCGACATATGTAAACGTGCAAAATTGCTGTAAATACACGGTGATGCAAGATCTTAGAATCTTAGATGGTCCGAAAGGTCACATTAAGGTGTTATGACAGAACACGGGGACATCACTGATGGATCAACATGTTTTCACCAGGCAAAGTTGATTAAACGCGTTGTCAATGTCCTCGGACAATACAGTTTGAATAGGCCTTCCATATCTATCTCCGTGCAACATCAGCCAGACCACCGTCCGGCAGGTAACAAGGGAATCTGTGCTGTATTTCATATGAATCAAATAGTTAATTTCTAAGATACAACAAATTCAAAGCACTTATCTTACCTCGTCTTTTAAGGGGGTGGAGATGGAGGTGGGTAATGGGGAGGGGGCGGTAAGGGAGGGGGGCTGGTACGAGTGCTTTTATGGAATGGTTCAGCCATTTTACAGCAAAGAACCAGTATTTTTGTCCTCTGTCAACCCATCCAAACTCTCAATTTGCTGCTGTTCACATGTGGGAATCCTGAACCAAATTTGAAATGTTACTTGGAGCAAAATTTATTTGAGTTCGTCGTAACGTGTATCTTGGAATCAAAATGTTCGTGGTGCATTTTGTTTGCTCACAAATACTGAAACATCATCGTACTCCTCCCAGCTTGAATACAGAGGAATGATGATGTAAAGAGTTTAAAAATCATGAACACTGTTCAAGCTGATGCAGATACTGTGTCTATGTCTTGCCCTAATGAAATATTATAAGCCATTTCGTTTATGGTTATTTAGTTAACATTTTGTATATCATATCTTGAAGGACTTATCGTAAGTCTATGTGGCTTGTTTTCTGATCATTGTTTTTTTTTTTTCGAAAAATGAAAAAAGCCGTTAAAATTGACATTACAGAACAGCAAAGTAAAGTGTGTTGCGTAAATACTGTATACACGTGTATTTTCAACGATTATTCACCGATATATGACAACCATACACAGAAACACAAACATACTCATATTGCAAGTAGTGATAAAATTATCTTTCCATGCATGTCATAATGTTGCCAGGATGAGTCTCTATTCTTTGATCATCTCCCATATTACAGGGAGATTTATTTTGAACGCAACAGTTATTTGGCACTTGTGTATCACAATTTTGCGAACTGATACATTGCTTATATCCTCCGTCTATAAATACTGGAGTCAGAAGACTAAAGGGTCTTTCGCATGAAGGAATAGGGGAAATCGGACTGTGGATATGCTTGGTCATCCAACTCTGGCTTCTGGTGTGCCGCGCCATGCCACATTTCTCTAATTCAACGCAATAACAATTGATCCAGATGTAATGATGTGGATTTTTACCTTGGCCCACGCTGGAATGGGGTATCAATATTTAACCTTTTGTACACTTCTTCTGAAAAACCTTTTTCAGGTTTCGACTATAATAAAGATACGACATTCAAATTCGCAGCAAAATTTAAAAACAACTTTCGTTCATATATTACAAAAAAAAAACACTTTTTTTTTTAGATTTAATAGATTACACCTTGTTCCGCGCCAATTAAAGGCTTCACACTTACACAGACTTACGGTTGCATTTTATAAATGATGAATTTGCCGGAATTTCTTTGATATTTTTACATGAATTGTAGATAAAGGGCTTGTAATATTCATGATTTTTAATCTTATCAGTCTGAACCTATAAATGACAACGAGCTTTACCTTTTTTTCTTTCATAGGGCCGGCCACAATTTTGATATACATGTTTCAGGAGAACTTTTTACATCTGGGCTCATTAAACGATTTCAGTAGGAAAGCTTGACACACTGACGAATCTCTTGTCTGAAGAAGTACATAGGCATATTTGTCGTGTGGGGCTTTCCCCTTTGAGGCCTATACAATGAGTTTGTTTTTCTTTTTGTGTTTGCATATCTGACTGATATTCCAGCTGCGCCTGATGTCACAATGTATTCTTCGACACTCACGCACATTGTTTGGGGTCGTGAGTGAGTGAAACCTGTACTCTAAAACGCCGCATGGAAGACTGTTGTATCGGCATGATGATATACATATGGTCTATACCTTGCAGGCAAGTTCATTATGTCCGGGTACAGGTATACATAGCTTGAAGCACTGAAAAAATATAAAAATATATATATTGAGTTTAACAATGACAAGCACATTTTATCGATGTAGCTGCCAAACTGTAGTTTTAGCAGTTGAAGAGTTGGCCTCATACACTAGTTATGGTTTAGCCTGTATTAGGCCCACATTCTTGAAAATACATATGCATCCCATATTTCACAAGCATGAAGGTAATCTGAAAGAGGAATGAAAGATGGAGGGGTGCTGCCAGAACGTAGTTTAGAAAACAGTCTCTCTGCACTGGTCCGTTCAAAAATGCCAATGCGTTTTTATTACACACTCAGTCTCTCTTGCGAATGCAGGCATCCTAACGACACGGTCTCTCGAGTTTTTTAACTTGTTAATCCTTTATGTCATGTCGGAGGTTGGAGCTATCGTTCATTTAACTTAGTCGGGTTATAAAAAATTGGGTATTGTAAAGCAGTACCTGTCAGGGGCAGATCCAGGATTTTTCCAAAGAGGGGACATTATATTACCGAGGGGTCTGTCAGCCCTTAGGTCCCCACTAGGGTCCAAGGGGCGAAGCTCCCGGATTTGAGGCAAATTTGCATGGAAATTATAGTATTTACTGGTAAAAATGCGAAAGGACGAACCATATTAAAACCTGAAGTCAGTCTTTTTTCATTCTAAAGAAAGGTATGTATTTCTTTGTAAGTAGACTACTCTTATTAATAAAGTCAAAATGCACCTAATAGAAGTGCTAGAACTGGGCTAATACTAAAGTTGAATATAGTATTCTTTACGTAACTGAGCCCATGACTTCAATATTATTCATTTCCCGCGGTTTACGATTACCTTTTAACATATACTCCAAATTGTTTGACCTGTTTAAAGTTTGACCTTTTTAGAGTTGAAAAAACAGGCATCTGAATTCTATTTTCTTTCTTTGAATCTGCCTTTTCCCTTACACTTTAGGAATCCTGAAATAACATTTGCTTGGGTGCTGAGCAGCATCCATGTCTATCATTTGCTCGAATAGGCACATCTATTTTCAACTTAAACAAGGCCCGTAGACCTGCACAAGCAAGTAGGGGAAAGCTTAACAAACCGAACTGTTTAATTTTATTCAAACTTCAGAAGAAGAAGCATACAGGAAAAATCCATGCATGATGAAAGGGGGTGGGGCTGAGGGCTGAGGGCTCTGCATCGGCGGCGCCAGTGTTTTCCATGAAAAGCATCAGAGTTCAAAACGTATTTTTCTGATGTTTTAATGTAGTCAACTGTTTTGTGGGTGTTGGATGTGGATCGGGTTGGGCAGGGGCCGAGTATGGGGTCAATAACATTTATGTTAATTCATCAAAAATATAGACATACAAATATACTTGTACATATATTAAGACGAGAGCCGACGTCTTCAGATTTGTACACCGCAAGTATATATGATTTGTAATATAGCACTGATTGCCCATCGTCTTTTCAAATGGAGAAAGAGAATCCTTACACAGTTTTTTCTAATTTGCATGGCATAAATAGGTTAAGTTTTGTTCTTTGGGCCATCGAAGCTCTCTTACCGGTATATGTGAAAATTTATTTTTGCACATGGCTCAATTTCTTTTGCATGGGTTGCAGTTTTGGTCAATGATTAATTACCCACCAACATTCACCTTAATGGGCGACCAATAATCATGAAAAGACACTTCTCTGGAGCCTGTTTGTCTGAAAAAGAAATATCTTCAAGCAATCTTGTTTAGTGGCACATTACCGTAATCGGTCTTTGTAAATATCACGAACATTTGACTTTTGATTTTATCGCCAACAGCCGAAAGCACATTTCTTGCCTATGCCTTCCGCTTCTCCATGGACTTGCACATTTTTCTTTTTGGTTTGGTGGGTATTTGTTCAAATCACTAGAATATGCAGGACCACTACAGGGTCATAAGGTGTCAACCCCAAAATGTTTTTCATCGGGAGACCCAGGTAAAAAGTGTATCAAAACAAAAAAGTTCCTGTTCACCCCAAACATTGTCGCATTTTACAACATTTGGAGTCTCAAACTGCGGAGAATTGGCTGGTTTGGTGAGAGTTTTTGGATACCAGGTCCAATATACCCTACATGCAAACTACATGCGTTTTACTTTAGAACTTGATTACTTTGCATGATGATGCATTATTTTGTTCAAATCACCCTCTTAGTAATTTTGAAAATGACCTTATGCCCCTTAAGGTCACGTTGACTTAATGAATTAGATTCACACACACACACACACACACACACACACACACACACACACACACACACACACACACACAAACAGGTCACTGGGTGCTTGGTTTGGACGAGCTGTCCGGGAAAAAGGAAGCCTGCCTTCAGTCTAACATATAATCGTCTTGCGATTACAGATCCCACCCTACCTCTGTGTGTGTGTGTGTGTTGTGTGTGTGACGTTTTTTGAAGGTTTGTTTTCCACATCTGAGCAGCCAGTACTGCTGAACAAAACTTTGTATTTAACTTGCAAACACAGCACAAGAACAGCAGCCGGTTGCTCCACCGAGAGCTGCTGTACCCACGTGCCCAGGTTATTTCGTAAAAGTCAAAACAGATTGAAATATGAGAAAATGTTGAAAAGCGGTTAAAGCGGAGGACAGCAGATAACGTTGAACAGTCAGGCAGCTGCACAAAAAGTCTTCCTGCCCTGAATCCCCAAAATAAAGAGCGCCTTTGACCGGTTCTCCTAAAGCCTTGATTTAACATTAAATGGTTGTTCCACCGTAAGCCGCTGCTCCTAAGTCATACCACATCAAAAATTACAAACATGTTCCATATAGAAAAGGAATCAAATGTAGGATACATAACACAACATAAAGAAGTTACCAATATGCCTACTGCAATGTGCAGCTCCATTCAGAATTCCTGACGTCTGAACTGAACTGAACTGTTTGGTCACCACAAATTTGTTTCAATACTCACCAGAGGATAAGTGAAGCCTTACATTTGTCAGAGATATATAGCTATATATAAATTTTACCATGATATATCCATGTGAAAGGCCTGCCATCTTGGATTGAACGCCGCTCATGCACATTCCCAATTTATAACAATTTAGAGCGTCTCTTTCAGCTCTATAAAGAAGTGTGAAATCTCACAGATGATGCAATCAAAAAGTCAATGAGTCTTTATTTAGACAACCTTCTCTACTTAACTAACCCACCTCTCATTGACGAAGACACCGTTATCTCTAGTAGTTTAGATAAATGGGAACTTTTCACCAAGTACTTCGCCATGCAGTGTAAACTTGCCATGCAAGATAGCCCACAGGATGACTCTCTTCCTCTACATGATTTCACGTTCAGAAGTGATTCAAGTGTCGACAATTTTCAAGATGATGTTGGTCGGGTTGAAAAAGTGATTCTTTACTCAAAAGTAGCTGGGAATCTGGGCCAGATGGTATTGGTAACGTCTTTCTTAAAAATTCAGCTCCTAGCATTTGTCACTCACACTGGTATTCAATGCCTGCCTGCACCAATCTAATTTTCAGGCTTCCTGGAAGTTATCCAATTTACGTTTAGTTTACAAAAAGAATAATTAGCAAAGAAAAGAGAACTACCATCCAATATCTCTCCTTTGCAACGTATCCAAAGTCTTTGAACGTTTAATGTAAACTTTTTCTACGAGTATCTGGTTCACAACAACCTTATGACCACCAAAATGTATGGGTTCACAAAAAATAACTCCACGATTAATCAACATTTTTCCATTGCGCATGATATCTACCATGGTCTCGAATTCAGCAAAGATGCTGTTGGTTTTTCTCAGTATTTCCAAAGCTGTCTACACAGTCTGGCACGTATGTGTGCCATGTATGTCCTCACTACGAAGAATACAGAAGAAAACTTTTGAACACTATGTGCCATCTTCTGGCTCCAGGAGTAAACCCCACTATTAATTTCTCACTTGGCAAGTTATATTTTTCTTTCTCATAGTATTAAAGGCAATTCCGAGCTATGCTCTAAAATTAACGAAAGGAGATCTGACGCAGTGTATCTACACATTATGGAAACTAGCAGGTGTTAATTCTAAAAGTAATTTCTCGCTCCATGGGCCTTTCTTAATCTTTACCATCATTATGTTTGACTGCTTTTTTCAGTACATTTTTTCTTTGCTATCAGGTATAAATTGTGTAAAATTGTTGGGTAAGACGAAATATAAATATCAAATTACTTCATAACTATTGCAAACAGAGGTGACATTCCAACCTTAAGTGATTGCTTGGTGACTTACCTGCATCCAATGAAATATAAACAGGGGATGAAGCATTGAGATGTATTTAATATGATGCTACACCTCAACTACCAAGAAAATATATTTTTACCCCCATTTCTCCCTTCCCTTCCCAAGTCCCACACTCTTTGAAGCCAGAAGCTGATAACTGCGCACACACTCTCAACCACAGTGTCACTTTCTTTTAATTACCAGAACAGCTCTCCGTGTCCAGTTTCCTTTGCTTCATGGTACAAATAATATGCACAACTTCACTTTCTGTCACACAATTTTTATGATCAATGTGACTAAATTGCTATCATATTGATTACAAAATTGAAATTAGCTTGAGTTACTGGGTGTTGTTTGAAGTCAAGGTCAAGTTTGAGCCGTACAGCTAAGTCTTGCAAGGAGAAATGGTGTAAAAATCACCCTATAAAATGGCTTTTATTCTGGTATCTTTGGCTGAGGTGTACACATCATGTTTAGTAAGTTTACCCAATTTAATTGTGGAATCACTTCAATCTAGTACAGATAGTGGTGACATTCTAACTTCAATCGAATTACAGTTAGATTATGCAAATACGCACAAATTTGTTTCTATTCCTTTATCACACAGGGAAGGAAAATCAAAATAATACACGAGCCGATCAGATACTAAGACATCTTTGAAAAAAAGCTCTTATCTCACAGGTTAAAAGAAGAAAGAAAAACATCAAAAGTCTGCCACTGCAGACTTGAGCAAATCACCGGAGTGACCTTAATCCACACACTTAATTGTTCCCCACTTCAGTTCTTTGGTTATGAAAGCTATAAAGTTGTCATAACAGTCTTTTTTGGATAGGAAGACTGTTACGTTTTGAGTGATGAAGCCAACTCATCCACTCCTAGGCTATTTGTGATGGGGGAATTCACATTACAGGTTTATAACCAGAATTACAGTGATCTATAGTGATCAAGGGCACGAAGCCTGGTAGCTTGTAGCATAGTTATTCGCCCAAGGGGCTATTTGGGTCTCAGAGATTTGCTGAACATAAAAAGTAAGAGATTCTTTATATTTTGTTGAGAGCCTAAGTCATTACATAATTGCTGGGATTATATTTTGCTGCAAGACCTAAGGCTCTCAAAGCAAACAGTCAATTGTACTATGAATAGTAAATGATCAGTAGACAGTTTCTAGCTGTGCAAGCTAATATGTCTGGCTGTCTCATCAAATTTGATTAAAAATGAACAACTTAAGGCCGAAGGAAAGTTTCAAATAGCAAAATGGCCTTGACCTTTGACTTTAAGAGGTGACATGTTATTGCATAAAATCTGGAATGTTACAAACATATTAATTGAAGTTCGATTGGCTACCTGTACCTATAATAGTTCTGGAGATACTCAGTATTTAGATTTCCAAATGACTCTTATTTGAATAATTTCCATACTTTTCAATCATTATACATTTCAGTACACCATATCATATGTACATGGTAGAAGAAATGACAAAGAAGTAACCTTTACGAAAACGAGGTGGCTGGTAATCCCGAAATCCGCTAACATGATTATTTTTCTACCTGCCAATTTAAGAAAGATCAAATAACTTTGCACAATATGCTATGTATGGCGTCAACATTTCAAAGCAACAATGTGTTCGCATTGTGTTAAAAGTTTTTGAAAAGCGAGGTCAATTCTCCTTTTTCTAAATTTGTTTAAACGCGTAAATGTTTCACATGGTTTTTAGAACAGTTTATTACATACATGTATACAGTGATTGAACAGCTGTAGCGAAAAATCCTCACTGTGACACATTAAACTGAGCATATTGAATATATGTTTCGATCGTTTTTCTTGTACTATGTTGTTTTAATCAATATTATGAAGACTTGAACCCGTCAGCTCGAGCCTGTCCATGCCAAACTTTGAGGTGGCTCGAATGTTCATGAGCTTTGCCCATCTCTACTTCACAGGCTTATGGCTCCTCACTCCAATGACAAGAGATGAGTTCAAGATGCTTATATTACAATGTTCAAAAGGAACAACCATTAATTACTTGAGCTCCAGTATGAAAATTTTATTTAAGCTATGGATAAATATTTCTGGTAATGTGCTTTGAATAATTGTAGTGACTGTTCGTCTTGTAAATAATTAGGAAAGCTGTTTCAGACGAAAGATCCCGTATACATACTTGAAAAATTGCTAAAATAATATTACGGCATTCAGACTTTGAGATAACGTCTGAGATTAACTCAAACCAGGACCTATAGCCGTGAATTTTGTTTTCAGAGAATGGCGTCAAATCTTTGTGTGTGCAAGGGTGTCATGTAGGTCTTGCTTCCCATCAGATCAATTTGCACAATTTACAAAAATAAAAAACCTGTCCAACCCTACCAAGGTTAAACAGCAATACCCCTCATAAATCCCACCACCAAGAATGAGAGCCAGGTAAATAAATAAATAAATGAATGAATGAATGAATGAATAAATGAATAAATAAATAAATAAATAAATAAATAAATAAATAAATAAATTAATAAATAAATTAATAAACTAATGTTTGACAATCGATTAAGTAATTGTTTACTTAATATATACATATATATATGTATATATATATATATATATATATATATATATATATATATATATATATATATATATATATATATATATATATATATATATATATATATATATTAATTTCCTTGTTCACTGAAGATACATGCCAGCTTGGTGATTGTGTTAATACAGCTTTCCTTGTGGTTGTTAAGGCCTGCGTTATTTCAAAGGCTTTTAAGTGTGCATTCTTTGTAGTTGGTAGAACAATACATGTTTGGTCATGTTAATATATCACTGGTAAAACAGTGAATGTGGCATCTAGGCCAAGTTGACAATTTTATTTCAGTACGCAATTCTAAACATCCCAACAATAAGTGTAAGTTTTAGTCGCATTCCAGGTCATCGATTCATGTTCAAATCTACGTTTTATTTATTTTATCCTCAGTCGAATATCAGAGGCATTGTTTGCCCTAGTACTTGACAATGATTAGGCACCTCTTAAAAGATAAAAATAGGCGTGCTACTAAATTCCTAATTGTGCGCCCTCCTGTAATGATTAAAAGAAATTCAGAATTATAAACAGAATAAAATGTAATATTTTCGCCACAGAATATCCATGAATAACGCTGATTCACCAAGTGAATATGGTGCCCTACATAAATGCAATTGGGACTCTGCCGACTCAGAAAGACACATGGTTAATTACTAGTGTTGTGTCCATAAATAACGTTGAATCACTAATTGAAATTAAGTTTCTGCTCCAAAAACAAAACGTAGCAATTGGCCAAATAAAAAAATAATTCAAATATTCACACAAAAGAGGTGTCCTCTTTAAATGTTCCTGATACTAACATTTTGAACATTAAGTTATTCGCTATTAGCGCCCTGTTCATTGTGCTCAATGAAGACAATGTGGTGTTACGTGATAAAACTTCATACATCTGACAGGCTACTTGTGTAATACCACAAAGCGGACACGAGTGTAATATCACAAAGTGGCCCGGCTGCAGCTACACTGAGCATTCAAGAGTACTGTAGCACATTGAATCGAGTTTTGTACACACTGAAGCAGGAGACCAGGTTTCGACGTTAGCAGTCAGTTATTTTATGATTTCGCAGCAACCAAATAGGTTGATGCGTTTTGTGTGTGACAGCTTTCTTTTTCTTTTTTTTTTTTCTTTTTTCTTTTTGGGTCTAATCATTACAAAGACCATGAAGGGTTTTCTGTTGCCAAATTCAATTGCCATAATTATTTGTCCAGGCTGAGCAATCTCTTTCGAGTGACGTTAGCATATATACCCGATTTTTTTCCAGGATATACTTTCCTTGTGGATTGACATCTATGAAAGCTAACATGGACATATTCTTAGAGTTCAGTTATTGATTGTTCAAAAACATGTTTTTGATATGAAAATCGTACGGTTTTTAAACAACATGACTGGGTCATGAATCTGGGCCTTCGTTTACATTTTTCCTTTGAACAGGGAATTAAGCACCACACAACGCAAGTTTGCGACATAATTTCGGTGACTTTGGATACATCAGCTGATTACGTTCTTCTTGTTTTTCAATAATGCTGACGTCAAATAAAGATTGATTCTAATCTGCTGGTAAAAAACGCAAATGGGACTCCTCTCTGTCGCATTTTAATTTCACATTTGAAGGAGTTTTTTTACAGTGTTCTGCTAAATATACACTTCCTCAGTATGTCATATTTTTTATGAAAAATGCTCGATCGGGTTGACCACATTCTGATGAATAAACGCGTGCCACAATTTGTCTATAATTGGAATTTTTGGCATTCACACCACACACACACACACACACACACACACACAAACACACACACACCCATGTAGGCCATAAATCAATACAACCGCTATAAAGCAGTGAGAGGTCCTGTTTGTGCAACACAGCGTTAATTCTCTCACGGGAAAATGTTTCACCTCTGAAGGAGATAACTGATTATGCCATTGCACGGAAAACCAAAACACGTCATTGATCCCGCAAACTCCAGGTCAGGTATACTTAGATACCATCTATCTTCGGTCTCATCGATATACATTCTATTAATTTGTGTATTTTCTTTCGAGGTCATTGTATGGAAATTTATATCATTTATTAAGCCCTGTAATCCGTTATATGAATGAGGTAACCTACGTACAATACTGACCAAGGTCACATAGAACCGTAATTCTGGCAAGCTTTTTGTTAAGTTTTAAACTATTCATTTCACAAGAACTGATTTTACATAATTGAATCTGGGATCATCAAAACTAGATCAAGGGTACCCACACACAACCCGAATCTAGACCTCAACAGGATATAGAATCTGTCCAAGTTTTGTAAAATCTTATATATGTCAATGGGACCCATATACAGCCTGAACATAAATTGCCGAAATATATAATTATGCGCATTTTTTTCCAGATTTGTTTACTTCTTTTGGTATGTATCACACAGAACACAGTTTTTTATCAGGACCTTGTGACCTTCCGAGTTAGGCACACGAGGCCATGGAACAATACCGTCGTAGGTTCCATCTGGGAACATATTCTTGTTTGCAACTTTTTGTTTAGTGCCTCCGTGGTTTCATGGGCAGATGTAAAAATTATAATTATCAAAACTGGTAGCTGAGTTGCATGCTTCTTTTAGTCAGGTTGTGTATACCTGTCTATCTCTATCTATACCTGTCTCTCTCTCTCTCTCTCTCTCTCTCTCTCTCTCTCTCTCTCTCTCTCTCTCTATATATATATATATATATATACTGCATTATTCTATTAGTAGCCAATCAGCTGTCTCTCTTTGTACCACGTGCCTGCCCTGTAAATGCTATGTTGGATCGTTATATATATATATATATATATATACATATATACATATATATATATATACATATATACATATATATATATATATATATATATATATATATATATATATATATATATATATATATATATATATATATATAAAATGTGGGTAGAGACACACTTACCGATATGGTAGATTGCCAACAAACTGCGTGTGGTTTAAATGTATATGGGAAAAATACGATAAATTTTATGTCGACCTGTATGGGATTCGAACCCCCTACCTTCGGCACACGCACCTAGCCAAATGTAAAGTCGAACACGCTGACCTCTTGGCCATCGGGGCAACCCAAAAAAGGTTGACCGAGGACCCAGGGTGATGTTATAGCAGGAGTGGCTTGTACATTGACAAGGAAGGGCACTTCCACAGACTGACAATTTATGAAATACATCTCTAATATAATTTCGAAGTCGGAGCAATGGCCCACAGCACTTCGAAACCAATAGAGTATTAGCAAGTGAAAAATACGATAAATTTTATGTCGACCTGTATGGGATTCGAACCCACTACCTTCGGCACACTCGCCTAGCCAAATGTAAAGTCGAACACGCTGACCTCTAGGCCATCGGGCAACCCAAAAACGGTCGACCGAGGACCCAGGTTGATGCTAGAGCAGGTGTGGCTTGTACATTGACACGGTAGGGCACTTCTCACTAGGTGAGATTAACATCATGCCAAACATAATTACATTTAAGCGCTTACGCACACAACCCTCATAGATATGTTTGTATTATTATTTAACCAATATCATGATAAAGTTTTCTTTCATATATAATAGTTCAAGCTCTATCATGAGAGCAGATTTTTCCCAAGTTGGGGGGGGGGGGAGAAACACTGAATGAAAAGTTCGATGTATCGTACATAGGTACTCAATTTCTTATCCTCTTCCTTGAAAGTTTTACACAATACACATGTCTTTTACAAGACCTTGAGCTAAATTGACACATAAGCGACAATAACAAAAACATTACCCAATGATTGCAAACATAGGGAAAAACATATTCCACACATAGAGTCTGACTCTTCTATGACGTTAAACTTGAGATATTTAGGCTGTGACTTTATAGTTCGTTTACTAATGATTTTCATTTGGCTGTACAACTAAATGCATCCTGTCACAAAGTTCTTTATTATCTAGTGACATTACAAGGAGACCAGCTCACAAATTTCTTGTATAGCAATTGAGAGTGTAAAATCACTGATACAGACAGCGGACACTCTAATTCTGTCAGATTAGTAATTTCTGCAAATGTGGAAATTATGAAACTGAAATTCATGCAGGGCTTCTAAATCACCGCCAGCATCAAATGAAAAGTTATCTGAACTTCCAAGCGAAGTTTATTTAATTTTATGAGACATTTGATTGTATGAAATTGTGTCAACATTGTGTGATATGGCTTTACAGATATAATTCACTTCTTGTTAGTTGAAGCGCCAATTTTATTATTTCATCAGTCTGAATGTATGTCATAAATAAGTTTCAGTATATTACATTTAGCTTGTTTCATTATGTGATACCTAATACAGTGCTTGCTTATGTGATATGATGGCGCTTTGACAAAAGGGCGTCACATTGGGCTTCATTTAATGCACCATTTCTCATGTATTGAGTACCCTTCTTCAGCAACTAATACCATTGTCTTTCTACATAGACACTTTAATCCTCCCTTCTCCATATGATCCAGTGGCTTTATGTACATATTGACTGTTCATAAAGCTAATTTGTATCACGATTATTTTACTTCCAGCTCATATGCTGCAACTTTGAATAAGCTGATTAGAAAGCGAACACCCATATATCATTCAAATATGGTTTAGGAGTATGCAATGTCACATGATATATTGAAGCATTCTCTGTGTAACCTGAGGGTGTACATGCGCTATGGTAGTATACCCACTTAGTAACTTGATTTGTTTTGCTGATACCTCGACAAAATGCCGATAATAAGCTAATAATATACAGAACTCTATATTATGTTCCTTTTTTGGTTAATGACAGTGATCTTAGATTTACATCACATATTACCAATTGCCGTCAGTATAGAATGCCTTTTTTGCATTTTCACATTTACGATGGGAAACTAACGGGGCTCATTAAGTGTCTAGCTAAAAGCGCACAGAGTATTTCAACATTGAAATATATATTCTGGGATTGTCCTACTGCAGCTTTTAAGTTATGCTTATACTAAAAGTTCTATTGGACAATAACCTAGCCAATATAAGTGTAATGATAATAATAATCAAAATAATAAATAAGTATGATTTCTTGATTTACAATTCAAAAATGATACTGCATGTGAACTAGAAATTTGGTAGCCTTGTAATAATAATAATCAAAATAATAAAAATGTGATTGTATTTCGTGCAGATGAGAAATGGAGATGTATGTTATAAAAAATTTAATTTAATGTCGAAAAACAATGTAAGAATATCTCTTTCCCTGAAAATGACACTTGGCTGGACGCAAACCGTTGTTTTTAAACATTTGTTTTTGAACCACACCTATAAGCATGTACGCACTAGCATTGTAATGCACGGGCTATGTTCTAAGCCAAGAAAAACCTGTTGATTCATCTGTAATATACAAGAAAAGGATTAAATATTTAAAGAAATCGTTAAATCAATCTGCCAGTTTTCATCTCCAGCGCGACAGATGACAGTCGCAACTGTGAAACCTGCCCAATTCTTAAAACACGAAGCTTTTGTCCTCTTTCACAAAGGAATACTACCAAATTTCTAGTTCACATGCAGTATCATTTTTGAATTGTAAAACAAAAAATCATACTTATTCACTGTCACGCCAAAACTGTGGACTTCAGTATGTTGGAGAGACAAGTAGAGCACTTCATGAACGGGTCTGTGGTCACTGAAAAACCGTTCGGAAAAAAAGGTAATTCGAGGTAGACATTTTTTTAGAAAAAGTCTTAATTTTATCGTTGAAATGATTAAAAAATTACACTACATGAAAATGAAACAAAAACTGGTTTCAAACGTAGACAAGAGATGCAGAAACTGCTTTGGCAAAAAGAACGGGCACCATGTGGCTCTTTGGATTACAACATTGCATCAAAGGGAGAGTAAATCTTTCAAAAAAAGTATTCAAAGATAGGTTGTTTGTCAGATTTAGTCAATGGTCGGGTAAGACAAGATCATTCAAGTGGACATTTTAAACAGCCTAATAATTTTTACACTCTCATGTGTCATCTACGTCTGTAAAGCACATATTTTGCTCGCCTGATGGTCTTCCTCTGGCTAGGTCTACAGTTAAGTGAATTCGTCTGACACTACTTTACAATTTGGGAGGAGATGTGCCAAAATTATTCCTTAAAAGCAGTCTGATAAAATTTTGTAATATACTATTAAGGATATATCGTGCCACAATTTTTTTCAACTGGCAACAATTGAGAAGAAAATACCAAAACAGCATATAATGATACAGGAGATAAATATATAAACCTTTCAAATGTTTTGGATAACAAAAAGGTGCAATGTTGTGTGCCACTGTTTCTGGATACCAATATATAAATACTAGAAGACCATCCAAGCCAAGATATTTTACTACATTAAAACTGTTATTGACTTGTATTTGATAGTTGCATAATAAATACCCTTGACCATGTCATAATACACCTTATGATTCTGGCCATCATGGTCATGTTATGTATAACAAACGAGGCATTACGTAAACTCGTATCTAAAGGTACATAATATCGTGAACAAAATAAAATTGCTTACTGTTAAGGCAAGAAAAGTATTATGAATGTTGCTGATAAATTTGTGAGAAATTAGGAAGAAAGGGCTAGTTTTATATATTTTAATATTAAATGACTGGATCAGTGATGACATAAGAGATATTGTCAGTAACAAAATCCATATATTATACAAAAAAAATCAGGCAGCCTCCACATCGAATTCTTACAGATCAAGCAGTTTTATCTTGCCTGCAATATATGCAGGAAAAGGGTTATACACCAGACGATAAAGCATCAAATGGTGTTATTACATGTAAACAGTTGTAACATAAGGTAATAATTGACGAACTGGGCTTGTTAGACACAAATTCAACTTTTGCTGCGTATAAAAAGATTAATGTGTCACTGGACACTATTTTAGATTAACATTATGATTGCAAGCGACATACAAAGCGAAATTTTCTGATGAACATGCACGTTTACCAAGATATTTTGCAATTGCAATACAACAGAAATATCCATACAAGTTCCGATTTGTTGCAGGATCATAATTTTGCTCAAATAAACAATTGTACGTTTTATTGTCATATGGTTTGAAAACGATACAAGAGTTTTAGCTACATTACTGTACTTGATTAAAGCACCTTCTGCTGTTAATAAGTTTTGGACTGTGTCCAACTCCAAAGTTTTGTTAGAACAATTAATTCGTGGTAACATTAAATTACCATACAGTCAAATTTCATGTTGGTACTTTTCTAGCGTATACACAACCATTCCATATATTGATCTGAAGTGAAACGATGTTTATAATCAAACATACAAAGAATAACATTTTCTTTTGAAAATCTAACAAGCAATGACCATTGAGGTAAATGTTTAGGACTGACATTTGCATATATTGTTGACCTACTAAGAATCAATGAAATTTTTCTAACGATGCATTTCACATGTATACCCGGGTGATTTAGAATTAAAAGAAACTACAGAAAGTGACTCGCAGTTTACATACTTGGATAAAATGATGTTACATGATGATGATAGATAACAGTTTAAACTGTATGAGAAACGAGATCAGTTTTACTTTTATATTGTTCAGTACCCTCACATAGATGTCAACCTTTCTGTTGGGCCTGCTTAGGGCGTCTATGTCACGCTTGATTGCATTTGCTAGAGTATACACTGAATTGACGACTTCAAATTCCGCCATACACTTTTTTTGGATAAATTGATGAAACAGGGTATTTAAACCCGAAGCCGAGGAATCAAGTTTGGAATTTGTAGATAAAAATGAAAACTTACAGTGGAAATATAAGGCGGATTTGAAAAAAAAATGAAGTTGCAAGAGAGCAAGCATTTATTGTACTGGGCAATTTATAATGGTCTATGTAAGGAGCATGATCAGAATTGCAACGCATCAAATCAATTTAAGCTAAATACCTGTTAAAGTCGAGAGTTGCATGCATCAGATTGATTTATGCTGCTACTTACTGTTAGTCAGTGCCTGTACATGTATCAAGTCCAGAGAGAGATGTTTTCCTCTATGCTATATTAATGTCTGGTGTGTATCTACCTTACACTTTTTCAATTCCAGTACGGCTTGTCTGATGTCTGGCGCTTTTGATCACAGTTGAATCTTAAATACACGAAAATACATGGTGCAGTCGCTTTCACTTATTGAAAATTGTTGTCATGCGAGTCATTATTATTTTGTGGATGTTGTTTGTTTGGAGTTGATTTCAGATGCATGGCTCAATGGATGCTCAGAATTGTAATTGGTCATGTTCAAGTTTACTTGTCGTATTAGGACGGGTTCGAAATGAGACCGAATTTCAATATCTATCTTGATGAGTAATCGTCACAGATTTTTGGACTTTTATGATCGCTAAATTCCTTGTATGGTATTTATTCTATGTGTTGTATGCGGGGGGGGGGGGGCAAAGATGCAAAACTCCTTTCCCAAACACTTGGCCATTTGCTTGCAAATTTTCCACAGAAACATCCAAGCACCTTCTACCTTAAGTGGTTTCCCACATGGTGGTGTAATTTATTTTCTCGATTTTTTAAAAACCTATTTGCTTCATGTTTGTCTCTTTGTGTATCTCTCTTTCTCTCTCTCTCTCTCTCTCTCTCTCTCTCTCTCTCTCTGTGTGTGTGTATGTGTGTGTGTGTGTGTGTCTGTTGTGTTTGAGGTTGTTTTTCGACTTTGAAAAAAGATAACAGTTTCTTAAGGGTAAATACCAGACACCTGCCTCTGAATGGAAGAACTACATTTTATTGAAGCTGCATAAAACAGCAAACGGACTCGATGCTCTGCAAAGCAATTAGAAAGGTAAAGATACTATCATAGTTGGATCTCACTTTTAACTGTTCTGTTTCCAAAGAGAACCTTGCTGAGGACGAGGGGAAGATGTAGGGTTGCGGACGGGAGGACAGATAAATTCAACATAACAGGAAGGAGCCAAGAATGGGCTATGACAAAGCTGGTCTTTGCCAGTGCAACTTGTGCTGTGTCTGTCACCAGCACTGACCTTGCCTTGCCATAGCTGGCACGGAAGATCACCAAAGCTGGCTCTTGGGAAGTTTGGACTGGTATTGGTAAGGGATGCTTTTCAAATGTCATTGCGTGAAAATTCATCAATAAGTGACTGGTTGAAGTTTCCGCAGGCCACCATGTACAGTTGCCAAAAGGCAATACTGGCAGTGTATGCTGCACACTAAGACATTGTAAATGTAAACTCAAAACCAGTTGAATTTGTAGTCATAGGCCTAAGTGCAGGAGGCTTTTATTTTTGTTCTTCTTAGTGATTTATAGCGAGGGTTGGAATACGTGAAGGTAGAGTTGCATTGAAAGCATGTGTAAGTGGGGCATGGCTAAAATGCCAGATTGTTAATGAAAAAATGTAACTTGCCCAAACTTCAAAAGAGGGGAATACACAAGCACTTGACCACAACTACCACATACCATAAGCCACACAGCAGGAGGTGCTACTGTTTTGCCTGTCCTAGCTTATAGTGTATACTGCCGTAATACAATTGGCAATCGGGCAAGATGGTCTGCCTTCTTGGTTCAAATATAGTTTTGCCCCCCCCCCCCCCCACACACACACAATCGGGAACAAGCCCCTGGCCTTATATTAATGCCTTTTGCATAAAAAAGCACTTTACCGCAAAAAACAGGATAGACGTCAGTGGAAAGTAAGACAGTTGCACATAAGACAGCAAATCACCAATAAAATAAATGGCATGCCTTCTTATATCAGGCTAAAATCTGGCAGTACTCTGAGACCAAAACTCCAACCAGTCACTTGCACAGTAATTCTCGCACAATGACTTTCGAAAAGCATTTACTTACCATTCTAAACTTCCCAAGGGTCCGCTTTGATCATAATTCGCAAGTAGTACTGTATTCGCGGCATAATCAGTGATGGGCACACACTCGATCAGTCACAGTTGCACAGACAAAGAATGGTTTGGGGTAGTTTGTGGCTCCTTGAAGCATCGGAGCACCATGGTGGATGAGAGCCGGGGGAGGGGTACTTCCATGAAGGATTTTACTGGGTATGTGCCGCAGGAAAGGCCCTGTTTTCATTACCCCCAGGTTAGAAAAGCCCCCCTCCTTCCCCCCCCCCCAAAAAAAAAATAAATCCACAGGATAGGGGTAACAATAAGGATGCACCAATGCAGCGCTCCTTTCATCACATTACCGGATTAAGAAAGAGTACCTTTTTACATCTGGTGTAAGATTAAGATAGAATATTGTGTAAAAATGTCCAAAGCACACACCAACCCTGATGTTGAGTATGTGGCCCCCTCCCCCAGGATGAGTTCAGACTGGCCAAGTGGGAACAGTTTCCAGCTTGCCTCCCCATTGTAATCCAGTAAGCCATGAGCACACTGAGATTCACTGCTAAGAGTCAATTTTTGAAATCGTAGTTTCTGTAGAAGCTCCCTTCCCAGACGCCACAGACTGGGTTGGCTAAAATATGACGGAAAGTAGCAATGCTTGATGACTGTGGCCACCAAGTGAGACGCAATTCCGCACCATTCAGCTAACAAGAAAGTGTAGATTTGGTTGTCACAAAGGCCAATTTCTTCGGAAAGTGCTATAGCAATTCAACTCCTTCACTTTTCATAAAAATAAATTACTGAGCGAGGGAGGACTTTAAAAATTGATAAGAATGCTTGTTTTGGTGAACGTTGTCTTGTGACAAGTCCATTTTTTTGGCGTTTTTCATAACAGGAAAATTAACATTTTTGCGCAGTGGTGTAATTCTGTGTCCGATTCCACCACATGAATTGTCCGTTTCAAAGTGGAATGTTGCACCTCTCTAATCATGCCAAGAGAGAAATGCCGGGCGAGTTTCTTATAGGAGTGAGACCTGATATTTTCAAAGACCTAACAAATCAATATACTGCACTCTCATTGCTAAACAAAAGCCAGTTTAACTGCTCAGTAAGGTGTACACATCATCACATGCCTTCAGATAATTTCAGGGTAGGATGTGGGATCGTGTAACATCTATTGTGCTCCCAAAATGTTAGCAATTAGGGAGATATCCATTGAGTAAATGGACTCAAGCTTCCGGAAATTTAGTCACCAGACTCTAACACCCTGGATTTGGGATGAAAATCGCAGTCAGCATATTATTCATGTTTTGTTATGCTGTTTTATAATTTGCTGACATTTTGCATCAGTAGTCAGTAACACAAAACGCCATTTTATCAAGGAAAAACTTAGTCACGCACAATTATAATTGGATAGTGACATGTCCCTCTGACAGTACATATTCTACCATGTTGTTTTGGACAACATGACTTTGACTGCTCATTACTTGCAATACATGCCGGCATCGTCAATTTTTGTGATAATAGGATTCCATACATGTGAAAACTCATGTTTTTTGCCGGCAATACTTCATTAGACCTACGGATATCCAATGATTTAGTCCCTTTATTGATCCTCGTAAGAGAGATCAAACAATCGACATATCTTTTCAACATTTGAGGTGGAACTGTTATTTAATGTTGTAACAGAATGTGAAAATAATTTTCAACGTGGATTAAAAGTGTGTCACCTGTTTCATGAATCCCGTCCCTGCCTAATATGAGCAAAGAAAGCTCAAGGAAAAATCCCATTAGAAAACCTGTTTATCAAAATATTTGGAACAGCCCGGGTCACGATATTATCAGGACTGCATCGCAGTTTGGTTATAAGCTAATTAAATTTTTGGCATTTATGGTATATCTAAATGCGACAAAAAGGTTTGAAAATTTAGACCTGAGTCAAATTATCCCACCCTCGCTGGATAAAACGATGGAGATCAGTGTAAGTTTAAGTTATACCTATCAATGGCTTCGTATGCTCCTTCAGGTAACTGCACATAGTCTGATCACGTTTAGGTCTTGGGTACATGCTGGCTGCATTAGGACCAGCCTACCTTATTTGCGTCGCAGGCATCCTGTGGTTTGATATTGTCGTCCATCAGTAAACATACTTCACTGATGAGAGTGATAGTGGGGATTTCATATAATGTCTCTTATGTACCACTTAGCATTTAGGGTGCTGTAAAATGACACAATCTCGTTTTTTTCACATGCCCACATGCTTAGGAACTCCATTATTCTGCCTCCTTCATGGGGCAAATTGGCCTATCCTGCTGCGTTTTCCAGGTCTGTTCTGAAATGTTGGCATGGGTATTTTGTGTCGAGGTAGAAGCTTAATTTTATGGACTTGAGACCATAATCATTTTTGTTTTGGAAACTTTAGTTGGGTTTTCTCTGTTCACCTGGGTGGGTAGCATCATGATGAGTCCTGGTTGATGTTTAAAATATGGATATTGCTGAAAGTTGGGTGATTTTGCTGCCTGGCAGGAATGTTGGAACATCCCCACCCTGACGTCCTGGAAAGTTATCCAAAGATCGCAAAATAATAGGGCAAAAAAAAAAAACCGTTCCGCAGCAGGGCCGCTCTCTCCAACCTCTAGTTGCCCTGCACTCACCATACAGTCTATTGTTGAGACTCTTGGCATACTGTATCACACCTTTACTTCTGACATAATTTATACCCTTTATTGTCCCTGCCCTCCTTTTTAGCAACCCATACTGTGGTTTCAGCGAAAAGTGAAAGGAAAAATTGCTTCCGAGAGATAAAATTGGGACAGGGAGCAGCCTAAACTCTACACCTCTTCATTGTTGAGAGGTCCATGTGTAAATTTAAAAAGCTTTGACTATTCCTGGGCGAAGATGGCAAGCAAGTTGTACCGACCGCACATATACTGAATAAAGTGGCAAATCTGCCATGTCTTTTTCATCTTTGGAGCAAGTGCTAAACAAAAGCTAAAGTGTGCAATCAATGTACGCTATTTCAAAGATTGAGAGGACCGGTTTAACCAGTTGATATTTATTGGCAATTCCCTGTCTTAAGTCAGGAAAAAATCAGTTTCTTCGCATTGGAATTGAAAGTTAAATTTGATGTTTTGGTACAGTTTTAATTTCTGCATTTTCCTGTATTTCCTTCGCTGACGTCGATTTTTAGGTTAGAATAGATGAATGTTGGTTAAATTTCTTCTAAACTAATTGATTTTACAAGCAATCTATCTTTCCAATTTTATGATTCCCATGTGTTCTTTGTTTCCGAATATAAACACGGCCGATGATTTGTGGTGACGGAGACAATACTTCAAGTTCATCAGATGTTTCATTCCCAGGTTGTATCATTTTAAGCTATTTCAGGCCTAAGTGATTTTCGCGTCGCTTTATTTTGAAAATATATCATGATTTCAAATTATAAGACTAGAAGAGAAACTTCCCTACTTTTTTTTTTTGCGAATGACCGCACCATTATATAAATACTTTACGTGTATAGCCCGCTAAGAAGCAGAAAGACACATGTGATTATTCTGAGGACTGGTGGTCGGAATGTGGACACAAATCTGCAAACGGGGTTTATATATTTGTTTATGCGGTACTGTTTGCAAAGGAGCTACGCAGCCATTGTTATCGGAAATTTTCTCACAGTATTCATGGCTATGCCGCATCAAATACGGCAAAAATTAATAAATAATAAAAAAAAAAACCAACTGTCAACGACATCGATCTCAGCAAAATCTCGTATGGTTATTTCCTGTTGATTCGAGACACCTTGCTCTCACACAAGATGTACTTTTTTATGTAAAGCGTGCAGAACACAAATTGAGTAGTTTCTGCTTGACCGTTAGGTATTTTGCTACATTTAGTTTGAACCTCACGTTCTCTTTACATAGTAACCAGGATTTCCATGGTGCAAATGAAATCATGCTGACATGTGTATAACCGTTGCAGGCAATGTAAAAGGATAGTTACCTCCATATGCAGAAGGTATGCCAATAGTATTGAATTTTGATTCCTTCCAAAATTCACATTCCTTGGCACTTCTTTCAAACATGGACTAAGCCAACGGATATTGCCTATGCAATGTGACGGAACGTCATGCATTTAATTCGCAATAAACAATATATATGTATAAGTGTATATACATATACTCATTAGAGCCAGCGCTACAGTTGCCAAAGGCTATTTTGGTAATGTTTTGATTTGTAACCAAAATACCAAACGGATGACGTATAGATATCGTTGTTTCTCGGAAAACCACAATTCTACTCATAGTAAATAAATTTATGAAAATTTGCGATTAAAACCCCCATGTGTGCTTTCATTAGTGATCTTCGACCTTTAGCTTTTATCGATCGAGGAAAACAGATGGAATTCATTAACTAGTGGTTCAGACAACAAAACAACTGTCCGTGTGAATTGAGGTCCACCCACCGCTATTCAAGCGTGCCTATATCACGTACCACCTAGAGTTTAAGTGAGCATGGTCGGTGCTTTAGGCCAAGTGCAGAAAAAGGAAGTTAAATGTTTATATTGGTGCACATTTAACATTGGCTACCATAGATATGTCAACAAAATGGCTGAATGTGGAAAATGTCCGATATATATATATATATATATATATATATATATGTTTATAAGGTACCGAGAAAATCACTGAAGCTGTGTAACTGAATTAACCATCACGAAGGGACCTGGATGAGCTCTTGTGTCATTGTCTGCATGATATATTTCTTCTATTTCTTTCATCAGTGCCAAGCACGACTTAAGGCGATCTACTTCAGTCAAACTAATCTGAATTATCATCAGGATCCCAGACTCGTATTCCTCATAAAAGACCTTCCATTCAAGTACCAGTGTGCCTATGGTTCCAGAGAACACATCCCCGGTCAACCCCTTTTTACTGGCGCGCATCATGCATCGATGTATGTAGAATGGTGAGGCTCGAATTGGGCTTACTGTATAGTCTCAACATTATACGTAACATTTATTCTGTAACATTCGACATATTTTGCAGTGCGCTGGTAACTGAAATATTATTATTGTATTCTACATAAAAGGCTGCATTCTCATAACTACCTTACCAACCTGGCTACAACAACTTAATTTTAATGATACTCTGTACAAAATACACTTACGCATCATTGGAACGTGGTCTGTTTGAATGCTGTACCAGTTGTGTAATGCTTGTTCGACAGCATTTTCAGTGTTAATTTAACGGAATATCCAATTTATTTTCTGTAGATGCGAATTGACTCTGCTTTCGCCCGAGAAATCTTTCTAACTTCCAATTGGCGAATTCAGTTCCTATTTACACAGATTACATAACTGTTAGTCAGATGCTCTCGGTGATATTGTAATTACCGCATATATATATATATATATATATATATATATATATATATATATATATATATATATATATATATATATATATATATATATATATATATATACATATATACAGAGAGGGAGATAGAGAGGGAGAGAGGAAGAGAGAGAGAGAAAGAGAGAGAGAGTAAGAATTAAGCCGACCAGTGCCTAAATTGCAGTTTAGCGGGGGGGGCACACAAGTACCTAATATATATATATATATATATATATATATATATATATATATATAATTAACTGAGTATCACATGTATGGAAGCATATATTGTCAGTATTAGGGTGCTCCTATACAAATACATAAAGTCATAAAGATGACCAGTGTTTGGGTCCGTTAAGTCTGTGGTCTGCTTAAGTGTTTTATGTTATGTATGTATCCCCCACCCCTATTGCTGAAGTATTTAATGTATACAATTAATTTTGGCAAATAGCTGGTCAATTTCACAGAACATATAAATGTTATTATTGAAAAACTACTTAGTTCAATATAATCATGTTTAATCTCCATAAAGAGTATTCTCCGAGTTCTTACCACGATAATAGGATACATTTGACATGCTTTTATTATAAAAATCATGGGCCTTATTAACAAAGCCATCAGGTACGTGTTAAATGCTTGCATCTTAAAATCACTGAGCACACAGTTGTCAACTCTGATTGAGTTAGAAAGTTGTGCCTGTCGCTCAGCACATCCACAAGAAGTATGTACTTTGGTTTTGCACTCCTTCCAAACATATGACGTTCTGTGCCAACAATGGATGTATCACTGCCCCGCTTGGAAATCTACTGCTTACAGCTACACATATCAAACGATTGACATTTCATAGTAAGGGGAGTACATTTTGGAATATCACTTTTTCCAGACTTGGCCCAGTAGCATGCAGACTACTCTGGTTTGAAAATATTACTGAAATATGCCAGGTCTCTGCACCCATGCCTCAAAGGATTGGACCTGTAGAAATCTCGGCATGTGACATTAAATCATCCATCGTTTTAATGTCTTATGGTAATAAGATAGACATTTACCCAACTGGTTGCACAAATCGTATTCTAGGAGGACTTTACTGTTCCAAAGAATTGTGGTGCTCTGGAATTAAACTGTCATATCAAATCTCAGAAAGGTTTAGCTCACGATATAACGCCTTAGGAATAAAACACGTCATACATGAGTGTTTGATATATATGCAATATGCAGTCCAGTATTCGATCCGACATGCGGTACATTGTATCATTGCTCATCGCAACGTATGTTCTACTAAATCAGTGCAGCAAAGAGTTTTAAAAAATGGAAGACAAAACGGTAATGGGGCTCCTATGTTTTACACCAGCAACTGTGACCGAATTATGTATAGTCAGGTACAGTGGTGTTATCATGGCAACTTCAGGTTACCGCTTTGGTTAATTAGTGGTGTGAGCAGCATGCACATTGATATATATGTCCTTCAATTGGTTGTCTTTAAAAATTTTGGGCGATGTTTGCATGATCACTTTGCATTTGGATTTCCACGAACCAATGAGACGAAATTCTTCTGTGGAAAACACGACAAATTTCATTTACATTTACCACAAAATACATGCCTTATCAGATTTATCTATAAATGCAGTTGCAGCTGCGTGGACGTCAATTTTCACTCTATTTATCAGTTTGTTGGCAAAGGTTCCGTCATTAAAAAGGAATTTATTAATGTTTTGTCTGTACATTCAGTATTAACTTTTCCTAACCCATTTTGTAAAACACTAGACACGAAAACAACAAAAAAAAGACAAATTTTGGTCACTCACAGTGTAGCTGGCCTACATTTTAATACGCAGGTAAAAATCTTTATATATGGAAGCCTTTTGTTAATGTTTAAATTGTTTGATGGTCCAACTGTACATCAGCCTTTATTACTCAATAAAAGTGGCAATTCAGTTGTGAGAAAAAAATGTAAATATGGCGTGTCCACAATAGGGCATATATTTCTTGCTGAAATAAACCTGACGCCCTTGGCCAGTGATGCAATCTATAAGATTGGTGTATATTTTCAGAGTGAAATTCCTGCCGCCACTTGTTTGCATGTAATTGTTGCTAAAAGTCAAAGTAGGACATTTCACTTGGGTTCGTATTTCCCATTCGTATCATATACTGATATTAAACTATTCAGGTTAAAACATATCATACTTGTCTCAACCTTTGACACATACATCAATTTCTCTTTAATACACTTTGAATGGACAGGGCCTATCATGTCTATATGCCCAAAAGGTGGTCTGGTAGTATACAATGCTGATAATGTTTCATCTGAAAACCAAATTGCGCATTTTTGCAAGAACTGGATGAAATGGAATATGTCTGATCTTATCAGAGCTACATCTTCACATTCAGTTTTGATTGTCATTCTTTATTCTTACTTACTAAACACATGGACGACATTGACATTTTCATTTTATCAGGTTTCTTGCAAAGGCATAATAAAATATTGCCTGCCTCTGAAATATCAAACAGAAAGAAAATACGGCTCTTTTATTAAAACTGGCCAAAAAAGATGTTTTGTTGTGACTTACTTTCCAAGTCCGACAATGAGAGAACCTGTCTGTGTTTTAAATATGCTCAACTCTCAAGTAAAAGATAAATTTATTTTAAAAGTACACAGCAATATACGTTCTGAAACAAAGTGTGCAGGTATTAACGGCATTTTCATTTTTCACATATGGTGTGATTTACATACATATACAGTACGGGATGGTGTCTTTATATTCTCGTCAATTTTCCGGCTGGTAATTTACAACAGACACTTAACACTTCTCGCGATGCATATTCATATTTCTGCAAGAGAATGTGATAAAATGTTCCATGACAATGTCACAAATATTTATACAGTGACTGCAAGTAAATGTGCGTTATACTGTAAGCTTTTGGACAAAATCAAAATTTCGATAAAAGCACAATCTACACAAAACGTAGAACTTAAAATAGGACAAAATTGTCCTTATTCGTACATACTCACTTTTCTACATAATGGTACTAAATGGGTTTACAGTCCCACACCAGACCCCATAAGAAACCTCGTCATAATAATTACATATCTATCTTGTATGGACTGTGAACTATATATGTATAATTTGTTATTGACTTCAGTCGGACGCAAACATTGTCATTTATATATTCGCGTAAAATTATATTATTTACCCCGAGAATATAAGGTTTTGGCAGCAGAAACGTTTTCCAGAGGAAATATGTTTTCATTCCAAGGACAAAAGACAAACGAGTTGCGCTTGATGGCTCGATATACATATTACTTTCCGCACATTGACATTTACAGTGTGTCCGTCCCCTTGAACTGGATCAGTGCAAACAAAGAATGTTATTATCGTCGTTCTTCATTGATCGGTATTAATGATTGGACTGAGATACGTATTTTTCAATATGGGATATTTTATTCAAAAATTTCGAAAATGATACTAAAGCTGTATTCTACATCTATGATCTTTATAGGATTACGCTGGCAACACGTGAGTCTTCAATTGCTATATATATATATATATGCCCCAAGTGCTACATTTATTGAAAATGTGTGATAACTGTTGCTCCCTTAGATGGCAATAAAGATTCCTAATCTACTCATTCGGTGGGGAATTTAAAGCTAAAGATACATTTGTAGTGTAAAGGCAAAGGCAGTAATTAAAGAGGTTTCTTTTCACCAGAATCATTATATTTATTTGGTAAAGAGCTTATTTAATTATATGCTGTGGAACCGACAGATGGGGAACCAATATTAACGAAAGTCCAAAATTTAAAGCTTTTATAAAAAAACGGAAATTAACAGTTGAGAAGAAATGAATTATGATAACATAAACTTATAATCTGGCCAATAACCGCATCAATATGAAACTGAAATTTTTGGCCTATCAAGTTTTGAACAGGAACTAAAATTGTAAAATATTTCACAAGATCAGGACCCAAAAGGTGCACCAATGAGAGGGAAACACACTTTCATTATTATTATTATTATTATTATTATTATTATTATTATTATTATTATTATTATTATTATTATTATTATTATTATTATTATTATTATTATTATTATTATTATTATTATTATTATTATTATTATAATTATTATTATCATTATTATTATTATTTTGCTTTTGTTGTGTGTTTGTGTTTTTGTGTTGAAAGACCAGCTTACAACAAATAATCCTTGAAACTAGCGGCAAAATATATGAAACTTGCAATGTGGCCATTTAAACTAAGCCACGCAAGCGTCCCTAGTGCAAAATTGTCTGGTATTCTTTTGTACTGGGGTTCATTGAAAATAAATTAACGGAGAACTGATCAAAAATTTAAGACCCACAATATATATATATATATATATATATATATATATATATATATATATATATATATATATATATATATATATATATATATATATATATATATATGTATTTATATATATATATATATATACATATATATATATATGTATACAGTCATTATGACCGTAGATTTGTGCTCAATTTTGAAAACTGAATTTGATGTATTGATTTTTCTCCCTAGATCCAGAATTGCCATTATTGTGGCAAACAACTTGTATTTTTCCAGCTTTTTTACTATCGATCAAGTTAATATATGCTTCAAAGAACACGGGTCATGCCTGTGCTGCTACAAATGATAAACAAAAATTATACTCTCCCTTTACGCGGCTGGTAAGCGTAGAAAACTACCACCAAAACGCATCTTCATCTTGGCTATTTCGTCTTCTGTTGAAACCCACCCTGGAGTTGATAACAGCCCTGCATTCGCTGCTATCATCATCATCATCATCATCATCATCATCATCATCATCATCATCATCATCATCATCATCATCATCATCATCATCATCATCATCACCACCATCATCATCATCATCATCATCATCATCATCATCATAGTAAACCTACGTCAATTCTGTTGTTATTAATATCAACTAACAAATGCTATAGGTAAATTTTTATTTTGCATCTTTTCATGTTTCTCTCTAAGGATTACACATGAAAGGTTTATAGCGGACTTTAACCTCATGGCGTGGGATACAAAGCCTTCTATGAGAATTGGACAGGTAAGCATAAAAACGGACTGCATGCATATTCCATTAACTTGGGTAAAACCCAATGCTAGCCTGGAATTTTTAAGATATTTAGAGCAAGTACAACCATTACAAATGAAACTCAACCTACGCCATGGAATTCAATTCTAGGATTCGTGCCATATATTTTATTATATTAGCGGTGTGGGTGTGTGATAATGCAATAATATTAGGGCCACAAATAGTGTTCATTGGATTCAACATGACCCAGTTCTGTGGAGAGAAACTTCAGATTCTGCTCCAAAAATAAAATGTATGAATTGGGCAGTCAATAGACTAATTCAAATATATATACACATAAGAAGTGTATTCTATTTATCTAAATGATATTGACATTTTGAGCATTAAATTGTTGGCAATTACTAGCACTTTCTTCATCGTGCTCGATGACGACAAAGATGTCACGTGATAAAATTCCACACATATGGCAAGATACTTGTGTAATACCACAGAGCGGATATGTGTGTAATACCACAACCCCCCCCCCCCCCGCAGCTACGCTGAGCATTCAAGAGTGTTGTAGCACATTGGATCGAGGTTCGTATACACTGAAGTAGTAAACCAGGTTTCGACATTAGCAATCAGTTATTTTTCTTTATTTTTTCTGCAGCCAAATGACTTGATGCATCTTGTGTGTGACAATTTCTTTTTTTGCTGGATCTTATCGTTGCTAAGATCATATTTTGGCTTCTGTTGCCAACTTCCATTGCTGTAATTATTTGTCTAGGTCGATAAATATCTGTCGACTGATGGTAGCATTTATGCAAGATAATCAGGAAAAAAAAATCTCTCCTCACAATGTGGATTGGATATTGTGATATAATATGTAACAATAAAATACCAAGTTTTATGTTAAATTTCCTTTTAAATGTTTTATGACCGATTATATAGGCTTGTCAATTTCTTATGCCGAAGCATGAACAGTTGGACATGCGTTATTCTAAATAGCCTAGTCGATCTCTTGTTTTCTTAAGCACATTTGCACGCAGGTCTCAGTAACAATTTTCTAAAACGTGTGTGATGTCAAATAAGACAAAAGGTAATGGTAGGTCTGAGAAAGCCCGCAACCATAGTAATCCAAAAGCATATGGTGAAATGCACAATTATATTAACTGCTTTTTAGCAATTAAATTACAGATGCGCAAAGGTAACCTAGTTTCACGTCAATTTGTAATACAGGACAAGTATCTACAGCAAGGCTTCTCTCTGTTTCAACACGATTCAGGCAATGGTATTAGTAAGTAGACATACTCATTGACGGATTGGGGCAGTAAGGGGGCGGGGGGGGGGGTAGTACGGTCGTGCAAGTAGTACTTTTGCCTTAGTAGAAGGTACGGGAAATTAGAAAATGTGCAAATAATGGTTGCTACGAAGTGTGTAAACTAAAAAGGGTTTCTGTACGTGATCAAGGCAAATAAAAATGACCATTACGCATATAAGGAAAACCCTCACCCCCCTCCATTAATGATTGATGCTGAATGATAGAGTTCTAAGTCACGTGAGCTTAAAATCGAACTATGATGGCCTAATTCACATACTTGGGCACATGAATTGATATTTTAAATGTATAATGTCTTTAGTTTAAAGCATAAGTCTCCACCAAAGATGTGTCACTATCTTGAAGTTGCTGTTCACAGCAAGAAAGAATACAGGCTTGATAAATTTGATATGGTATCAGTATCATTGATACTGCGTCTCAGCACATTTTCTGATTGTCAGCAATATGAGCAGCATGATCATTTAATGTGTTTTTTTGTACTAGAAAGACCAGCGTACATTGCAACATAGTTTAACACGGTCGTGTTTATGTGAAAAATAAAAATAATATATTCCTTGCTTTCTGCCTACAGTGCTCAAATTGACGTAAGCCCCAGCACTGTGATACCTTTTGTCTCAGTCACTTTTCGCGTCAAATCTATACAACTCATTTTTGGCTCAATGGGTATAATAAGATAAATATAACAAAACGCATATAATACTGAAAATAAATATAAATCCTTAGAAGCTGGTGGGACTTTGGTGGCACACCGAACACCTATATTAATCCTGATGACAACCTAACGAAATGTCAACAACTATTGAGTGACCATAATTGTGAACATCAGAAAGCACTGACCCAGCACACCCAGCTTTCAATTGCACCTTGGAATTGTTTACACACAAAAACAAAATATCCAGTGGCAGCCCCATTTGATTCCAGGACACATTTTCTTTGTGTATTGACATCCATGAAAGCTTACATAGACATATTCTTTTAATTGAGTTTTTATTTGGTTTCATACATGTAAGAGATATGAAAGCCATTTTTAAACAATGTCAATTGGTCCAAAACCTGGGCCTATGTTATCACTATCCTATGAACAGAGATTTAAGCAACACACAACGCAGGTTTGGGACGTAATTTTGGTGACTTTGGCAACGTCAGCTGATTAATTTGCTACTTGATATTTATTCCACATAAACTGATTTCACAAAAGTGAGTCAGTAATCATGAAAACTAGATCAAAGGGGCTAACACACAGCTAAATCTAGACTTAAACAGGATATAGAATCGTGCCAAGTTTCATGAAATAGTATGTATGTCAAGGGGACCTATATACAGTCTAAACATAAGTAGCCCAGATACATAATTTTGCCAAGTTTCCTCAAGGTTTGATCAGTTCTTCAGTACGTGTCACACAGAACACAGTTTCTGTCAGGACCTTGGGGCCTCCAGAATTAGGCATATGTGGCCACGATAGACTTTCATCTGGGAACATATTCCTGTTTTGTCACGTTTTACGAAGTAGTAGTTATTGCAAGAAATTACACTGGAGGGTCAGAGACAAGCCAAACGGCATGACAAATTGCTAATTAACTGCGTGTGGTTTACCTTTACATGTAGCTGAGATTTGCACCATGCCACACATCATTACATATAAACGCTAACACAAACAACCTGCACGGGTTCTAGTATTATTATTTGACCAATATCAGGATAAAGGTTTTCCTTCATATATGATTATTAATGCTCGATGGTGAGAGCAGAAATATCCGGGAGCAAAAAATGTTGGGGAAAGAAACACAGAATGAAAAATTAGATGCATGGCATATATGTACCCAATTTCTTGTCTTATTCCATAAAATTTTAAACATTACACTTGTCTCGTACAAGACTTTATGCTTAATTGACACATAAACAAGAGTTACAAAACTAATTCCCCAAGGCTGCAAACTTTATGGTGTGTATTTTCCACACAAAGAGCGTGGCTTGTCTATGACTTTTAACTAGAGGTTCTTTTTGCTGTGACTTTATAGTTCGTTTACATATAATTTTCATTTGGCTGCACACCTAAATGTATCTTCTCACAGAAATCCTTACGGCCCAGTGACACAACCAGCAAATCAGCAGAAATAATCTATATTGTGCAGCAATTGACAGCATAAAATCGCTGATACATACAGTGAACACGCTAGGGGGGGGGGGGAGCGAGGGGGGGGGGGCTTGATCACAGGTCACAGAAAAGAAAATGTTTTCACAGTTCACAGGAAAAATTATTAACTGAATGCACATTCACGATTCACGAGCAATGGCTTAATCACGAATCCCGAAAATTAATTTTATTGTTTCACAGATCACTGAAAATAAAAAGATAGGATCACAAGTCACGAAAATACCCTTGCCCCCCTCACGCAAAATTAGTCAGAATAGAGACTGCCACATGTGTAAAATATATGAAAATCAAATAGAGTTAAGACTACTAAATCACCGCCAGGATCAAATGAAATGCACTTAAAATTTCCAGCAAAATGTACTCAATTCTATAAGAGAATTGTATGAAATTGTGCCCACATTATGTGATATGGCTTTCCAGATATATTTGCCTTCTTGTTAGTTCAAGCACCACTTTTATTATTTCATCAGTTTGAAAATATGTCGTAAATAAGCTTCAGTATATTACATTAAGCATTTCCCATTATATGTAACGTAATATATTGCTTGCTCATGTGATATGATGGCGCTTTGACAAAGGGACCCCACATTTGCCATCATTTAATGCATCATTTCGCATGAATTGAGTACCCTTCATCAGCAACTAATGCCATTGTCTTTCCATATAGGCACTATAATACTCCCTTCTCCATATGATCCAGTGGCTTTTTGCACATATTATCTTTTCACACAGCTAATTTCCATCATGATTTTTTTAGTTGCGGCTCATATGCCGCTACTTTGAATAAGCTGATAAGAAAGCCAATACCTATATATCATTTAAGTAAGGTTTGGGAGAATGCAATATCATATGGTATATTGAAGCATTGTCTGCGTTACTCGAGGGTTCACATGAGTTATGCTTGCATGCCCACTTAGTAACTTATTTATTTTGCTGATGCCTCGACGACAATGTCTATAATGAACTGTTAATATACAGAACTCTTTATCATATTCCTTCTTTGCTTAATGACAGTGATCTCAATTTACGTCATATATTAAAGATTGCCATGAATATACGATGCCATTTTTGTATTTTAACCTTTACTATTACAAAACAAACACGAGTCATTCTGTATCTAGCTAAAAGCATACGGACTATTTCAACATAAAAATATCTTCTGGGATTGTCCTACTGCAGCCTTATGCTAATACTAAATTCACTTTTGGACCACCACCTCGTATAGCTGATATAGATGTAATAATAAAAATAAATAAAATGATGGTGATGTCATTGCAATTTTTGCCAGATGAAAAAT
Organism: Hermodice carunculata; assembly: GCA_964020975.1. Lineage (NCBI taxonomy): Eukaryota > Metazoa > Annelida > Polychaeta > Eunicida > Amphinomidae > Hermodice > Hermodice carunculata. The sequence continues at coordinate 387,979 of CAXHWN010001522.1, read as the reverse complement.
AGAGATGCATGTTATAATTAATTTAAGTTCCTATCGAAAAACGACGTCGCAATATCTCTTTCCCTAAAAGTCACACTTGGTTGGACGCAAAAGATTGTGTTCTTCAACACTTGTATTTGAACTACACCTACAAGAGAAATAGACACTACGACAATCACTTTCTAAAGCACGTGTTTTGTTCTAAGCCAAGAAAACTGTTGATTCAGCTGTAACATAAAAGGAAAAGATTAAATGTTTAGCGACATTTTAAAAAATGATTCTGAATGTTTTCCTCCACAACGCCACAGATGACAATACTTTGGTTGGTTACTTTTTATCATGCACACAACAGGGATGACATGTACAAGTACACACGTTTTTCTCGCTGCGAACACTCAAGCAAACGTAGCGAAACGAATTCTTGACCCACTTATGGTAGCTTTGGAATCACCAGCAGCGGTCAGCTAACAAAAAAATGGAAAAGATGACACAACTACTATGTTTTGTACTTCTCACACACCCAACGTTTGTCCTGTGTTATTCTTACCATAGCTAATTGCAGTTAACATATCGTACTGTTGTGAGTCATTTTTGTTGTACGTTTATTTGAATTCCACAACAAACGTTAAAAAAAGAACGTGATGAGAAATATGCTACAATTCAAAGATCACCTTGCAATATCTGCCAAATACAGGTGAGTGAAAATTCAAAACAAGTGTTGGTCAGCAGTTGCAGACAATATTGATTGTGGAAGTCCTAGGTTCTCCTTCAGCTGACGTCTCAGTAAACAGAGGTTAAAGGGCAGTACATCGTCTGTCCTTTGCCCTTTGTCACTTTGTTTCACATCGTCCATCTGTCAGTCTGTATGATTTTCTTTTATCTGCCCAAAATTACATCTTTGAATTTTACTGTAACACATTTGGCCGAATCGTGTCCACACCAAGTGGGGGATTTACTGTAACCATGTCTGCTAGCACAATTTTTCAAGAGGTCACCGCGCAATAAATGTGTTTTTGGTGTGTTTGTTTGCTTAATTCATTACTACGTCAAGACAAGAAGAGAGAAGCCAACCTCATATAAAGAACCAGGAGAAACATGACCCAGGGGTCTGAGCATGTGGATCTTGTGGATGGAAATGCAGCACCTAATATTGAAAAAACCTTACAGAGTTAAATCCATAGGATATGACCAACTAATCAACAAGTTTATCCTCGAGCAATGCAATGTTTGTGTAAAATATTGGGTTTCTAGAGGTACCCAAAGAAAATTGAAAATTCAGAAATGCGGAAGTTGCAGGTGTGAAATAAAAAGGCAATCAAAGATTTTGTCCTCTTTCACGATATAAGAGGACTAAGTTTCTAGTTCAGATGCAGTGTCGTTTTTGAATTGTAAATTAAGAAATGATACTTATTTACCGCCATGTCAAACGTGTGGAATTCAGTTTCTTTGCGAAACTGGTAGTGCACTCTATAGACAGGTCTGTGGTCACCGGAAAACTGTTTGGGAAACGGGGGTTTTCAAGGTTGGCATTTTTCAAAAAAAGGCCATAATTTTATCATTCAAATTTTTGAAAAAAATGCACCATATGAAACTAAAAAAACTGGTTTCAGAAATAGACAAGTGCTGCGCGAAATGTTTTGGCAAAAAGAAAGAGACACCATGTGGCTCTTTGTTTCACATCAAAGGTGTGGATAAAACATCTTTCTAAAGAATATTGAAAAATAGGTTGTTCCTCACAGTTGGCGAGTGCCTGGACAAGACAAGATCAAGGACATTTTAAACATGCTAACAAACGTGTACACCTTAACGTTTCACCAAAGTTTCTAAAGGATATATATATATATATATATATATGGAGAGAGAGAGAGAGAGAGAGAGAGAGAGAGAGAGAGAGATAGAGAATGAGAGAGACAGAGACAGAGAGAGAGAGAGAGAGAGAGAGAGAGTCAACCCAATAGTCTTCGTCTGCTTAGGTCTACACTTCAGGAAAATTCCTCTGGCACTACTTCGCAACTCGAAAGATGTTCCCGATCGATTCTTGTAAAAAGAGTTTGATAAAATTTTGTATCATACAACTAACGATAAATCGTACCATATACTTTTTTAGCCTGCAACTGTTTAGAAGTAAACACTGATACAGGATTTTATAACATTAACATATAATGACAGAGGAGTTGATTATATAAATCTTTCAATATTGTGGATGATAAAAAGGTACATTCATGTATACCACCTAATTTGGATACCAATGTTCCTAATATATATATATATATATATATATATATATATATATATATATATATATATATATATATATATATATATATATATATATATGTGTGTGTGTGTGTGTGTGTGTGTGTGTGTGTGTGTATTTACTCCAAAACCAGCCATTCCAAGATATTTAACCATATTACAGCTGTTGATAACTTTGCACTGGATAATTTCATGAAACGGGAATATCCGTGTCCATGTAATCTTAACCTTTATATTTCTGGCCATCATGGTCATGTTATAACAGATCATCTTTTAATTATAACATGCAAAGCACTACGTGAACTCATATCTTAAGATCCAAAATATTGTAAACAAGATAAAATTGTTTGTGGTCAAAACAAGAAAAGTATCAAGAAATGCTGGTAAAGAATATGTCAGAAAATGGGAAAAAAGAAAAGTTTTACATTTCAATATTAGATGATTGGATCAGTGAAATAAAAGATATGGTGAATAACAAAATCAAGACATTACAAAGTAGAAAAAAAATCAAACAGCCTCCACATCCAATTCTTACGCATCAAGCAGTTATAAGTTGCCTGAAAAAAATTTGCAGGAGAAATATTTTTCCCACCAGCCAAAAAGCATCAAATAATGTTACTATTACACGTAAACAGTCTAATATAAGGTAATAATGGACGAATTGGGCTTGTTATACACAAATTCAGCTTTGGTGACATATAAGAAGACAACTGTGTCACTCGACACTATTTAAGATTGTATCAAGGATTTTTACCGACATTCAACATGAAATGTGCTGGTGAACATGGACGTTGACCAAGAATTTTTGAAAGTCCAGTACATCACAAAAATCCATACAAATTTTGATTTAATCCAGGGTCAAAGTTTTGCTGAACTAAACAATTTTACGTTTAACTGACAAATGGTTTGAAAATGATGCAAGAGATTTAGCTGAATTGCTGTAATCGGAGATAAACAACTTCCGATGTAAAAAATGTTTTCATAGTCTCCAACAACAAAGTTTCGTTAGAAAAACCTAATGGAGGATGGTCAGTGTGCATTTGAATATGATCAATTTGTTCAACTGTTGCAGTGTTGGATAGACAGCTTTATGTAAAATATAGAGATTCGATGTTCAGGCAAACTCTAGGTATTCCAATTGGAATAAATTGCCCACCATTGCTAGCTCATGTTTATTTATTTTACCAAGAATAACATTATTTGATTGATCATCGTGATAAAGGTTTAGGCCTAACATTATCATCTATTGATGACCTACTAAGCATCAATACTAAATATTTCAAACATAGCATTTCATACATACACCCAAGTGATTAAGAGTTAAAATAAACCACAGAAAATGACTCACAATGCTCATACTTGGATATATTGTTTTTTTATGATGATGGTGGATTAATTATAAACTAACAAGATCAGTTCCACATATATTTTAAGTATCCTCAGATGGATGGCATTATTCCTATTGGGACTGCTTATGGCGTCTATGTATCACAGTTCATTGCATTTGCTAGAGTATACACCGAATTTGACAAATTCGAATTCCGCCATACACTTGTATTTCATTAACTGATAAAACAGGGGTATTCAAAACCGAAGTTGGAAAATTAATTTTGAAATTTGTGGATAAAAAAGAGTGCTTACTACGCAAATATAAGGCATATTTGAAAAGTTCAAAAAAAAAAACAATAAAAAAAAAAAAAAATAAAATGAAATAAGATAAAATAAAATAAAATAAAGTTATAGCCGAGAATATTTTGTACCTAGCAGTTTATAATGATATATGTCTGGGGCAAGATACCTATTTAAGTTGCGAGTTGCATGCACCAAATAGATTTAGGCTAGAAACCTGTCAAAAGTAAGAGTTGCATGCATCATAATAGATTTAGGATAGATACCTGTTAAAGTTGAAGTTGCATAGATCCAATAGATAGAAGCTAGAAACCTGTTAACATTGAGAGTTGCATGCATCAAATGGATTTAAACTGCCTCTTACTATTAGTTAGTGCCTGCATTAAGTCAGAAGAAGCATGTTATCCTGCATATTATATTAATGTGTGGTGTATGTCTACCTTAATCTATTGAAATTTTGATATGGCTTGTTGATATATGGCGATTTTGATCACGGTTGAATCTTGATTACACGAAATTTGGTGCAGTCTCTTTCACATTGTTGAAAACTCCGCCCGCTTCTATTTTTCATGACAGTCATTATTATTTTATAGATGCTGTTTGCTTGGAGTTGATTTGAGATGCATGGCTCAATGAATGTTGAGAACTTGAATGCAATTTGTCTTGTTCATGTTTACTTGTCGTATTGGGACGGATTAGACATTGTACTGACTTTGGATATCCACCTTGATGAGCAATCACCACTGATTATTGGACCCTGATGATTTAAAAATTTCTTGCATGCTATTTATTTGATGCATTTTATGGGCGGCGGGGGGGGGGGGGGCATATGTGTAAAAGGTCTTCTCTCCAACACTTGTCTATTTGCTCGGTAATTTTCCAAGGACATGTCCAAGGACCCCCATACCTCAAGATTTTCACCACAGGGTGCCATAGTTCTTTTTTTCGATTTTATTTAAATCAAATGTGTTTCGTGTTCGTTTCTGTAATTGCGTGTGTGTATGTGAGAGTGTTTTTTGGATTTTGAAGAGAAATAAATTAGTTAATTTTGATTAATATTTGAGACATGTCTCTTAATGCAAGAACTACGTTGTATTGACACTTCACAGAACTGTAAACAGAGTGAATGTTCTGCACAGCTGTAAGCGAGGTACAGATACTATCAGTACCTACATTTTAACGCTTTTTCCAAACTAGGCATTGTTTGGTGAGGATGCAGGTGATCATGACTTTTATAGGAATTCATGTGTACACATACTAACCCCGCGCTGGAAAACAAAGGGGGAACCGCAACTTTAAAGAGGTACAACACAGCCCGGTAATGCCAGCATGTGTCTACGGCTGGGTTCACGTCTGTGGCCTCTATGCATAGGCATCAAGGGGAGTGCATGTGTATGTGGCAACCCGCTCATGACTTTATGGCATGGCCCTATTCTATGTGTACACACAAAATTGGCATTTTGGTGGAGCTGCACTCTAGTATATGATATTTGGAGCAATTCAAGTTAGGTCCATTGGTTTTTGAAATATGGGATAAAACCATTCTTCTCTGAAGAAAACAAGTATACAGAACAAAAATATCAGTTGCTACATTTCTGTACCCCCGATTCCTTGATAAAGTAATGAAAAGTAGGTGTGGTTCTGTCTTAACTTGTAGTCCAGATTCAATTCAAAGTTAGCGAGAATGTTCACTGCGTATATCTCTATCAAGCTTCTACATATGATCAGACTCCGATGATTTATATATTTTTAACTGTTTTTTTTTCAGTTTTATTTGGGCGAGGAGCTTCAGAATATCTTTTGCTGAACTGCATGGCAAATGGTTTGGAAATCGCAAACAGCTATTTTGGGGGTTTATGTTGGATTGTACATCTAGATATTCCCACAAATTTCTTGCTTTAGTTTTTGCTTAGCTCAAACAAATAAGGGCTGCAAGTCTGCCTCACATGCCGCAATGGAACATTTTGTGTTTTTTTTTCTTAGCTGGTCAATATGATTTCAAGGAATTACAGGTTCCAAAAGCCAAAAGATTTACTTTTGCTCAAAGTGAAGAACTTGGAATGTTAAATCACTTTTGTAAAGCATGAGTAGTAGCGAAGCAGTGGATGAGCTGTATCTCAACTTTAGCTGTTCCGTTTCCAAGGAGAACATGTAGGGTTAGGGAGGGAGAAGAACATAGAAATTCAGCAGAACCTGGAAGGAGCCATGGATGGGCTACAGCAACGCCGGTCTTCGCTGGTGTAACTGGTGCTTAGTCTGTGCCCACCACTGACCATGCCTTGCCTTAGCTGCCACAGAAAATCACCAGAGCTGGCGCTTGGGAAGTTCAGACTGGTGTTGGTAAGGAATACTTTTCAAAAGTCATTGTGTGAAAATCCCTATATAAGTGACACTTTGAAGCTAAGGGCAGGCTGTCTTGTGCACTTGCCAGTAGGCAATACCGGCTGTGTATGCCGCACGCTACGGCAGTGTAAATACCTTGTTGGTTTGAATATATTTTTACATCCTCCCCTCCCATAGATATTTTTTAATCGGGAACAATGGCATAGCCCCAAGAGTCCCACTTGTATGAAAAAAGGAGGAAATAAATCACTGTACGGCAAAAAAACAGGGTAGACTTCCCTGCAATAAAAGTAAGACAACTGCACACGAGACAGGGAATCACTTATAGAATAAATTATCTGCCTTCCTAAAACAGGCAATAATCTGGCAGTACTCCTTGACCTCAACTTCAACCAGTCAGTTGCATAGTACATTTCACACAAAAACGTTTGAAAAGTATCCCTTACTGGTCTAATCTTCCCAACTGCCAGATTTGGTCATCTTCCGTGCGTACCTCTGCCGTTATGGCATGATTAGTGCTGGGCACAGACACGATCAGTCCCAGTTGCACTGGCAAAGACTGGCTTTGTTGTAGTGGGTGGCTCCTGACAACAGCCGTTGACTATATTGGATGAGTTCAGACTGGCCGAGCGGGAACAGTTTCTTGTTTGCATCCCCTTTTCATTGCAGTAAGCCATAAGCACACAATCATTTACTGCTGCGAGTCAATGTTTACAATCGGCGTTGATGTACTAAGCTCCCTTCCCGGACGTCACAGACCCTGGTGGTTAAACTATGACAGAAAGCAGTGATACTTGACGAGCGCTACCACCAAATGAGACGTGATTTCACACGACTAAAATGGGAATAAAATACATATTGCCTCATCGCAAAAGTTAATTTTCTTCACACAGTACTGTAAAAACTCAGCTTCACTTTTTATAGAAAAAAAGTATTTGGGCGAGGGAGAACTTTAAAGTGTCATGTAAGTGTTTGTTTTGTTCAACGTTGTCTTGTAACAAGTCGATTTATATTCTACATTTTTGACGACAGGAAAATGAACATAAAATTTTGTATGCAGTGTTGTAATTTGGTGCCCGATTCCACCCCACGAATTGTCCGTTTTAAAGCGGAATGTTGCAATTCTCTAATCCTGCCAAGCAGGGAAAAAATGCAGGACACTTTTCTTAAAGGAACAAGACCTGATATTTCCCAAGGCCTTACAAATCAATAGACTGGACTCTATTTCTTCAACAAAGAAAGTTAAACAAAGTAAGTTTAAATTTTCAACATCCATACATGCCTTAAAAAAAATCAGCGTAAGATTAGGGCTCGTGTTACATCTATGTGCTCAAACACGTTAACCATTAGAGAGAGATATATGGTTGGTGAAAAGGCTCAAGCAGCCGGAATTTAGTCTGTAGACTCTAATGCCGTAGATCGGGGATGAAAATCGCGGTCAGCACATAATTCCAGTTTTGTTATGCTGTTTCATAATTTCTCGACACTTTACATTGGATAGTCAGTCAAGCAAAACACCATTTTATCAAGAAATTTCTTGAAGCATACGTACTGCTATTAGCACTGCATACACCCCCCAAAAGATGTCTAAATATGAACATATTAACTACTTCTCCCTTGTCACGTCACCACAAACGCAGAGCGTCATGATCACGTGGGGCGGGGGAAGGGGGTTAGCAACTTCGTGATACATCCTACGGATATCATTTTCAAATGCATAATGATGTAAACAAAAGAACAAAAGCACGTGAACCATATTGTTAAAAAAATCCTGGCCTGTAAACATCGTCCATGGACAGACCGGCCTTCAACGACTCAGCACAGTCAAACACAAGGCGCATTTTGTCAGGTTTATTTGGATTTTTTACATGGTTATGATGGAGGTACCATATACACTCAGCTGTATGAACCTCAACAGGAGCCACCACCTCCGTGTAGTTACATTCATTGAGTGTATGTATTTTCTTTATCATATGTCTCCAGCAGGTTGTCACGTTTGTGCTTTCCAAGTAAAATCTGCAATCACTTTTCTGAGACAGCAAAATTGTTTGGTGGCTTTTCAGTAGGGTGTCACCATGAAATGGAAAGTTCATAATGCCCATCTATAATCTATTGAGTGTAGGAGATGGGAACATATTAACGATCTACACATAACCCTCACAAAAAGAATGTGGGAAATAAAAACAGGTGATCATTCATGTAGGTACAAATGACTGAAAGATTAGGGGTAGTGGACGATAATGCCCCTGATTATAGGCTACTGATAAAAGATGCCAAAGCGATAGCTGATACAGCATCTGTCTGCAGTAGGTGCCCAAGAACAGACAAAGTAACTGTCTAGGAGTGCATTGAGGTAGTTAACACAGAATTGGAAAGCATTTGTGCAGAGACCACTTGCCGCACTTTGTGCAGATGGTTTGCACACATCAAACTTTGGTTATAAGACCCTGATTGAAACTTATGGAGCCTTAGAGTCCATCAAAACAGGGTTTAGCCTAGCACACAGAGATTCCAGGGGCAGAAAGGCCAGGTGCAATCCCAGCAACGCAATGAATACCTACAAAATGGACAGATGCAATATCAACAACATATTAGCCAGCGGAATAAAGATGGCAAATCAAACGGGTCCCATGGAATTAACAGACAGCCTAAAGGCTACTTTTATGGTGAGGCACCTGCAACAAACGTCTGCCGTCATGGACGTAAGATTAGTTGCCACTTCTGCAGGAAACTAAGCCATAAACAACCCAAGTGCAGACAAAAACTGAATTCACGTTAGAGGTCTGGCCAAGAAGAGAATGCCCGCAAAGCCTGGATGTCAAAGCGGCACAGGAGAGGTGATAGACAAGTAAATGGTCATAAAGTAAGATCTGGATCATCATCTCTATTTTTTGTTTTTTGTAATGTCCAAAATTTAGGACTGGCCAAACAACATGAACTATCCCAGCTTTTGGAAAGTGGACATTTTACGGCATTTGGAATGGCGGAAAACTTTCCATAAAATTGAAAACGACACAGTTCTACATTCGGACTGCAACTGAATCGCTAAAACCAGATTCAGCCACTGTAAAAATAGTGCAGGGTGTATAGGAATTTTACTCAGAAAATATTGTGGAAGAATGGTGTACATGGAAAAGCCTGGCGTTTGAAACTTAATTTTATGAAAATGTTCAAAACAAGGTGATACTTGGTCTGTTCGAAAGTGATTGGTTTGAGGTACATAATAGCTTGAAATAAGGTTGCATAATGTCCCGACGCTCTTCTCTGTTGTAATGACAGATTTAGTAAAGGTGCTCCATATCCAAAAGTTAAAATATAACTTTTCCAGGTGAACCCACACCTTCTTTTCTTTATGCTGATAACATTGTTTTGATTGCAGAATGCGAGAAGCAGCTTGAATACATGCTTAGTGTGGCTAGCTCTTTTCCTTTAAAATGGAGCATGCAATTTAATAGCAATGAGTTCAGGTTCATGACAACTAGTAAACGCACTGTTAAAGTAAACGTTGGTCACTTGGTTATCTCAAACTGACAGAATGTGACACATATAATCATTTGGGCATATTTTTAATAAATCACTTGTTGACTGTATTTATGTGAAACAGCACGTCAAAAAGGCTTTCCGTGTAAATGGATACATGTATAGTATTCTGGCAGCTCATTAAAATGTAAAAATGGTGTATTTGGTGATAGTCTTTGAAAGAGTGTCATAACGCCCGCCCCCATACATGTATCAGCAGTTTGGCTATATTATTCCAAAGAAAGAAGCACCACTATTAATTCAATTCAGTATCCAGCCGCCCGTGCTATTTGAAAATAAAGGGCACTACAGCTATGATAGCCATCTGGGGAGGCTTGGGCAGGTTACCCATGAACTTGAAAATGGACAAAACAAGAGTAACTTATTTTCATAGACCTGAATATACTCTGCCAGAATCAAAACTATGGAAAAAGGTTTTATCGAAATGGGGAAAATGCAATCAGATGGTGTCAAAACGACTTGGCCTTACTTGAGTGACATTCATAACATACTAAAGAATGTTGGTTTAGATGACAAAATATTCTGTAATGATGGTGCATGGGTCAAAACGTTTCACAAGTTTAGTGTAGATAACTATGTCCTTCAATTTTTTAACTGAATAGACAACAGAACATCATTACATTTGTATAGTCTAATAAAGAGAATCTCGTTTCAGGAAGATTACCTTTTGGGATGGAGGGTTTTGACCATGCTTGTTTAAAATTCATGTCACGCTTGGGATGCTTAAGTTTGCAAGAAACTTATATAATTGGAACTTAGCAGACTCTGATATTTGTACCGATTGTGGAAATGAATGCGAAATTATGAGCCAATTTTTTACCTTTATGTCCAAGGTTGAATGAAATCCGTTTAAAACTCTGGAATATATTAGAATACCAATAAAAGCAACACTGGTCAATTGCATATATAAGAGAAGTTAATAAGTGCCTCCAGCACTTGCAAACTGTGTTTCCGTCTCGGCGATGTTACTGATGACCATGGTGAGCTCGCTGGATACCTCTTTGATGATGAATGTTAACATTTCCTTCACGAAGCTTGAAAAGCCTTGACCGAGGGGACATAGCACCTCTGATCCACTTCAGTGTGTGTTTGCTTGTATTATCTACAATATGTACAACGTATTCGATATTTGAGCATGAAGCATGATATTTTCTCACTGTATTTTACATCTATTGATTTTTATATGAGTTCAGGAACAGGTGTACACATGATGTTGGATGCATCGCAAGCTGAGTCCCGGCTAGTGATGCTTCTGTGGAAAAGGGGTAGCATTCCAATCATCATCATCATCATCATCATCATCATCATCATCATCATCATCATCATCATCATCATCATCATCATCATCATCATCATCATCATCATCATCATCACTAAGCTTATATTTTTTATCCCACAGGTCAAAACCCGTTTATCCTCAACAGACATGCCTGTTTGATCTAACCCTTGGTTTTCCCATTCCCCCTTAACTTATTTATACCATGTATGGGTTATAAATATGGGGACGATAGAACTGGGGCTGTCACACAAAGAAAATTGCACACAGTAGTATGTGCGATATTGTAAAAAAGCAATTTCCCATTAAGGGCCCATCCAAACTTGTATTTAACAGCAAATGGATGGGACGGGTCTTCCTTTCTAGCATCCAACGGTATGAGACAATCAGCATTGTCTTGGCCAATAGGCATATCAATGCCGGACTAGTGACACTCGCTAGAAAGATTCAAGCCTTCAAAATGATGATAATCCTCTAGCTTTTATTAATCAGTAGGTGGAACCGACAACGGGACTTCATTAACCACTTTCATTCCGGACATGACAAGTGATTGGCCATCACCCGATGCTTTAACGGACACCTGCTTCGATTTGACACTTTTAGTCCCAAACATGGTACGCAAGTTATAATCATATGTCGTACCAGTCAACTGCGGGTGTTAAACCAAACTGTGAGTGACAGATGTGCTAGAACTGAATGTATCAATAGCGGCTTTGACATACACTTTATCATTGACCATGACTGTGACCACTGGCAAAAAAAAAAACAATCGCCAGAGCTAATAACATGCGATATTGTACCTGTGTCGGTATGTAGAAAGCATATTGTTTCTTTTGACAAACGAAGTGCAGTTTTCCACAACGTGATTTTCAAGTAAGCAAGTAGTGCATAATTTATGCAAAAGGCCAAGTAAAATCCGATCTGCCACTGTTAATTCTTTAAAGTCGGGCTAATGCATTATGCAGTGTGACTTCTTTACAATATAGAAGGAGGGTATGTAGTGTTGCATTGACTTTCATTATTTGGTTGGAAGTTTGCATTGACACACGACAAGTTATCTGCCTCCTGCATAGGTGAGCTATTTTGTGGTTTTTTACGCGCAGATAATTGTTAATGTGCAGCTATTTTTCCTTTTTACGTCATGGTTTTTACCACGAAGGTTAACTTCGCCTTGCTCATTCAGCGTAGCATAAGAAATGATTGACTCTCGACGCTCCACGTGAGCGTGACGGGACCATATGGGATCAGACATTTCTGATGAAATAAATTCAATAAATTCTGCGATTGTTTCTCACTTGTTTTTTAGCAAAATTTGGCAGCATGGAAAGAATGTCATCAATAAGAGCTTGTGAATTGAGTTCCGATACTGTATCAACATTTGCAAGACATGTTAAGCATTTCCCAACTCAAGACTGAACGCGCGCATATCACTGGGTGTCTTGACGGGTTTGAGTTTGCGCAAGGACTTCATTATGCTTTCCGTGACTACGTGTTGGGAGACAAAAAAATCTTCGAGCGTTTTCAACGCAAAATCATAACCAGCTTGACCCCCAATAATGGACGAATCCAGAATGGCGTCATGGGCGTTGCGTGTAGTATACTGGAGCAAGCGTGCAAGATTTTGATCTGGGTCATCGCAAAATTTAATCACATTCACCTCAAAAGATTTGATGAAACCATAATATCGCAGTTGGTCACCTGAATTTTTTTATAATTCCGCTCTATGAAAACATAATTATCTGAACATATTACAATCAACCCCTTATGCAGATGCGGCAAATGATGAACTGACATTTTGCGCTGATTTCACCCTTGATAACACAGACATATGTAACAATCATATATAACTTCATAGTAATTTTTAGTTTTCATCTTCATCAGGCTCCAACTTTCCCACCTGGTCATTCAGAACACTAAACTCAATGAAGACAGTTTTGAGTTGATTTAACAAATCACTTTCAACAGCGTTACAATGTGCTACCAGCAAAGATATTCGATCACATAATTTGGTAATTTTGGCAACACCTCTAGACTTCTTGATATCTCACCCAGTAATCATGTTGAAAAATACTGCACAGATTAGCCAATACCTGAACATAAACATGCTATGATACCCAAAATACAAAATACAGCAGCGACCTTCAACTCCAAAATTCTACATGTGATTCCAGCGTAGCAATCTTGCAACAGAAGAACTGTCGTTGAAGTCTTTGTGTGTAAGCTCCTGCGTCGGTTGACTGTATTTGCGATGGTTGAAATGTAATGGCCGAAAAATGTTCATTTTATAGTTTCTGTCATATAGAAAAATCCAACAAGGAGAACCGGATGTTAAGACCAGGACTTATCTTTTGTTAGACGATGTGAATCAAACCTGCGAGGATCACATGACTGCATTCCATGTTCAACTTAATTTCATGTACACCTTTGTTCTGTTAAAAACCTCCATGATAAAGTTAAACAGACAATTGAATATCCAAACATAGACAAGTTTCATCACACAAAATACGTTTCTAATCAATCCATATCAATACTGCTCAATATACTTCACAAATGATCATTTGCTTTCTTCGACAAGATTGAATTAAAACCGCATTAACGCGGCAATATCAAAACTTATTACTGAATACCACGACCAAATTATACTGATTTATCAAATACAGAAACCTTTTCTTTTTTACCGCACATGTAAACGTTGAAATACTTAAGCAGTTCAAGACACGCATTTAGATATTACGATATAAATATTCCCATTTATTATCACACTGCATATATGAGACTAGCTGTAAACCCTACATCTACCCGCAGGCAGCCGACATGCCTACAAGTGCTGCAAAGCAGGCAAACGAGAAGATAGGTCCGCAGACACTACAACTTGAACACCGCCGAAGAATGAATTAGATGCCCTGGGAAAACAGGTTGCACTGGCTTATATATTGGCCCAATGCAGAGACAATCAGACCCCGTGGCCAACAGCGGGACAAGGTCAACATACACATTTAATCAGACCGGAAGATTATTTAATAATGATCTCTACAATCGGCTGAACCAAAACAAACAAGAGGCAAGCGGTTTAGCCACAAAGCAACACTAATGAAACTTTTGCCTTTCTTTTGCATTTTTTAAAAATTGTGATCAGCATATTGGTATCTAGATTAGCAGTCTATAATTGTATGACTGGGCTCCATAATTTTTACCAGTGCCTAAAGTTGACCTCGAAGAAAAATCAAACCTTGTCTGTGCCTTTTTCGGTCCACATGTGCCTTTCCTCCTACACAATGTTTAAAATGCTTATTTGCTTCAGTGACCCTAGGACAGGCTTTTTTTCTATGTATCTTGGATACAGACCAGAGTTGGGATTGCCTGCTTGCGCATCCCAACGGATAGAGTCCGTAATTGTGAAAATACTGTGTTTTCAGCATGCAGTAGCTTCTGTTTAAATAAAGTCAGCAGAGTCACGTTTGCTGCATCACAGAGTTGCGGCATTGGTGGTCAAACAGATGCACTGTCTTCCAGGCCAGGAGGGAACTTTATGTTTGGGAAGGACAATGATGTGACCCTGGCAAGAGCACAGTTCATACACCTGTATAAAGCTGACATCCAGGTGTTGTTTCTCATTTCAATTATCACAAATTAACGAACTGGGAATTATATGACAAAAATTCATCCATATTTTTCTGATATTTGTTTCTGTTAAATGCCGTTCATGGAATTTTAAAATACCAAAATGCTGATTTTTTTAGACTGAAAAATGCTAATGTGAAAAATAAAAGGATTGTTAACTGTGGTCTGCGACCTTTTAACCTGATTGTAACATTCCATGGTTCTTGACATCCCACATTCCAGGGCCAGATCAAAAAGTGGTCGTGAGTGACAACAGTCAGTCAGTGGGTCTTGGTACCACAGGTAACAATTGATCACATTATTCTGTGGACGCTTAAATTTTATTCTATAAAAGTTAACCCTTTCCCCTTGCTTTAAGACCGAATCAGAAGCTTGCTTCAGTGCCCAACTTGCACGATAGAAAACTGTTGAACGGGTATATAATTTCGCTAGGCTTGAATTACACTTTTTTGTTCATTATTTATGAACATAAATTCAAAATCATGAAGGCAGATGACAATTTACTCTATTTTTATGGGGAATGGGATAAATACTGTTTAGTCCTCGGTGCAGCAGTGCTCTCTTCGCCGCAACATATTTGTTTTACTTTGAACAAATTTCTGGATCACGGGGAAACGTATGTAGGTCCGGGTCTAAACTATAACCTGTCTGATTGTCGCTTCCGCCCCACATCGCCACATAACGCCGGGATATGGCGGTGAAAAGTAAAGAATAATGGCAACTAGAAATGGCAAACGACAAATACTGAAATAAAATGAACAAAAAAAAAAAAAAAAAAAAAAAAAAAAAAAAAAAAATCCAATTATTCTATGTTTGGCAGTGTGTTATCATTTTCTGGAGTGAAATCCAGAAATAGTAACTCACGGTAGGTCACATGTCATGACCGGTAGCGCCGCTTCGGCACCCGTCCCCTTGCCGCTGATGCCTACCAGTACCAGACCAACAACGATCCCGAGTGAGAGAAAAAAAAAGTAACTCGCAATCCAGCCATGTAAGATTTTGTTTATTCTGTGCTTGAATAGGTATTTATCGCCAAAAATATGCCATAGGCCTACTTACAACGCCTACCTGGTGTACCGTGTTTGTTTGTGTTCGTCGCAGTTATTTACGTCACGCATGATGTATAATCAAACATCCCTCGCGCACATTTGATTTTGTCTAAACGTTAATGCACTACGTCACTGATGCAGGCGCGTCACAATTTACTTGTAATAGTGTTTAAGTCACGTGATTTACAGTGACTCCAAGTGAAAAGTCTCCGCTTCAAAATGGCGACACCTAAGCAACAAGAGCGACAATTTTTGCGGAAAATACTTGATTAAACATAGAATAAATAAAATCTTACATGGCAGTGAGTGAGTTACGATTTTTCTCTCACTCGGGATCGTTGTTGGTGGGGAAAATCGATATTTTTTTTTCATGTGACTCGTAAAGGCCCAGGGAATGATCAATATTTTTTTGTGTGTCAGAAAAGGCGGATCCAGGTCACGAAATCACCATGCCTTTATCACAGTATGTTTACCAGCTCATTAAAGTTTTGGTATTTTGTGGCATATCTTTATGCTATCAACACGTTTGAGAACTTCGACCTGTGTCAAATTGTCCCACTCCTGCTGGATTAAGGTAGCGGCCACATTTCGACTACAGCGGCAATATGCTGACTCATCATAAAATGACTTTTTTTTTCCATTTTCATGAAGTCCATTATCTAAACTTTGTGCTCACCAAAAATGACTTTAAAAAAAAGTAAATATTTATATGCGAGAAATGGAGAATACCCATGGGGGTGAGCATAGACCAATATAGAGTGGCAATCGGACTTTTCTATTGCCACTGTGGCTTACTCTCTTTGTCACTTTTTTGCCCCAGGTGCACTGGTGACACAGATTAATCTTTTCTTTCTGCTTCTTGCTTATAACTGCGATCAACATGTCTCTGTTAGGCTTCACGTGTCTGTCCGTCCTACGTACATTTTTCCAGCCAATTAATTTATGAAAGGAACAAATCATATTCATAAAATTTGAAATTTAGAAGAAAGTTTCAGGCATTGTTAGCCTTTAAAAAATCAGGTCATCAGCGGGGAACCAGCGCAAGACTTGTTTCGGTGCCATTAATCCCCGGACAAGTCATTCTGCTAACTGGCGGCACCATGTTTACATTTCCAATACAAACATCCCGAGCTGATGTATTACGGAATAAAGCGAATATGATGTTCCTTAGTTAATAGGCCTACTTAAAAACGTAGTCCACATGACATAAATATGATAAAACTACACCTAACACTCATGATTAGGCCGAGCAAAAATGAATGATAAAATAATGAACCATCCCACACTTACCTACAGCGCTTGGTCTTACAACTGACCCGACGAGGCCTACCTAACGGACTGATCAGATCAAACTGATTAAACCAGCCTTTCAACTTCAAAGTTCAAGTAAAACGCAGATATAACGACGTGACGTAAAGGAGTCACGCTATTAATTGCGTCACACCTGAAAACTGGTCAGATCTTCGTTGTCCCGTTTCAGCAATAAAAATAGGCCTATTTTTCATAAACTCGCTGTATTTCACAGCCAATGAAATCACTACTAATGGGTAGATCTGTATTAATAACGAATCAATTACATAAGATTTAATGTATTTTTTTTTTAAATTCTAGGTTTAAAAAGCCAAATGAATTAACAAACGGGTCATTAGTGGGAAACCTTGAACTGAAATTACCGTCATGAGGCATTTTAACTCTCAATCTCGAATCGTCTAAGATGCATTACTAGTTAGGGTTGGGGAGGGGGGGGGCACTGTACCTTTTGGAGCAACTATTCATCTAATCATGTACCTTTTTTCTTTCATATTTTAACTAAAACCTTACTAATTATATCTGAAATCTAAACAAATGAGCAGTTCTATGTAGATATATAAATTGCTAAGTAAAGCTAGGAAATAATAATAATAATAATAATAATAATAATAATAATAATAATAATAATAATAATAATAATAATAATAATAATAATAATAATAATAATAATGAAATACACATATCTGATACCCTCTGCGGCTGGGACACAGCTCGAGGCATTCTCCCAACCCCTAGTAGTTTCTACTCCATACAGAGGAAACCAGGCATGTCGATATTAGACCATAAAATTTATTATTTTAAAAACCTTAATGTAAGTCATGTAGGCCTATCTGGCGCATAAGAAACACATAAGATAAATATAACTATGTAGCATGTAAGAAATTTTTGACATTTAAATTATTTATGATGTAATAGAGAGCCAGAACGTATTAGAATTGGAGAAGTCATATTTCAAAACAAATTCTGGATGTCTACAACAAAAAGTGTTAAAATATTTTTTCAAAAGCCTTGTTTCATAACCTCTTGATATAAGTTTATTGTAATTTTATTTAACTGTAAATGCAAAATCTATAAATTTATCCGAAACACGACTGAAACGTGATATTTGAGATAAAAAAGTATTATAACCAAATTTCACCGAGATATTACTATCTGGAAAAGGATAATTAACAACTTCAAAATTGAAATCATCTATTTTGTGATAAATTCTAGTCACAAAACTATTATCAATTATCTTAATATCTAAATCTAGAAATACATCATGATAAGGATCGACATCATTGCTCTTTAAAGGAATTTCTTTGGGGTAAATTTTATTAGCAATTTCGAAGAAATTTTCAACGTTTGGGCAAGCGATATCATCCATATATCTTGAAATGAAGGACAAATTTTTAGCAGGTGAAAATCTGTTTTCATTAGATTTTGCATGAATTCAAATTCAAGCCATGTTAAATACAGATCAGCAAGTAAAGGAGAGCAATTACTACCCATCGGGATTCCATTTATTTGTTGAAATATGTGACATCCAAATGTAACAAATGTATTATCTAAAAGAAAATGAACTGCATCTATAAGTTGTCCTATTTTGTGAGATTTCCAATTATTTTCCTTCTTCATTTTTCTGACCAAAATGATGTTTTATTAAAAAAATTGATATTTATATATTTGTGAGTCGGATGTTTGAACATTTTGATAATTATTTTTTCCAATATTAATTTAACTTTTTGAAGAGGTAAATTAGTATAAAGTGTTGAAAAATCAAAAGTATGTATACTCTTAGTTTTCAATTTTTTTATTTTTGAAATAAATTCCATAGAATTATTAGTACTCCAGAAACAATTGATACCTGTGTACCTTTGATTGCAGAACAGTATTCATGAAAATGTTTTCTGATAGTAATTTAACAAAGAGTTACTTCCACTGATAATTGTTTAGTGCTACAATTAGATGCGCCTGCTATAAATCGAGAATTATAAGGATTTTTATGCAGCTTAGGAATCCAGAATATTAAAGGAAGTGAATGATCTTTATCAGATGTTTTGATATTGCAGTTTCGTAACGTAATTTTCGTGAAAATTTAATATGTCATCTTTATGTTGGTGCTCTGGTAAGTGAACATCATTACCTTTTATACCTAAATTGTTGTTTATACCTAGTTCTTTCTTTAAAACGTCAATGTAATATTTTTTACAAATAATTCCAAAGTTGTTAGCAGCTTTATCTATAGGACAAATGACAAATCTTTCATGAAAATCTTTCAAATAAATAGAGACCTCTGTCTTTTTAAAAATGCTTGATGCAAATTTCTTATTTTTTGCTCTGAGGGCGAATAATTTATCTTTAATGACTTTTTTTTACATTTATTGACCAACCTTTAAATTCTGAAACATTTTTCTTTTCCATTCTTGCCCATTTGACTCAGAAAATGTCAATGGATTCGCATAGAGATTTATAAACGTTTTGAAAGTTTAAGGAGTGACTTTCTTTGAATTTAGTACCCTTTTTCATTAAATTCCTTAGTTTTATGTTCTCAATTATGTTGAGATCTCCTTTAAAAACATGTTTGTGAAATGAATCTACAAATTTACAGTACTTGTCATTTGTTAAACAGTCACACGTATTATTCACAAAAATATCAATGTCATTCCAAAGTCCGAATTATCAAGAGTTCAGGCAAACTCGACGAGCTGCCGTTACTAGCATATGCAGAAAATTTTGATGTCATCCCATTATCTGAAACTTGGCTGGATGTGAAATTTACCGACCAGCTCCTGTTTATTGACAGCTACCAACATCCTTCTAGAAGAGACCGCCAGACAGGACGTGGACGCGGGGTCCTCACATATGTTTCTTCCTCACTACCAGGTGGAAGGCGCACTAGAAGATGCCAATTCAGAATGTGTCTGGGTTGAGATTTCCACAAAACGCGGGATCGTGTTGATCGGTAGTTATTACCGACCTCCTGGCCAGCCTGCCGACATACGTGACGCGTTTCTTGAGTCCCTCAATACCTCTATCTCCACAGCAATTGAAAATAACCAGCACTTTCTTCTTATAACAGGTGATCTTAACGACAGATGTTCAGATTGGAATTGTTCGCACCAGGATAGCGATCTTGGTCTTGCATTGTTCAACCTAATTTCTCAGCACAATCTCTTTCAGCTTAAAAATGAACCTACAAAAACCACTGAACACTGTGACAACCTGCTTGACCTTATCATCACCGACTCTCCTGGCCTTGTACTCAACAGCGGCGTTCTTACTCATCTTTCAAACTCTGACCACGCTATTATCTCCTGTTCCCTGTCACTATCACACTTATAAGACCGACCTTTCAAACGACATGTTTGGAACCATAACAAAGCCAATTTCCTTGAACTCAATTCTACGCTACTATCAGCACCATGGTACACTGCTCACGAAGTTTATGATAACATTGACGATATCGTTTCATACTGGTCAGATCTACTTCTCTGTACCGCTAAGGAATTTATTCCCTTTAGAGAAATTACTATTAGACCTTCTGATAAGCCCTGGATCACCATTGAAATAACAAAGTTCATTCGCCACCGCAATTGTGCGTGGAAGCGCTTTAAGGACAAGTAAGACACCAAAAATAAATCCCACTTTAGTCAATCCTGGCTCAAAATGTATTTGCGCTAGGATAACATTTCATATATGTATGTACTCGTCATACTCCAAAGAATTTATATGTCCCGTATTTTGGTGTCTGTGATGTTAATTGTTAAATAAACAATTGAAAGTTGACCGCAAAGCATCCACCCCATAAATGTCGATATAAGTCACTAATTATTTGTGATAAAATCATAAATACACTTGGATCTTAATCCTGACATATTGGCAATCAAAAGTGATCCTGCGATTTTTTATGTTTGGTTTCGTTTTTCTGTTATCCATCCTCAAAGTTTGACGTTTCAATTTTCCCTTTGATTTTCAGGATGTTCATTTTCTTCATTTCGTAGAAAAAGAACGAAGCAAAATTTAGAAAATCGATGAATTGTTTTTGCAGTTCAAACATTAAAAAAATCAAAAGCTGTTAACTGGATTAAATTTTGCCCAGCCGTTTTCTTGGAATAACCATTCTTAGGTGGGGCTCTCGTCCTATTATCCTTTCTGAGAAAACAAGCTTCAAAGGCCTTTGATGTTGATCTTTTGCCTCTGAAACAATACCATTTGCTCAAGTTGAGCTGATATTTGTACAAAACGTAGTTAATATCGTCCCGGAACATTTGGGGAGGTTGTCAATCAATTCTTGGCCAATCACATGAATAAAAGAGCCTTTGAAGTACTGAAAACATTATTCAGCGATCTGTCAAACGGCGACAGCGACAGTCTGGTTTCAAGGTGTGACGTCATGGAGGCGGCCCTTCCGGCCCCGTAACCTCAAGCCTGGCAACGAAAGTTGTGATGCCTTGCTTCGGTGGGGCGGCCTACGGCCGCTAGTGGTCAGGGTACGGATGGCGGGTTTGGTCTTCCGCCCCCTACCTCTTCATTCCGTTTTTATAGGGATAGTATTTTATTGTTTTTACTCGTCTCCTATCTGAATACTTTATGCAGTTAGCTTGTTAGACTTGGCTTTACACTTTACTTAGTCAGCTTGTCATTATTTTGTAGTTGTTTTCTCAATGAGTTTCTTTTTTTTTCCAACCTGAGCTTTGTAACGCTATTTGGTGTATTTTCTCTGTTGTTCACTTTTATGCTTAATTCGATGTGTTTATTTGTACTTTTATTTCCTCATCCCTGGGTTCCGATAAAGTATTGTAATGTACATGGGTATTGTTGACTAGGGTGTCAGTTTTTTCCCCGCCTGTCTTTGGTGTGAAGGACCACTGGGGTAATCTATCGCGGCACGGCCTTTGAAGTTTGTCGTCTGACGATTCCCGCTCCTCTTGAACATTTAAAGTCTTTCTTAATTAGAACGCAAAACAAGCAAGATACCTATAAAGTAAACCACTAAGGCTATGACATGTTAGCATGTTTGCATCTTTTCCGTGCCCACAAACATACTTTCGGCTTGCTGCCTTATTTGGGGGGGGGGGGTTATTCGCATTGCCGCCCTGATACCACTCTCTTTTTGCCATGGGCCGTTGCTACCTGCAGCCACGTGACAGGCTGCTAAGTATGATTGACGGGTGGCATTGTTCCGTTTGGCGGCTGAAAACCAAAAGAATGACACATGGACGTTCAGATATCCATATGCCTCTGTGGTTTTTGGCGTTTTTCTCATATTTCTACTTAAGTTAAAAGCTCGAAATTTTGACAACGAATAGAAAGGACATTCATCCTGTAAAAACTGTTAAAATTTCACAATCGGGCATGCAAAGGTTTTTGGTGTCTTAAGTGTCCCTAAGAATGTATCTAACATGTCACGTCCTTATACTTTCGAGATACACGAAAACGTCGATAAGTTTTATCAGTTCTACAAGAAGTCAGGTAATCATGTTCTCAACAAAATTCGGAAATCAATGCGTACATACTGTTTTTAAACTACGCTCTAAACTGGACGACAATGATATAAATCCAAAGCGATGGTGGAGCCTGTAAAAATCCGTGTTAGGATCCAAAATCCATCAGGATATTCCACCGATTATTGAAATCAATTCTATTATATCAGGCAATGTTAAAAAATGTGGCATATTTAACACATATTTTGCAAGTCAGTGCACAAACTTTTCGGATACGCCCCCCCCCCCCCCCCCCCATTGCCTGAAGTAAGATACCGTACCGAGTCTAGATTTAATGAGATTATGTTTGATGAGGAAAATGTTTGCGAGTTCTATTATCTCTTAGAGTTACTTCTGCTTCGGGGCCTAACAATATTGGCAACATCCTTCTGAAGAATACTGCTGGTTCCATCTCCATCTCTCTTACGAAAATATTTAAACTTTCCCTTCATCAAGGCTATTTTCCCTTGTCAAGGAAACGTTCAAATATACGTCCCATTTACAAAAAATCCGACAGACAAATAAAAAGTAACTAGAGGCCAACATCATTACTCTGTAATGTTTCAAAAGTGTTTGAACGACAAGTATTTAATGGTCCGTACGAATATTTTACAGTAAACAATCTCTTAACAGCAAAAAGTTTAGGTTTGAAGGTAGACGACTCTACAGTCAACCAGCTTATTTACATTCTTCATAACATCTACAATGGACTTGAACTATCCAAACAGGCCAGGATGGTATTCCTTGACGTCTCAAAGGCCTTAGACAAGATGTGGCACCATGGACTTCTCTTTAAACTCAAGCAGCTTGGCAAATCCTATCATCTCGTTACCTGGGTTGAAAGCGACCTTTCGAATCGCCTGCAAAGAGTTACTATTCATGGTCAGTCTTCCACCTGGCTATCTATCGAGGCCGGGGTAACCCAGGGTTCTATCCTGGGCTTTTTCTTGTTCTTAGTATATGTAAATAATCCAGTTGACAATCTCACATGTGCGTCATGCTTTTCGCTGACGATACAAGCTTCCTTGAAATTTTCAACAACCCTGTCGACTCATCACTCCATCTGAATACCAATCTGTCTCTAATACGCGACTGGGGGAGACTCTGGAGAGCGATTTTCAATGCCCTCAAATCTTTATCTGTCATTTTTTTCTGCAAAATGCGTGAAACCCCATCAGCAACAATTGTTTCTTGATGCATCTCCGATACCTGGCGCTGACAATCATGCACATCTAGGAATCACCCTGTGTCATGACCTGTGCTGGGATGCCCATGTCAAACGTATTTGTAATAATCTAGCCAAAGAATTTGATTACTCAGAAAGTTTAAGTACGCAAATCTCTGGTCAAGCTTTACTGTTCAATGATCCGCCCCATACTTGAGTATGTTTGTGTATCATTCGATAACTGTGGTAAGGTACTGTCTGATCGCCTTGAATCGATTCAATATAATGCCGCCAAGATATGCACTGGTGCCTTGAAACACACATCTCATATTAACTTATTTCGTGAGCTATGGTGGTCAACCATTGCAGACAGACGTAAATACTATAAACTTGTCCTCTTTTATAAAAAGTACCACAACTTGAATCTTCATACCTCTCTAATCTAGTTCCCCCTTTCCCTGCTGGTCGCCCCTTACACCACTCAAAGTCTTCCGCCCCTTTAGATGTAGAATATCGCGCTTTGAGAACTCCTTTCTACCAGATGACATTAAACAGTGCAATAACCTTCCATCTGACATCAGGGATTCGGTTTCCCTACAAATATTTAAGTCCAAACTAAAAACTACTCCTCTGGCCACTGATAACGTACCCGACCTCTAACTTCATGGTAATAGGTTCACCAACATCTGCCACACTCAGTTACGTCTGGGATACTCTAAATTAAACTCTGCCCTGTACAAATTCAACATTCTTCCAGGCCAATCATGTGCATGTTCCCATCCCATTGAAGATACTAAGCACTTTCTTCTTTTCTGCCCAAATTTCACTGTTCAAAGACACATTTTGTTCCTAACTGTTATCCCTATAATTGCCCCAGGGGTCAGCCCTAATCTTGTTATTCATATTGGTAGCGACAGACTATTTGAGATATTCATTTATGGTAGTAATGAGCTCTCTAATTGCCAAAATATTCGGATATGTGAATCGTTTCATAAGTTCATTATTGATACAAAAGGGTTCTTTGACTGAACTTTCCATAACTTCAATGATAATTTGTATAACGTATCATGCATTTTCTTTGAGGAAATCAAT
Source organism: Hermodice carunculata (assembly GCA_964020975.1). Lineage (NCBI taxonomy): Eukaryota > Metazoa > Annelida > Polychaeta > Eunicida > Amphinomidae > Hermodice > Hermodice carunculata. The sequence continues at coordinate 363,253 of CAXHWN010001522.1, read as the reverse complement.
TTTTGAAATAGTGTCTAATATTGTTTCTCCCCACGTAACTAGTTTGGTATCCACAACCTCTATTGATGGTATGCTGATATCCCACTGTGGTAACTTTTCTATTGTCTTGTTTGTTTTGTATATCCTTATGTGCGTTTCCGTGTTCTGGAGAACCCATTATATTGGTCAACTGATTGTCTATCCAGATGAAATAAATATGTTTAAACTAAGCTAAGTAAAACATCACCAAGTTTGGGCTGTCAATTACACTTGCTTGGTCTGTTTGTTGAGTTATGCTAATTAATCGCCAAGTTTAGATAGCACTCGGCCGCCGCCTATAGCCCTGTTTCTGCAGTAATGTGCATGGGCCAGGCAGCTGAGAGTAAGTTTTTTATGTCTCTCCATGATTTGATATATCTCTAATATGAAATAAGTAACATGTATATACAATATGTCAGTGCAGTACGGCTGGTCCAGAAGTCACATGTATAAGACTGAAAAAGCTAAGCTAAATTATATATACATATATATATATATATATATATATATATATATATATATATATATATATATATATATATATATATATATATATATATATATATATTATATTTAAATGGGGAGAGGGTGAGAAAGAAAGAGAGAGCTACACTTTTTCACATATGTTTACTCATTGACGGCCATATGTCGGTCTATTCATTGGATCCTTTTCCTTTTTGTAGGAAAAAGAGGTGGGCCCACAGGGTTGTCATCGTTCTTATCCTGGTCTGGTCCTGGACTATTTTTGAGCAATGTTACCACTTAAAGTCAAGGGACAATTTCGTGAAACCGCATACAGAGTGGACATGGTTGAATTCTGCATGGCTGTTTCTGTAAAAATTGACAAGAGTACTAATGCTGAAGATGCACCAGAGACTGGAGTAAAAACTGTGCCACCATGTGCAGCTGATATATATATATATATATATATATATATATATATATATATATATATATATATATATATATATATATATATATATATATATATATATATATATATATATATATATATATATAAACAATGATATACTGCAGACCGGCCCAAGTCAAAAGGTATGCACATACAACATAAATGTAAATACTTTTGGATGTAAATAAACTTTTTATAATACTGAAATACAAGTTATTCACTGTTATTCATATATTAGTGAAAAACGGTCTACTTTTTCCCATTTTTAAAATATCATAGCCACTGCAGCTTTTACATCAAAGTAATTAGACTATACCCCCCCCCCCTATCAACACATCAATGGAAGAAAACTGGAGGTCAAATTACTTCACATGAAATTTGACAATGAGGACACAGACTTTTGAAGCAAAGTTTTATTAATTATGTTTAATATCCAATTATATTTTGGGTGATAATAAAAAAAAAATTGTTTCTTGCGGCCGGTAGAACAATTTGGTTGCCTGAAGTCTGCCTTGTCCAGGTCCTGCTTGGTATCACTGTGTCTGGCCGTCAAGATTTCTTTGACACAGGCTTTCATGTGTTTCTTTCTCGAGCTCTGTCGCGGCAGTTTCCAACTAGTAATCGCGGTAAAAATCTGCTGAAAGTTCTTCTAGTTCGCACAGGTTGTACTTGTTATAAGCTTTCCAAAACAATACTCATTCATTTCATGAACGGTAAGAACAGTTCCTGCGTATTGTTCTGTACTGTAATCCTGCATAGTTTTTAGACTTAATTGTTGAAAATTTTTCCAGTGAGCGCTGCAAAAAGTGCGATCTGAGACCCTCTTGGAAAATTACTCAAGACACCATTAAAAGTTGTCACATTTATACAAAACTTATAAGTGGTTAACGTCGCTAGTTCTATACGCGCGGTCGAAATATGGCCGCTACCTTAAACGATGGAGATTAGTAAAATTTGAAGTTATACCCATCGATGGTTTCACGTGCTGCTTCAGATAAGTACACAAAGCCTGATCACGTTGAAGTCTTGGATACATGGTGGCCACCTTAGGACCTACCTCCTGCCATTTGCCAAAAATCATTTGTGTCACAGCCAACCTATGGTTTGGCATTGTGTCCCTTAGTAGAAATGCTCCACTGTTAAGAGTGACACTGAGGATTATTGATGTCTCTTATGTACCAATAGGCGTTCAGGGTGCTGTAAAATAACAAATTCGGTTTTTGCTGCATGCTCATATGCTTCGGTATTCCACGATTCTGCCTCCTGCGTAGAGTACATTAAGTAGGGCACAACATGAAACATGTCTTATACCTTGCCTTGTCCAAGTCCTCGCTCCTCTACCATTGATCTGGACGCGTAATTTACCTTCATCTGCTTAGAAAACATTGGCCTATCCTGTTACGTTTTTCAGGTCTGTTTTGAAAATCGTATCTGTTTTGGAAACTGTTGTTGGATATTCATGTTTCACCAAGGTGGGTGGCATCAGGATCAGTACTGGTTCCTGTTTGAAACGTTGAAACTGGGGACAATTGGTTGGTTTTGCTGCCTGACAGGAACATTAGAACTTCCCCACCCTGACAAGTCTGTTACATGATGGACTTAATCCAAGGATGGTTGAATGGCTAGGACTAAAATCCCTTCCACAGCAGGGCAGCTTTCTCCAGCCTATAGTTGCCCTGCACCCTACAACAGTGTAGAGTTGAGACGCTTGGCATACTGCATTCCACAAGTTTGACAGTTGATGCTCGACTTGTAACCCACCCTAATTTTTGTCTAAATTTATATGCTTTATTGTCCTTGCCCCCTGTTTCTGCAACCCTTCCTCTGGTGTCAGCGAGCAGTGAAAGGAAACATTGCTTTCAAGAGATAAAATTGGGATAGGGAGCAGCCTACACTCTACAATTAATCCTCATTCAAGATTTTTTGCAAATGCAATTAACAATACATTTAAAACTCTATGACCATTCATTAAGATGTGTGCCAAGCAGGTTGTATGGAGCGCACACACACTTCATAAAGACGCAAACCTACCATATCTCTATTTATCTTTGGAGTGCTAAATATTGGCTTTTAAGTGCGAAGGTGCCTGTATGTTTCTGAAAAAAAAATGGGGGGTTAATGTACATTATTTCAAAGGCTGAAAGGATTGGTTGAACTAGTTGATTTTTATTGGCTACCTGCTGTCTCCAGTCAGGACTAAAATTATTTTGTCACTAGGTATTAAAAGCTGAATTCTTATCTTAAGGTAACTTTCCGATTTCTGCACTTTCCTTTTTTTACTTTGCTCCCGACAGCAAGGTTGAAATATATCAATGTTGGTAATGCTTTTCTAAACTAATTGCTTCAACATGTCTCATCTCCAATTGTGGGCTTCCAATGTAATCTATATGTCAGTATGTGAACACGGTGATATGTGCGGATGTAGATAGTACTTGAGGTTCATCACTTTTTTCCACTCCCAGGTTGTATCATTTCAAGATATTTCAGTTCTTTGTAATTTTCATGTCGCCTTATGTCGGCTGTGGAAAACTGTATCATCACTTTAGATTCTAAGAATTGCAAAACGATTTTCCCTTTTGTTTTTTTTTCCCAATAACCACACCATAATATAAATGTTATACGTCCAAAGCCCGGTAAAAGAGAAAGACATATTATTAATCTGAGGACTGGTGGCCGGAAAATTTACTTTTTGAAGCGTTTTGAGACTCAAGCACATGGTTTTCGTTGTTAGGAATAGTCCACAAATGGGTTTCACATATTTCTCTCATGTGGTCGTGTTTGCAAACAAGCTATTCAGCCATTGTTATTGGAAATTTACTCACAGTATTCTTGGCTATCTCGCAACTAAAACCACAGAATTAATCAAAATAACGCGTGTAGACAGCAACCACTTCAGCTTTCCTGTTGGTTTGAGCTCCTTTGCTCTTACAGAAGAAGTATTTATTGAGTTTTACCTAAAAGCTTGCACAGAGATATTTGACCAGTTTCTAACCAAGCATTTGGTATTTTGCTAAATTAGTTTGATTCACATGTTCTCTTAACATAGAAACCTGGATTTCAAAGGTGCAAAACATGGTAACATGGGCACAACCATTGAAAGCAAAGTATTATTATACTTTAGTTACCTCCATATACATAGAAGGCATGCCAGTAGTATTGAATTTTGATTTGTGCAAAAAGTTCATATTCCTTGGCACTTCTTTCAAATTTGGACAAAGCCGGCGGGTATTGTCTATACAATTTTAGAGAACTTCATCTGGTAATATTGCAATTAAAGATGTATGTATGTATGTATGTATGTATGTATGTATGTATGTATGTATGTATGCATTTATATAGATAGATAGATAGATAGATAGATAGATAGATAGATAGATAGATAGATAGATAGATAGATAGATAGATAGATAGATAGATAGATAGATAGATAGATAGATAGATAGATAGGCACGCAAAAGCCTTTTTGATAATATTGCTTCAGTTTGGAACTAAAATAACAGACAGATGATGTATAGATGTCGTAGTTTCCGGAGTGAATACAATTTCTGCATAGCAAATAAACTGCATGAAGAATTGCCATCAAAACTACCATGTTGGCTGTCATAAATGCCTTTGAGCCTGTAGTTTTTCTTGATCGCAGAAAACAGACGCAATTCGTAAATTCGCATGAACTAGACGCTCAGACAGCAAAATGATATCGCACTGAGGTCCACACACTGCTATTCCAGCATTCCTATATCACATACTCCCAACAATTTTATCAAACATGGTCAATGTTTTAGGCCCAGTGCAGAAACAGGAAGTTAAATTTCATATTGATGCAGATTTAGCATTGGCTATCATAAACATGGCAACAAAATTACCCAATGTGTTCACTGTGTGTTATGGTTAAATAAATAAATAAATATATATATATATATATATATATATATATATATATATATATATATATATATATATATATATATATATATATATATGTATATATATAGACATATATATGTATATATAGACATATATATACATTTATATGTCTCTCTCTCTCTATATATATATATATATTTATGTGTGTGTGTGTGTGTGTGTGTGTGTGTGTGTGTGCGTGTGTGTGTGTGTGTGTTCGTGTGAAATGCCCATAGGACCGGAAAAATCGTAAGCCCCCAAAGCTGAGTAAATGAAATGACTATGAAGTGTGGAACTGGATGAGACATTGTGACACCAAGACATTCTTCTTTGGTTCCATTTGCTGACATTACTAATATGAAAGATTTTGACCGACAGACTCACAACTCATTATTTGTAAGTTAGAGACTCTCATCCTTGATTATATCTTCACTGGAAACCTAGATTTTAAAAACTGCATCACTTAGGAATTGGATTAGAAAGACATATTTTCGTATTTCACTCATAAATTTTCATATATTTCTGGCTCATTCATATCTACCTAAAGGGTACAATTAAATGCATCGATATATTAAGTAATTGTTGCAACTAATTTATCCTGATTTTGCTGATACCATCCCTAACCGGGATTTCAATTCAATGAATAGACCTGTTCATACCGAGTTGTACCGAACTTTTCCGGACCGTTATTAATTATGCATTCCATTGTTGGCCTGATCGTCCAATCAGCAAGAAGCCGAGTAGGGCCCACGCGCCATATGTTTTCAACAGATGCCACTGCTAACGCTAGTGATTACAGCATGGATTGTGCTGAACAGTGCAAATGTTTTACCTAAAATGTCACATCAGTGGTGAAACGTGCATTTATATTTTGCTGACTGTTTGATTTTTCGCTTAATCCAAGCACATCTTGTGTTTTACTTTATTATCCTTCCACGTGTAATCCGGCCAGCGTGGTCAAGCACAAAATGTAAACAAAGCAGGGTGCGCTTCTCGAAGTGAAGCGAATAAACCCGAGTCCTATGAATTGGTCTATTACCCCGGTCCCAATCAAAAACAAACAGACACAAAGACATATATGTAATACTGGAAAAGGTCTCAACAGGTTTTAATTAAAAACCCTCTTGCATCGTTTTAGCAACATTTAGATTCATTCACAACAGTGTGGGAAAGGGTGGTGTTTGCGTGTCTGGTCGAGTACTTCGACATCTATAGAATAGCATCTATACACTGAATGACAGCTTGTTCCTTTTGTGACTAATATGTCAAATATAGGATGTGAAGGAGGAATCTCAATTAGGGTTTATGTTTCAGTAGAGAAACCAGTTTACCAAGACAGTTTGGTTCGTTCTTTGTTAGTGCATAAACAGGATCTGGTTGATTTGCAGCTTCAGGGCATAAGTACAAGTTCAAAGCAGATAGTCCTGTTGTTTCGACTTTAGGATAATTGGTTCTATTATTTTTGTATCACACTCTCTCAAAGAAACGAATGTGCACGGGATATTTTACTTGCTTAAGTCAGATTGTCAACTGGTACAAAGGTGAGATAAATTCTCTTTATATTCATTCATTCATTCATTCATTCATTCATTCATTCATTCATAAAGATTACACAGAAGACGCAGCAATGTTGCGTCTGTTTGTATTGTAATGGCAGTGATTTTTGCTGCAGGAAAATTGACTAGTTAGGCATTTACTGCTTGTGCAACAAACTCACAATTCTGTTGTATGGTAACCAAATTATATAGCGCCATTATAATGCTAGCAGCGCAATCAAAGTAAATTATATTTGTTTGATTCAAAGCAAATAGAATGTAGCTTGCAAAAATGTTTAAAAAAAGTTCATCTCCTAATTGAAATTAAATCTAAATCCAAGATCCGAGTTGCATATCCAAAAAATTAAAAGCAAGCACAGTTGTTTTTTATGATAATGTACATGCCGTTTAAAAATATCTAAGAACCAATTTAGTAAACACCTGCAACATCCATGTTCATCTTGAATGAACAACCAATTTCCGATAGAGGTATCAGAAAATGCACCACAGTGTACTGCTTCCAAGCATGTTTTCAAAGGTTTCGCGACTCAAGAATTATGTTCAAGTAGGGCAGTATTTTCAACCATGTATCTCCATATAGTTTTCAGAACTGTTCAAATGAAGGGAAATCTTGGTCTACTTCCATATTAGTGATGCTTTACATATATATATATATATATATATATATATATATATATATATTTATATATATATATATATACATATATATATGTATATATACATATATATGTATATTTATATATACATATTTATATATATATATACACATACACACAGATACATATATATGTTTATATATACATATCATGTTTTGGTTTTGGTTTTTGTTTGTTTTTTGTTTGTTTGTTTTTTCTGAAGAGGTCGATGAGTTTGCCTGCTTTGTCATTGTAAAAAAATGGAGTGGTTTTGCGTGGTGCCCAACGTACATGCACAGCAGTTAACAAGGGGAAATTTCTGGCATGGTGTCGAAGGATCACAGGGAAGTATGGTGTGGGATTGATTAGAAAAATGTGGAATACTTGTGAGAGTTGTTAACCTAGATATATAAAGCAGCTCCCTTCATGACTGAGAGAGGAGAATTCTGACATCTGACAAGAGCTGTGTGACGTAAAGCCAGTGGGACTGTAAGCCATTGCTATTGACAAGGATATACACAATGTAGACATTGTACTTTTGGAGTGGTATATTTGGTGTTAATTGTACCATATTGGAACCAAACTGTGCCTCTGTGGGATTTGGATCAGCACCTTGCCTTTGTGTACCATATTGGAACCAAACCATAACTCTGTGTCATTTGTAACAGACTATTGGGCACCTGCCATATGCTTTTGAACTGTGGGACAGTACCTTTGGAGAATCTTTCACCAAGCATAATGATTTACATACGGACTGTTTTAATATTGGAGTATCAGCATAGCTAAGTGTATAATTTCATTTACTTATTTTGTACTGAATTTTGATTGTTTATGTAATATTATTGTTAAGGTTATACAACCGTTGTCATTGTTTGTGCACTTCTGCTACGATCTAGAACAATGTAGTGGTGGGCATCGTAACATTGTGTGTGTGTGTGTGTGTGTGAATTTTGCCTGAGAATGACGTTTTTCAAAGACCTTGGTTCATTGCAGAGGTGCATAGTCTCCCGATTTGGCGGGAGATCTCCCATTTTTCTAATGATATAAATAACCCAAATCTGTCTATCTCCCACTTTTTCACCGGTTTCCTCCATTATAATATAATAGGACTCCCGCTTTTTGCAACATTTTTCAGCTTGAGCACCCGTTTTATATGTTGGGCAACTTGGCACCTCTGTCATTGATAACTGAAGACAGAAAACAACGCGCTGAACCTTGGTGCTGCCATTGATAGTCGCACGCAGGAAACGGACGGAAATAGGATGAAAGCACAAAAATCAACATTTTGAGGAAGAATTAAATTAGTTTATTGATAGCTAAGTATCTGAAATAAGGTTTATAAGTGGAAGTATGATAATGCATTGAACGGAAGACCTTGATAAACTTTCCAAACTTTCAGCAGGACATTCATTTCAGAAAAAAAAAACTAATTTGATACTTTTGTCTCAATAGTGTGCGTATTTATGCCCATGCACCATTAAAAAACTAGAACGTATTTTGATAACAATGGTCATAACACTGCGCGTGGGAAATTCCCTGCCGTTACAACATATATCAGAGGATTCGCCAGCGAAAGAATTGTCCTCTGTTTATTAATACTGTTTGGATCGGTCTAGTGAGAGTGGAGAGAAGAAAGGTGAGACAAGTAACAAACAAACAGATTAAAAACCAAAAAAAACACACACAAGCAAACTGAAAAACAAACTCACAAACGAAACAAGCAAAAAGCAAACCAAAAAGTTTGAAACGTTAAACAGGCTGTACGGGCCTTCCGACCTGCTTTTATGTATGCCCACAGTCCCAGAGAGAATAATCCAGGTCAACAGTTTTCTTGGCGCGCATTGTGCTCCACGAGCGCCGAGAAAAGCTGTTGACTAAGAAAACAATTGGCACTGAGATATTTAATTTAACTTTGTGTCCGAGCCCATATCACAAAATATTGTTCATTTTACATGGTATAAACTTATATAATTTAATCGTTAAAATATTTTGCCTCGATGCATCTACAATAGTGATCTTCGAATTGAAATACACTCTCAACATGAAACGTAACATTTATTCTGTAACCTTTGACATATTTTTTCAGGGCTTGAGTAACTGAAATATTATTGTTGTTTTCTATATTGAAACCTGCATTCTTATTTTCACCTGAGCCAAACTGGTTAAAATAACTTAATTTTAATGACACTCAGTAGACAATACACTAACGTTTCGTTGGAAGGTGGTATGTTTGAATTTTGCACCAGTTGTGTGATGCTTCTTCGACAGCGCTTTCAGTGTCAATTGTATAAGAACATAAAAAAGAATATCGAATTTATGTACTGTTTATACGAATTCAATCTGCCTCCGCCGGTCAAATCTTTTGAACTTCAAATAGGCCAATTCAGTGCCAATTTATACAAGTTAAATAATTGTCAGTCAAACACTGTTGAGATGTATTGTAATTACCGTATATACATATCTTACAATTTAAAGAGGTGTCAAATGTGGCAAAAAAGAACGCATGTTTTTTTCATAAGAAGTATCAAAATTGCTAAATAAAGTTTGATATAATACTTCCTACTTTACACTGCCCGCATTTGACTTTCACAAAAATCTATTTCCTTGGGTGAAACATGATTCAAGTAGGTTACATGAAATAAGAGTTATATTCCATTAAAAATCTAAATATTTACGCAATGAGTCAGGTACCTAAGGGGGTCAATTTTTGACTCCCTTCTGTTTTGTGTATTCGTAAATGTATTGTAGAAAGGGCTGCTTGCGATAGACGATTATTTAGAGACAACAAATTGACTTGAGTCGTTAGAATTCCGCAGATTACGACCATAAAAATGAACCAAATTCTTAATCATGTTGGTAATCATAGGAAAATACCTTTGAACACAAGAAATTGCCAATTGCGTTTTTTGTGAAAAATAAATGTACTCATGATGCACTGTTCGTAAATGAAAGCAAAATTCCACGCGACATATCTGTACATATTTATGTTTAAATTGAGTTTGAAAGAACTTGTACAAGCTATTAACAGTAAAGCATGTAAGAGACTATTTCTTCTTTGGTAGCATGAAGCCGTTCCCATACGAATGGTGCATGTCTTTTCACAAATATTGGTTATGAAACTGTGGCTGCCAGTCGGAAATACTTGAACTGTCGCCTCTGTACAATATGGTCAAGTCATGTTTTTCTTCCTTATCTTTGAGATTTGGTATATGTGACACCAGAGACACATGTTGGTCACTCTTTGACACTAAACTTTTGCCAAAGTCAATCCTCTTAGTATTCATAAATTTATGGAACGATTTCCCAAGTAATATTAGGGAATCTTTTACACTATCCTCTGTCAAGGAAAATATTGAATGCCTCTTCTTTCAATGACCAAACCAGATGATACCTTACACACCAAACCCACTTTCCTTATATTTGCCAAGAAAAATTTGGGCCAGGTCATTCAGGGTTGCAATGTCATCTACAAAAATGTTAACTGTGATTATTTCAACAGCTTTTTTTGATATTTTATTTTCGAAAATGCTTAAGGTGGACGATCTGTAGCTAGTGCGCAGCGAGACTAGCAAATTTGGATCAATATTACCCATTTATTTATTTTTTTCACATGTATATTACACCTATATATTTTCTGATTGTTACATATACATAGAAATGTATCTTGCGTTTTTTTTTGTTTTTGTTTTTTTTGTTTTTGTTTTTGTCGGTTTGGATTTGAGATTCTTTCTGATTTGGTTGGATTTTCACACTTTCATGCATCAGTCGCATAATCTTTATTTCAGCTTGGAATTGGAAGAAATTGAAAATGTATATCTATGTTCAGGATTCAATTCAATGGTGAGTCCTAAAATAGCATAAATAAAAAGTTATAAATTTTTATGTTGGTCTTAACAGGTTGGTCGTTTTCTTTCTCAAAAATGTTTCAAAAGTTACGGAAGAGGTAATGAGTAAAAATCCTAGAAACCGCTCCTGGATATGATATTTTTTCTTTTGATGTCCGTTGATCTTAATGTGACAGGGCAACCCTTTGTTTGTGAGGCTAGATACAAAATGCATCGGCTGTGCCTAAAACAGGTGCGACAAAATTACGTTGAAAGAAAATGTTGCCAATTCTTATGCATTTCTTGTTGTAATATGACACATTCTCACTTATTTTGTTATGTGTTTTTATTGTAGTTTGAAACAGACTAGTTGGTTTACTTCTGTGATATTTTTTTACTCCAAAAAAGTGTATTTTGTGGCTAAAATTCAGCTTTTTTACCTTGAGAACATCAAGCTTAACCACACTTGGCTTGTCTTCGTGTGTGTTAACATGCGGCTTTCCCTTATTGGGACCCAATTAGTGATCTTGCTTATTTGTTTTCACATCAATAGAACATTTCAAAATAGTCAGGACTATGGTAGTGATTAGTTTGCACTGGCCCATTATATTCTCCATGGCTAATGCTTTCTTGTACCATTTGAGGGACCCTTGTAGTGGCTCACATGGTTTACAGGAGTCATGCACTGATGACTGCGCAAACAATTACATGGTACATTATCATGCCTATGCAAACAAAGCACGTGTAGTCAGCACTGCAGAAACTCTTCAGTATAAACAGAAGCTTTGAGCTCAATTTTCTCATATAATGTTTTTTTTTCACATATCTTAGTTTTTGGAGCATGTAGTTTCCGTATCAAACTATTCAAAAATAAAAGAGAATATAAAGTGATTATAGGTTTTCCGAAGGTGCTGGTTTCAGATCTTCCGCCTCAAAGCACTTTATCTTATTATGTCAGTCTGTGTGCTGAACAAAAACCCGTTCATCTCTGCACGAATTGCAGACCCAAATCTGGTCCCTGGAGTTTATCGTTCCTCGTTATCTACCAAGTTGAAAACATATTCTTACTCTGATACTTAGAAGTCCTGACCTTGATATTGAAAAAAAAATGATAGTAGTAGTCACTGCTTTGCCGGCTTGCCCAATAATGTTTGTTTGTTTGTTTCCATATGCAAGTGTCATATTCTAGGATGTAGACCTGTCGTTTGCTAGTTCTAGCCAATACACACACACACACACACACACACACACACACACACATATATATATATATATATATATATATATATATATATATATATATATATAGAAAGCATTAGGCGTACTATCTTGCAGTTTAAGGGAGCCACACAAGTACTTTGTTTATTGGTATAATCCTAACCAATGAATTTAAATAGAAACATAGCAGCCTTTTACCAAGGTATCGGCACGCTTCCGGTGGTATTGGTACTCCTTCGGTTTCATTTGTAATTGTGTTGACGAGGAGTTAAACTTTCTGCAAATGTCGTTCTTATTTTTGACATGTGCAAATCGAACCGAAACGTGAGATAAAAATTTTATAGCATACTTTGTAAACGATATGAAGTAACTTGCACTGGATACCATATACTTCGTATCTTCAACAAAGCATGCTATAATCTATAATATATATGTATATATATATATATATATATATATATATATATATATATATATATATATATGGTGGACCAGTCCTTTAATCGCAGTGGGGGATAGGGGTGGGGGGCACAAAGGTACCTAGTATGATTTGTATAATCCAAACCAATAAACTTAAATAAAAACCGTTGCTGTGTTTCTTTAACTCATTATTACATATATGTAAGCATATTTTTTCAGTATGAGGGTGCCCATATATAAATACATGTCGGCATTAACATGACTAGTGTTTGGTTCTGTCAAGTCTGCAGTCCGCCTCAGTCTTATACATAATGTATATATGCCCCCCCCCATTGCTGAATTATCCAATGTATACTACCCATTATAAGGGTAATGGCTGGTCAATTTCACAGGATATGTAATACTGTTATCAGTGAAGAAATACCTAATTCATTATAACCATGTTTAATCTCCATGAAGAGTACTCTCCGAGTTTTTACCACGATAACAGGTTCAATATGATATGCTCTTATTATTAAAAGCATGGGCCTTATTAACAAAGCCATCAGGTACGTGTTAAATGCTTGCATCTTAAAGTCACTGAACACACAATTATCAACTCTGATTGAGTCAGATAGATGTGTTTTTCGCTCAGCACGTACGCAAGAAGAATGTACATCGGCTAAATTTTGCCGCGGTAAACGTTGGTTTTGCTTTCCTTCCAAAAATTTGACGTTTTGTGCCAACAACGGACGCATCACTGTCCCGCTTGGAACTCTTCTGCTTACAGTTACATATATCAAGCGATTGACATTTCAAAGTAAGGGAAGGGCATACTGGAATATCACTGTTTCTAGACGTGGCCCAGTAGCATGCAGACTACTCTGGTATGAAAATATTAGTGAAATATATCAGCACTCTACATCCATGCCTCTTACGATTGGTCCTGTAAAAATTTCGGCATGTGACATTAAATCGTACATCGTTTTGATATCTTATGGTAATAAGATAGATATTTACCCAATTGGTTGCATAGATCGTATTCTAGAAGGACTTTACTGTTCTAAACGTTTATGGTGCTCCGGAATTAAACTGTCATATCAAGTAGCAGAAAGATTTATCTCACGGGAAAATGCCTTAGGAATAAAACACATCATCAATGAGTGTTTGGTATATATGCAACATGCGGTCAAGTATTTGATCCGATATGCGGCATATTGTACAGATGCTTATCTAAACGTATGTTCTACTAAAGCAGTACAGCAAAAAGTTTTAAACAATGAAAGACAAAAAAGTCATGGAGTTCCTTTATTTTACACCAGCAACTGTGACCGAATTATGTACAGTGAGGAACACTGGTGCTATTATGGCAACTTCAGGTTACCGCTTTGGCTAATTATTGGTGAAACCAGCATGCACATTGATATTTATGTCCTTCAATTACTTGTAATAAATAGATCTGGGCGATGTTTGCATGGCCACTTTGCATTTGGATTTCCAGGGACCAATGAAACGAAATTTTTCTGTGGAAAACACGACAAATTTAATTTACATTTACTACAAAATACGTACCTTATCAGATTTATATATAAATGTAGTTGCAGTTGCGTGGACGTCAATTTTCACTCTATTTATCAGTTTGTTTGGAAAGGTACCCTCATTAAAAAGGAATTAATTAATGTTTTGTCTGTACATTCAGAAATAACATTCACTAAGCCCTTTTGGAAAACACCAGACACGAAAACGAAACAAATAAGACAAATTTTGGTCACTCACAGTGTAGCTGGGCTACATTTTAATACCCAGGTACGAATCTTCATACGCGCAAGCCCTTCATTGATATTTAAACTGTTTGATGGTCCGACTATACATCAGCCTTCATTACACAATAAACATGGCAATTCAGTAATGACAAAAAAAGGTAAATATGGAGTATCCACCACAGGGCATATATTTCTTGCTGAAATAACCTTGCCGTCCTTGGCCAGTGATGCAACTTATAAGATTAGTGTTTATTTCCAGAGTGAAATTCCTGCAGACACTTGTATGCATGTAATTGCTGCTAAAATCCAAAGTAGGACTTTTCACTTGGCTTCGTACTTTCCATTCGTATCATATACTGATATTAAACTATTCAGGTTAAAACATATCATACTTGTCTCAACCTTTGACACATACATCAATTTCTCATTAATACATTTTGAATGGAAAGGGCCTATAATGTCTATGTGCCCAAAAGGTGGTTTGGTAATTTACAATGCAGATAATGTTTCACCTGAGACCCAAATTGCGAATTTTTGCAAGAACTGGATGAAATGGAATATGCCCGATCTTATCAGAGTTACATCTTCACATTCAGTTTTGATTGTCATTCTCTATTCGTTCTTACTCAACACATGGACGACATTGACATTTTCATTTTATCAGGTTTCTTGCAAAGGCATTATAAAATATTGCATGCCTAGGAACTATCAAACAAAAAGAAATCATGGATCTTTTATTCAAACTGGCCATAAAAGATGTTTTGTTGTGACTTACTTTCCAACCCCGACAATGAGAGAACCTGAATGTGTTTTACACATGCTTAGCTCTCAACCAAAAGATAAATTTATTTTAATAGTACAGAGCAATATACATTCTGAAACCAAGTGTCCTGGTAATAGTCACATTTATCAACCTGACAAATTTCACGTATGGTGTGATTTACATACATATACAGTAGGGGATGGTGTCTTTACATTCTCGTCAATTTTTCGACTCGTAATTCACAACAGACTCTTATCGATTTTAGCGTTGCATATTCATATTTCTGCACGAAAATGTGATCAAATGTCCCACGACAATGTCACAAATATTCATACAGTGACTGCAGGTAAATGTGCATTACACTGCAAGCTTTTGGAAAGAATCAAAATTTCGATGAAAACACAATTTCCACAAAACGCAGAACTTGAAATAGGACAAAATTGTCCTTATTCGTATATACTCACTATTCTGCATAATTGTACTAAATGGGTTTACAGTCCTACACCAGACCCCAGGAGAAACCTCGTTATAATAATAACACAATTATCTCGTATGCACTGTGAACAACATATGTATGATTTGTTGTTGACTTCAGTCGGACGCAAAAATTGTCATTTACATATCGTCGTAAATTTATATTATCTACTCCGACAACATAAGGTTTTGGCAGCAGAAACGTTTTCCAGAAGATACACGTTTGCATTCCAAGGACAAAGGACAAACGAGTTGCGTTTGATGGGTCGATATGCATATCACTTCCCACACATTGACATATACAGTGTGTCTGTTCCCTTGAACTGGATCAGTGCAAACAAAGAATGTTATTATCGTCATTCTTTATTAATCGGAATTAATGATTGGACTGAAATGCGTATTTTTCAATATGGGATATTTTATTCTAAAATTTCGAAAATGATACTAAAGCTGTATTATACATCTATTATCTTTATAGGCTTACGCTGGCAACACGTAAGTCTTCAAGTGCTATCTTTCTTTGTACACACACACACACACACACACACACACACACACACACACACACACACACATATATATATATATATATATATATATATATATTTACATATGAAGGGCCCGAGTCCCTCAGTTCTTGATAATGCTAGTATTTTGTGATAAATATTGATCTTTTAGGTCATAATGAAGGTCACAATGTACTCATTGTGTGGTAAATTAGAAGCTAAAGATTAATTTGCAGCTCAGGGGCAAAGGCAATGAAATGAGTTTCCTTTCCCCAGAATCAATATAATAATTTGGTAAAGAGCTAATTTAATTATATGTTGTCGAACTGGAATAAGGGGAACAAATATGAAAGTGTGAAATAACTAAAATCCATTTAACTAAAAAAAAATAAAAAAAACAAAAAACGAAAAAACAAAAAAACCAAAACAAAACAAAACAAAACAAAAAAAAAAAAAACAAAAAACAAAAACAAAAACAAAAACAAAAACAAAAACAAAACAAAAAAAACAAGAAAAAAAAACAGTTGAAAAGAAATGAATTATGATAACATAAACTACTTGTCTGGCCAATAATTACTTTAATACGAAACTAATCATTTTGGCCTATCAAGTTTTGAACAGGATTTTACAAGAAGGACTAAACCAGGACACAAAAGATTCACCGATGAGAATTGGGAAACAATAATATGAGGGAAAGACAATTTCATATTATTATTATTATTATTATTATCATCATCATCATCATCATCATCATCATCATCATTAAAGACAATTTCATATTATTATTATTATTATTATTATTATTATTATTATTATCATGATTGTTGTTGTTGTTGTTGTTGTTGTTGTCTTTGGTTTGTTTTGTTTGTTTTTGTTATTGTTTTGGAAGTTCAGCCTGCCATATATTATCCTTGAAACTGACAGCAGAATATGTAAAAGTTCCTCCCAAAGCTTGCCATTGAAACCAGGCCAAGCATGTTCAAAACTGTCTGGTACTCTTCTGTGCTGGGGTGCATTGAAAATTTATTTATGGAAAGCCAATGAATAACTTAAGACCCATTTTTTACATCTACGCAGTCATTATCACTCTAGATTTGTGCCTAATTTGGAAAATTGAATTTGATGTCTTGATACTGTGTAACTCCTCTTTCATTCTGGAATTTCACATTTTATATGCATGTTCTACCTCTATTATTGGAGAGGTACTTGATAATGTATCACCATTTACTCAGTATGGACTCGCTGGCTTATAAAAGAATGAGAATATTTGAGAAAACATGAAACAAATAATCAAGTTGCAGAATTATGTTCGCGAAAATCATATACCAGCCATTCTAATATTTGTTGGTTTTGATAAGACTTCCATATATAGATCTGAAAAATGTTTGCAATCACTTATCTATAAAAAAAGTATCAGCAAAATAATCTCCAAAAACTGATTATACTTTAAAGAATGCATGTTTTGGTAATAATGTGGAGGAAGGTTAGTGTACATTTGAATATGATAGATATGTATGACTGTTCAAATCTTTGATACATGACATTTATGAAAAATTTGGAGATTCTGGCTTCAGGCAAAGCGTAGGTATTCCTGTACTTGCAAATTGTGCACCTTTGTTTGCTAATTTATATTTATTTCATCACGAATATCATTTTTGGAAAATGTAACAAGGAAAGGCCTTCGTGGTAAATACTTTAAAATCGACCTTTGATATTTTGATTACCTACGAAGCATCAATGATACATACTTCAAATAATGCATTTAATGCATATAGCCAAGTGGTTTAGACTTAACTCTATCGCCACTGCATTTCTACCAAAGTTAAACTGACCGCTGAATTTATAAACATATCTTTCAATTATTTTGACTGACTTGATGCCACATTTTGTATCTCAAACAGTTGTCATGGTATTTATTTCCACCTGTCAGTATACATCATGGTTTGAATTTTGAAAGGCCAGTTGCAAGTTCATAAGGTCACTTCCAAGGCCAAAAGGTCATAACATTTGCTGGCTATCTTTGAATTAAAGACATAAAACACACAAAGAAAGAGGTGTATCATATTTTGTCATTCATTTCATCTTTTAATTGATCCATTTTTGTTCCTTTGAATTAATCATATATATTTATAGCCAGCACAGTAAAAACAGGTTAAACAGAATCAAGTGAACATTGTTTTTTGCTTGTGCTACAGAGGACTTATGCCAACCTTGTCAGCTTATACAGGCAAGCTGCAGGTTACAATCCCTTTCCTCTTATTCAAACCAACAGTTCATGTCTCAAATGTTGTCCAGCGGCCTGTGGATAATTTGACTACAGTTGCTTCCCGCAATTAAAGACTTAAAAAAAACTATTGACAATGACTCGCAATGTTTATACTTGGATATAACGATGTTAAATGATGATGATACATTTAACTCAAACTGTATGACAAACAAGATCTGTTCCACTTCAGTGTTGGTAAATACCCTCACATGCATCGTAATAGTCCTATTGGGCCTGCTTACAGCGTCTGTGTGTCACGGTTGATTACATTTGCTAAAGAATGCACTGATTTTAACAGCCTTCTACTCTGCCACAACCTCATTGTATATACTTTTACATGACAAACTGGGAAAACAGGGATATTCAAAAATGAAGTTTTGAAATTTGTTGATAAAAAGTACTCTTAATTACGCAATTGAAATGTTATATGACTGAGGTTTTGTGGGAGTGTTAATTGTACTCAACACTTAATAATGGTATTAGTATGGAAAAAAAAACTCTTAAAGTTTATAGTTGCATGCACCACATCGATTAAATATACCAATAACTTAAAGTTAGTCATTGACATCGGGCAGGAGAGATATGTTTTCCTCTTTATTACATTTATGTCTGGTATATGTCTATCTTGATCAAACTGGACTTCAACACGGCTTGTATGCCAGCTGGTTTTGTGGATGTTTGGAGTTGATGGCAGATGCATGGCTCCATGAATGTTCCGAACTTGTATGTTATTGGGCATGGACATGTTTACTTTTCATACTTGGATGGATTCGAAATTGGCCCGAATTTGAATATCGATTTTGATAAGGTATGGTCACTGATTATTTCGGATCGTGAAAAATATAAATTTATTCATGGGTGTATAGAGTATTTCATAATTTTGTCCTTCTATCCGACAGTGTATACAAATTCCAAACACCTATGCATAAACGTTAATGATGATTGGGTGTCAGACGTATTTGGCTTTTCTCGTGGTGTCTGGCAGCCATGCCATCATTCACCACATTATTATTCATTGCTTAAGAAATATCTGCTTATTTTTTGTGTTTGGGTTTAGGGTTTGGGCGTTTAAACAGATGTATGTTTTGGTTATGGGCTGGTTTTGTTGAAATTATGGCAATTGCAATTAGCACACACAATCTGTGAGGGATGAACTCTATCCTCAAACATTTTTCAATTCATCTTATTTTGCTTTAGGTTTTTTGTGCGATGATGGTTCTTGGAGTTGTTAAGACTTTTATTTTAAAAGGAATTACGCCTCGATCACAAAGAGCAAAAAATTCCCAATTTGCAAATTACACCTTTCTCTCAGTATAGATAGTGAAATACATAATAAATGTTTTTTTTTTTTTTTTGACTTTTGAAATTAATTTCAATTTGAAGGCAAACTTACATAATTTGGATTCACACAATTTTATGTGTTCTAAATACCCACCTTTTATTCTGACCCCAAAAAGTGTAAGTACCTGGGCAATAAACAGTCGTTCTGTTAAGACGGAAATAATACAACAAAAAGAAATAGTATGAAATTTAAATTATCTCCCGCAGGAGAAAATAATAATTAATGCTTGATACATGGGATAAAATTACATATGAAGCTTGGCGGTGTACATTTTTTTCCTTCGGCAAACTTCAAAGGTTGAATTAGGATATATGTTGGCAATGATAGATTTAGCCAATTTTCGTTTAAATCTAATGACTGCAGAACTATATAAGTTAAAATTGATATTACAAACGGTGATCATTTATCTGAGCAGCCAGCTTAACAGTGTATATGTCTGACATTGAAATATTCAAGGTGAGAGGACATTACTGCCACTTGCGTTATTTTTCAAAAATCGATAAAATTATTTTAGGACTGTCACAGTTGAGAAGACTGAGCAGACAATCACTTGATATGGGTACCGAAATGGAACAATGATTTGAACTAAGGTATAAACAAACCGAACTTGATTATATACATATATCTTGAAAAAATTTATTTAGACCCAAATAGATTCTACCTCACACTTTGTCAGCGAATTGAGGATACAAACAGTTAGACAAATGAAAGTCTAGTCAGATAAATCAGCATTGTTTCTGCAAAACTGAAGTGTTGAGTATAAAAAAATCATCTTGGAATGTTGCCACATTCGGTCTTTTGTAGATCCTTTCCCGGGAAACATCGATTTTGGAATGTGCTTGCAACATAATTGTAAAGCTTTTAAAATATATACCTTCGTTCGACGGCTATTTTGCTGACACTGGTATTGCTATCTTTTCACACGTATTGATGTCTTTCACTTCAGTCAGCCAGACTTTGTCCCTACTGTGCCACCAAGCCAGTATCAAGGTGAAAGGGCTTGCAAACGACAAGGGACAATCTGAAATAAAGAGTGCAATTGCAAAATGAAAGGAATTCTTTTCTGTCTATATTTTCCACGACTTGTGTTCCTCGCGTTGCACCTTGGAAATCAAAGTTTTGAAAACCATATGTAATGTTGGGATATCTGATTAGTGTCAGTGTTCTTGCGATGAGTACCTGTGTTCTATTTAACTGCTTTGCTTGATGCTCAGACTTTCTGCAGATTTAAGCAAATAAAAACTAACAAGTTTTCTACGTTTACTACCTTTTGACATTTGAAATTCAAAACGTTATTAAACTTCAGACGTCAAAACGTACCGATATGTCTTTTCTTCCATAATATATTTTGTAAACTGAGAGCTGGTGATCACCTGATGCCAAACCGTTGCAAAACGTAATGACTCATCTAATAAGCAGTAATTAGGTCAGAGTAAATACGGTAACTTCATACAAATTTGGTTCGTAAAGGCCACAAGACACATTTTGTCCCTTGAAATGAAAATAATGATATTCTATAAACGTCGCAAAACAATGACTAAAACTTTTCGTAAAACAAAGAAAAAATCAGATGATTATGTAATTATAAAGCCCAATGTTTTTATGCAATAATTATATATTCGGTGTTTTGCTATACATAAAAAAATAAATGCAATGGTAATATATCCAGACTTACAGAATTTGGGAAAACTAATGCAGAACCTAGTCCTTTTTCCACAAGGTACTTTTCAAAATTATATAACACTCCGAGCGTTTGAAGGGTAGTAACGTTTTTAAAAGAATCTGGCGATAGAGATTACACTTCTATCTACCGAACCATCCTGTTTTAGGGGGCATGTTTGCAGACAGGGTCAGGACTCCATTTTTACCATACAGATCATCCCGATTCGGACGCCAAAAGGACATTAAATGACGCTGAGTATGAATGTTTAGCAAATAGAATATTCCGCGCACAGAGCCATATTCAAGAATATAGTTTACTCTCATCCACCCCTGACTTGTCTATCTTCCCAGCACCCTAATTCACTTGCTAACTTGAAGAATGACCGTTAAGGAAAAAGAGAATGAATGGTCCATAAGATATATCAAGGCTTATGATACATCAATCCAAAGTTTGGAAACTGCAGATTTGTTTCAATATAATCAATTGGCCACACTAATATAGCAGATAAATATGCAAGCAGGTATAAGTGTTGCTCATTTATGCATTGATATAAAGGTAGCCTATGTTCGTTTGTTATACATATTGCCATTCTTGAGTGTTCAGGGCAACCAAATAACATTTTCTTACTGAAATACTGGAGACAACTATATTTTAAAGCCTAATCGTGCTTTGGCATGATGTCCAGGTCACTAATAAATCACTTCACGACCACTTTATTGACAAATGCATTTAGCAACATATCTCACGTAGTGCACAGTGTGTTAAATTTTGGTGTTTGAACTATTATTATCATTAAACGCGATGTCGAGACCCTGGAGACTGGTCCAGGAGCATTTTACAGAGCTTATATGTTAGCTGGGGTGCTACTTTTGCTTCTGTCATTATACAAGGGAGTAGAAGTATTTATATTCAGATCTCTTTGTCAAACTTGGCGAAATATATTGCTCTTGCTAAACTAGCCTCTCGGAGAAAATTAGCTGTTTATTATTTTCTTTCACCACCAAAACACTGAGCTTGGTATAAGAATGAAGTCACAATATGTTTGGTAAAAACGTCCCTAATTGCCAACTTTTTAAGGCTGCTGTTGGTTATCATCAGTAATTGAATAAATAATTGTTAGCATTGCTAAGCGAGTTTCGCGGAAAATTAATATTTATGTAAGCCCCAGTTGCTTGAATATAATATTTTTCATGTAGTGTCTAGTATACTTGACAGAAATGTCTCGATATGAATGTAAAACACCAATTGTTTTTTTCCGTGTATTTTATTTTATTTCATTTTATTTTATTTTGTTTTATTTTATTATCATTATCATTATTTATTATTGTTATAATGATTTGGTTTTAGATTTCGCATTCTGAAAAAAAAATACTAAGATCACCATTGGCTGGTCTGAACCCAAGTGAGGGAAAGGATTCAGAACATGTCACCGAATAATATAGCTAGAGGTAGAAAATGCATACTTTCCAGCATAAATATATTTCTACTAGTCAACATAGTGAGATGTCCTTAGTGCCCTGCATTATCATGATTAAATCTTTAATGAAGAGGAAGATAGGTGGCAGGTAGGCTATATTAATTAAAAAAATAAAAATGGTGAGCCCCTATGCACCGAATTAAACTTCACATTAGCTTGGAGGAAGTCTAGATATTCCTAGGGTTGGGGGTTTAACATTTAGACTATCCATTAGTCTGAAATTTCAAATGTGTAAAGATCTATTGTTTAGAAGGTGCAATTTTCCTATGGGTTGATGTTTGAACGGTCAGGGAAATTATCCTAAAAATTTAATGTAAAACAAATATATGCAGTGAGCAAGATTTCGTACACCTGCATCTAGTACAACTGTAGTTTGTAAGCTTACACTGATGAACACATGAAGAATTTTATATGTTTGAAACTTTGACTGGGCTCCAACTCGGGATTTGAGGGAAAATCCAGGGTCGAGTAAATCTTGCAATTTCCTGAGTGTTGTTGAATTTATCTGATAAGGCTAGTAATTGGCCTCTATTGTGCTCACTGGTACTTTGATTTTATTTTGAAGAGAATGTAGTGTCTTTTATTGTCACTGTGGGAGTGCCTTTTAATCAATCTGTGTTTACAATTACCATTAACGTGAGATAGCAGGTCCACAAAAGGAACCTTCACTTACCGGACAGTGCTATAAGGTAGCTGTTTTCAGCATGCATATTTTGGTGTGTTCTGAGCGCATACTAACAAAGTATTTGAGAAATTAAAATTTGTTTAGGTCCGTAAGAAACGTCTTCTACCTGTAAGCGAAACTAACGAAATGCTGTCAGTATAGTTTAGATTCAAGTGTTGAAAATCCATGGACATTCTGTGGTTTCTTCAACACAGGGGCTCATCTGGCCTCTCTCTGCCCTAGAACCACATGATGGTCGTGTCTCATGCTGATATCCATCCTTATAATTGGTTAATTCCTTTCTGCTCATGTGCAACACGTACAAACACACAATGCTTAAATTCCATATAAATGAAATTTACTTATCAAAAGACTCTCCGCTAAAACAAGTTAACAAAACAGAAAGGTGGAGATCAGTATTCTCTCATACCTGGTGTGAGGAAAAATGACGCAAGCACAAAATGTGGCCTGTAAAATAAAGTGGCTTCATTATATGTTGTTCTCTCAAAAAGAAAACAAAAACTGTTTGCATGCACTTCTGCCTGCTTGTAATGCAAAGCTGCGGAAGCATTTCACGAACCAGATGCCCGGTGGCTACTGCCAGACTCAGACATCCCACCAGCTGCAACCAATTAGCAGTTGATAAAAACCACAAACATGTGTCTTCTTGTATCACATATCTGTTGATGGGGTGCAGTTGGGCTGTTGGAAAGGCCAGGCAGTTAAAATTCTAACTCTTGGAATGATTTTTCAACCGCAGAAAATTCAATATCACAAAATGTACTTTGCCCAAGATTCGAGTCTGAGGGTTCCATTCAAGTTGATAGAAGATGGTAGCACAAAATTGTTTCATTTAAAGCATGACAAACCAAATTATTTTGAACAGTACTCAAAAATTGGCTGAGCTCTTCCGTTTTTATCATTATATCAAAATAGGGAAACCATGCCACTCCATCAGCATTTTATCCCCCCCCCCCCTTCCCCTTAAGCTTATGCCCTACATAAATCTACGAAGATTGAAACATCCTCGACACCGGATAGTCAGTCACTTAACATTTTACTCCTTTAAAATTGCACAATGAATTTGCATCATGGCCATACCCTCTTGAGGCATGTATGTATGTATGTATGTATGTATGTATGTATGTATGTATATATATATATGTATGCATGTATCTGTCTATGTATGTGTGTATGTATGTGTGTGTGCAGGCAGGCATATAAGCATGTGTGTTAGAGCATGACTATTAAAATCCATTTTGGTCCCAAACAAGTATCCGAACATCAGGCGAATATGGAATGCTGAAAGAATCTTCCATGCCACTTTGTAGGCATGGAAAGATCGGTACCACAAATTAAATAATTGAGCCAAAAACAGGTCGACGTACTGTCCAGTTGTATTTCCTAACCATACTCAGCACTAAAACAACAAAACTGCAGTTTGCGGACGTACTGACTATGCAGATGGCATTTGATGAATTGTAACGAATATGACAACCACATACGTGTACCGGTACTTAAAAATATACAGTACGGAATAAAAACATGCCTACGTGAATATACATGTATGAGCCGCTGCACAGAATGGGATCAATCTTTCAAAACATTTGAAATGCTTCTGAAGATAATATTTCTTCCTTTTATACAAAATTTTACCCTTCACAGACTAGTAAAGCCGCCCAGGAAAAACCAGAGGTAAAACCCTTTTGTGTATTTGGGCCGCAAAACTCTGAAAAAACATCTCTTCTGTTCATGCAGTATTAATCTCAGGGTGGAGATGCTGAACTTCTTCTCAATAATACTTATTATTCTCTTTCATATAAAACAATAATTTTATTCTAGCGTGTTGTATGTCCGACCTAAAATGAATACACCCCCAAACCGGCTCCTTTAATCAGCGCAAAATATCACGCGCCTCTTGCCCCATCACGTCAGTCACGTGGCGTTCAAGGCAAAATTACGTAGCGTATCAGAAAAATTGTTCTCGCTTCCTGCGAAACGCGAGAATATTTTATTGTCTTCTGCTTGATCATTAAGAATCTTGAATTTCAGAATATAATTATATATATATATATATATATATATATATATATATATATATATATATATATATATATATATATATATATATATATATGTATATATATATATGTATATATATATATATAAATATATATATATATATATTTATGTAGAGAGAGAGATAGAAAGATAGAGAGAGAAAGAGAGAGAGAGAAGAATAAGTTGTTTCTTTGTAACAAAAATTCGGCATTCTTCTAATGATGAATTTTAAAAAGTCTAAGATAAGCTTAAAAGCTTCATAATGACAAAAATAATTTGACATCAAGCAAGTCAGGAAAATTTCTGTTTCAGGGATCCCATTATCTTCTCATTATCGATATCAACAAAATCGTGATAAATATTGTAAAATGTAAATTCACATCATAGGTTTTTAGCATACAGAGCCTGCATTCACCTGGGTCCAGTAATTGGGACTGCCCATGAGCCATAAAAACAATTTTGGCTGGTTTACGGATCTGCACTCTTTGTGAAAATGGCTGGGAAGTACAGCATAGTCATAGGAAGCCCCAAGGCTTGGGCACAGAACAGGAACTGGTGGGACATGTTGCTCATCCCTGTGT
This sequence comes from Hermodice carunculata, assembly GCA_964020975.1. NCBI lineage: Eukaryota > Metazoa > Annelida > Polychaeta > Eunicida > Amphinomidae > Hermodice > Hermodice carunculata. The sequence continues at coordinate 337,227 of CAXHWN010001522.1, read as the reverse complement.
ACCATGTGGACGGTGTGACCCTTGTACCGGGCGAAGTACATTATATATCCAAATTGGTAGGTTTGTTTAGCCTTTTCAGGCCTAGCTTCTTGTACTGTCGAGGGTGGTGTCAGAACAATAGTGGTTTCAGTATTTGCAATAACAAGGAGTGCGAATCTATGGGATCGATAATAGTTTTGCATCCCATTTTCGAGATACTACACAATGGGTTAACATAAATATCTCACACAAGTGACTGTGAAAAAAAAATACAATAAAGTTTACCCTGACTAAAAGTTTGAAAATTTTCCAGATGTTGGGCTATTAAGACAAAAAGAAGGGCGCTTTTTTATCAGACTGCAGCGCCCCCCTCCCCCCCCCCCCCCCCCCCACACACACAAAGGGAAGGCCCGAAAAATGGTTATTCCTGAATATAAAGCTAATTGTGCAGGTATCAACATCGATTTTTTTCTTTGAAAACAAGCTAAAGTGCTGATCTATTTGGCTCTATCTTGACAATGGCAGAAACGTGTATCTATCTGTCTTTGCTTTAGGTGGATTTTCTGGAAAAGAGAAGGGTGGGTTATGTGATTTCTGTGCATTGACGATTGGTTTATTGACAAAAATAAACCATACAAACGCGATGTAAACAACCAGAAATAAAACGGGGGGTAAAATTTAGTGCATACATGCTGTATTACAGCTGGAACTTGAAAATATACATGTTCGTTTTTTTATAATAATATACTAATACTTAGTTAGAATTAATTCAAATTTATGTAATTTAATTGTCAGTGAACTCATTAAGAGAACAAATCAACAAACCTACCCATAAATAACATTAATAAATTTATTGTTCGGCCAAATGACATGACTGGTTCCTATAAACATAAATAATGTATTATATTTTATCCACAACCAGCCAGTCAGCCGCCAAAAAAACAAAACACACACACACATACACACACACACACAGACACACACAGACACACACATACACACACACACATATATACACACACACAAGACAAAAGGGTGGGAAGGGCGGGGAAACGTGAAAAAAACCTAATGGTCGTCTTCAGATGCAGGCCACAGATGAAAGCTTGACAAACAACAAAGTAACCGGCGGGAGAGCAGAAAAAAAGACACGAGACTCTCAAAGTTAATCCTACAAAAGGTGAGGGGGGGGGGGGAGTCCTTAATTGCGTTACAGCCAACTGATCATTTTGAAAAGCAAAATATGAAAATTGTCAGATAAGTCATTTAGATGACAAATACTAAAGCCAACACATAAAAAAATAACATTAATAAATTTATTGTCTGGCCAAATCAGATGACTGCTTCCTATAAATGTGAATGACGTATTATATTTTATCCACAACCAACCAGTCAACCGCCAAAAGCAAACCGCCAAACAGTAACAAAACGGAGAGAAAAAAAAACCCACTAGGTTAGAACACAAAAATTTCAACAGATGATGATTAATGCGAACAAGTAAATAATTGCGTACCCGAACTTGGTATAATTGCACAACTTGTACAACACCTGCCATCATAAACTCTGTCCATGAAACACCCCATGTCCGCACAATATAGTCATATTCCGTTCATAAAATCTACAAATGTCAACAATGCCATAATTACGGAAACAATGAAACTTAAATTACTACCATAAATCACACATGACTGTGAACCATACTTGAACACTTACAAATAAGTTAAAATAAATTACTCATATGACACAGACTCAGTTAATCACTTATCTGCTGAAAATATGATCAATACCGAAAACCACGCTAGGCATCAACCAGGTTCACACATACTCTATGAAAATTTAACTAACTTACTCACCCATTCAGACCGAATGTAACTTAATAATGATCATCAGATGATGAGAAATTCAAACGGATATAACATGAATGGAGCATAGCCATGAGTAACAATGTCATCACGAGATGAGATTACAGCAAACCAGTCTGATGAATGTAATTCTGCATAGCCATGCAGACTCCAAGCTTGCCCCTGCCCCCCCCCCCCCACAAGAAAAAATCTGAGTGCCTGAGATATGCATCTGAAGACCAATCCCCGTTCAATTTATTCAAGTCTGTGGGCACATACGCCTTAAAAGGACAAGTAGCCCCACCCCTCGAGAAGCTATGACCTGTAAACTCTCTTTCATCTAAGTTAAGCATATGCAACATAGACCGCAGAATCTAAACAAACATGTAAGCAGACAAACATTTTAGCTTGGGTTTCGTTTTACATACAAAGGCAGGACTGGAGCCAAGTGCAGGAACCAAAGCATTTAGATGTCTATACGCCTTGATTGGGCACAGAATACAATTTTATGAAAAGGAACCAGAGGCATCATAACCTTCCGTTTCCCAGCTTGATTAGTTTAGGGCCATTTAAAGTTTTTTAAAAGCCTAAAATCTCCAATAATAATGTCCTTCCTACAAAGATGCATTCTTTTGTCAAAATTATGAAGACTAGGAGGAAAAATACTCGATTTCCTCGCCATAGTATAAAAAAGGCCAGCAAAAAGGCAGACCAGCATGCAGCGTGAATCTGCCTAGACAAAACAAGTAAGGAATACATGGCAGCTAAAATGGCTGGAGTCATAGGTGCCGCCTGTTTAACCTTGTACATCTTCAAATTAGACAAACCTTTTAACAAAGCTAGATACCAATACTGTCCATATAGTGAAAATCATAGCCACATAGAATATGTAATGTCTAAACACCATTTTGATAATTACTTATGGAACTGACACTTTTGAAAGACCTGCTCAGAAATTGCACGTATAAACAAACATTGTGTACACTAGCAGGAACGTATTAGACAAGAAAAACAAGCATTATATGATAAATGTCCTCCATTGTAAACATAGGCGCTTAAAAGTACCAACAGCAAATGCTGCTCTCTGTGAACTTTGAGTGTCCATTAGCAACTGAGCCAAAATAGCCCCTGTAATAAAAAGACAAATACATGTATTGCACAGAAATCACCAATCAGCTTTAAATTCAAATTGATAATCAGAAACTGTTATCAGTTTAAATACATGCTCAGTATTCACCAGGAACTTCTCTAATACAAGCTTATTAGAGTAACAACGTGACAGAACGTCACTCATACAGTTTCTCGAAGCAGTGATGTTAACTGCATGCTACTGTGTGTCATAAATAGCACATAACTAAGTCACTTCTCTCACACAGGCACACAAAAAATCGTTCCTGATCCTACCAGAATTGATTGCAATAGCTGATGTCAAATTGTCACATATTCAAACTGATTCTGAGTCCCTTCAAATAGTGACCCCACAATTTGAGAGGTACCACGACAGCTAACATTTCCAGGCAATTGATGTCTAATGATTAAGTCATAATATTGTCAGAGAATGCAGTTTGAAAATGTTCACCAGCATTATATGAATATCCACCACAACCTGTCAGGCAAGAATCAGTTGATATGATTGCATCAGGTGACAACCACGGCGGCGGGGGAATCATGTATATACCATTGTATTGATTCATGAAAATCTTCCACCAGTACACATCCTTTAAAAAAATGGGGAACATAAATATGTTGATTATGTGGATAACAATTCATGAAACGCAACTGGCAAAGCATACGCCAAAGGAATGTCCTCCATGGTGGCACATACTTTGCCACAAACTGCAATTTCCTAATATATGACTTAACTTCCTTTTTGGATGCGAAACCTTATTCACTGACATATCAAGTACACTGTGTATGTCACTGATTATGTTTTTGGGTACCAAAACAGTCATCTTGACGGTATCTATAAAAATATCTAATTATACCTTTCTTGTAGTAGCGGTTTCGACCTTATTTTCATCTTCCGCCACTTCCGACTCTCTCAACAGTTGTTTCAAATAATGGAAGACATTCATTGCTCGCTTCCGTGAATCAACACCACCAAAATCGTCCAGAAAATCGATCATCCTATAGCCAAAGAAATGCTATAGCATCTGTGAACTTTTGACATAACATCGCGGAGGAATTAAATCCAAATGGGAGAACTCTGTCCATGAAGAGACATCCTCTCCAAGAGTAATCTAATAGTCCAATATCCCTTGCGCAAACAGGTGTCTGGTGATAGGTCCGAGACAAATCAGCTTTAAACAATAAACAAGCAGGATCTATGTCATCCACGATCTGTAGTTAATTGTCAATTCAAGGATACTGAACTGAAACCGTACATCCCAAATAAGAATTCTTATGAATCCCATCATTGACAAAGTTCCCCAATGGCCAATAAAGATCCATAATGACTCTTCTACCCCCTTCAGACCCTTTTGGGAGCGGTTTTTAGCTGTGATATATTGAGAGATGTGCTAAGTACATCATGATAAAAAGGACCCAATGCCATTTTCTCTTCCAGCACCTTACTTATGCACTCATCTACTGCTTCAGCAAATCAGTAAGAAAATCTATGATTCTTAAAAGATTGAACAGGAAGAACCTTTGCCCAATATTCATTTGGGAAACTACAGTCAGGAAAATCACAGATGTTCATGTCATAACAATTGGCAGCTGACAATTTCTGTCTCTACACACTGATATGAAAAGTGGCGGAAATGTGCAATTTACACCCTGCAACATTGGACACCCCAGACTTAAGTACTTTCACGTGAATTGACAAGTAATCAGATATATCTGTCACATCCCATGGAGACCCCTTTATATTGGCTTTGTGATAATTTTTTGGCCATCACAATACATTGCACAGAATTTGGTACCATATATTCTTCAATCTTTAACTGATTCCTGATATCAATAATTTGATGTGTGCTATTTTGACAAACATGGCAATCAGTGAATGTGGCTTGCTCTTGATTAGCATGTCAATTTTTTCTCATCCAGCATTATGTGATCCTTGTAAGATGAGTTCAGACATATTCCCATCATATACACAAGAACACATGGTTGCTTGTCGTAAATCAACTTGTAAATTGTTTGAAACCACCTTGTCAACCAAACTGCATGCCTTGCCACCTGCAACAGAAGTATATGGACATAAAATATGACTACCACCTCCCTGCAGGGCAGACAAGTGGCTAACCATAGAGCTATTCATAGCACAATCATCAATGTTGAATAACGCAGAATATGGAAGACAGTCAGTACCCTCATGGGGTGGCAATCTCATCCACAGTTCATTTTCTAGTCAATCCTTGAGAAGCTTGCAAGCCTCATCTTACGTTTTGCCATAATATTTGCAATCGGTCGATGATTGAAGCTGGTCATGCTGCACCTTTTCCACTGACTAACAGGTGGCACATATATAATGCACCGTATACCTTTTGCCATTAACAAATCCAAGATGAACTTTCCCTCTACTACAATTGCCTAGAAGCTGCCGACCAAAGAAAATATTTTGCCAGACTTGTTATTGTCAGTACTTCCAGTATTACCACTGAAAGACAGTTTTGCTGTGTTTGAATCCATATCTCATTTTACACTTGCAATGGACAAAACTTTGGTCTATATCTACTGTGGATTATCCTCATTTACGATTTCCACTTTCAATATCTAACAAATCCGCAGAGTGTAGATCCATTATGGTTTGCCACTCATTCAAAGTAGCCAAATAAATCAAAATCTTTAATCGACCCAATTTATGTTGGATCAACTGCATCTTACAATGTTTGATACCTGACTGCAAAGTCTCAATAAAACCCGCTACAAACAAGGCGAGGTTAAATCCTCGTATTTCACTCCCTTTCCTGAATATTGCAGAGACAAGTTACCCTGAGGCATTAATTCGGGCTTAACCACTAAATAGCCTGATTTAATGGATCTACCAGACTTCAGAGGATGTTTGCCATGTTTACGTTTACTTTCACGCACCCTGCTCTTCTTATGACATGTTGTTGAATATGCGGAATCAGTCAGTTCACTTGAAGACGCACAATCATTAGATGCAACCGTACACATACCGTTGGAATCAAACATGTTTGACGAGTCCCAAGCTGTACACCTTTCATAAATAGAGCTGCCCTCCTCAGACGATTCATGTTCACCCAAGGCACCGTTTTTCTGCTGTAATTAAAGTTCGTTTCAAATGAAGGTACATGATTGTATAGTTATCTAAAGGACATTATGTTAAATATATGCCACCTAGTTTACTTGCTGATTTCATGCATTCACCTGCAGCGGAAAACTTAGTTTGCCTCTCACCTGCCTGTGTAAACTTTCCATACAAATTGTTCCTCACGTTTGATTTGTATTTGGTATGTGTACATGGCAAATATTACATCAGTCTCTGGACCTAGATCAGTGCTACAAATAGCATTTGGCCCGGTGGTTAAATACAATCCAAAAAGTGGCTGGGTCACCTTATTTTGTAAGAAACTGATGACCATCAGCCCTTTTGTCTTTCAGATTTAAGTTTTGATAATAATCAATGCAAAGGTGCCTTGAAATAAATTTTGGGCCACCTGCACCGTCAGGACAAGTTCCATGCACTCTAAAAAAATACGTGATCGAGAAGTATGTTATGCATTTCTTTCTCAGATTTTATGCAACAAGATGTTAATACAAATGAATGCATAATACTGATATAAATGTATCAATATATGTTTCGTTAAACTGGTGCACCTGAGAAAATATATATATACATGACAAGTTTTACAAATGTAACTTTTGTCGTATAGCACTGGACATAAATGTCTGCAGAAAATGAAGTTTGAAGCTGCAAAGTGCTAGATATATGTACATCTACACAATATTGTCCACATAAACACTACAAATTGTTTGTTTTATTGTGGGGGTCTCCAAAAAACAAGACCAAAAGGCCTTCAGAGCCAACTTGAGTAAGCTGTACAATATCCACTCCCTGCCCCACCCCCACCCCACCCCGTCAAGTAAAGGTCCTAGCACTGACAGCCAGCACCACCAAAGAAGCCATGCCCAAGATCATGCCGTTGTTGTGTATGCACAAGGACACCAAAACAGGCCCTTATCTATGTACCAGCCCACTACGTCGCCTGTGATCAAGGAGCATGTCCACTCATTCATGCTAAATCCCAGTGGCACTGTCAGAGTGGTGTTTGCCACCAATGACCTGGTCATGGGGGTCAACATGCCCAACATCTCCAGAATAATGCACTGGGTTCCACCACGGGGCCTGGCAGACTAAATGCAGGAGATGGGAAGGGCTGGTCGTGACAGAGAGCCTCCTATAGCAAAGTTATTGTTCAACTCTAGTCAGCAAGGTTGCTGCAAGGTTGCCATGAAGGAATACTTATTGTCTCAGGCTTGCAGGCGTCAGGAGCTGTTGAAGCATTTTTGGTACCACTACCAATGCCACCAGCCCTGCCACCCAGTGTTGTTGCGATATGTGCCATCCAGACAATTGTGTTCTCCTGCAACATATCCGTAAAAGTGACAATGAGAAGCCACTAATGAGAAATGTGGCTGATGAAGGCAGAAAAGTGTTGTGGGCATGTTTACTGGAGCTCCAAGTTGAATGTCAAACTAAAAACAAGTCTACTTTTTATGGATGGGAACTGTCAAATGGTATAACAACAAAACTTGTGGAACTTGCGTTAGATGAAGTGCAGTACATCTTTGAAGCAGATTATGTGTTTATAAACTGGCCTGTTATGTCATATGCCATAGCAAATGATATTACTCAAGCTGTTTCAGAGGTTTTTGAAAACTTCACTGTTGCAAACAATGCTTCCTTGCTCCCCAGAAAGGTCCAACTCTACAAAACTTGGCTTTTGGTTCCGAGTTTGACCCAGATTGGGACAGTGATTGGGAAATTAGTGACACTTGGCTTTTTTTTTTTTTGTTTTATTTGTTTTTTTTTTTTTGTTTTTTTTTGTTTTTGTTTTTTTTTTTTTTTTTTGTTTTTTCTTTTGGTTTTGTTTTGTTTGTTTGTTTGTTTTATTACTTATGTTGGAAATATGCCTGGTTTTGCAGGAATTGTGCCATTTTCATTTACATTTGATATTTTAATTTATAAGTAATATCAAAGTCTGGGATTCTTTGTGGTTTATTCAAATGAAACGGGATCAGCAAATATATTAAATTTTGATAAGTAATTCAATTGAACCATGCAAAATATATTCATTCTAATGGTAGCGTGAGCCCTAACGGAAATACACCTCAGCTTTTCACCATTGTAGTCTGTGCTTAAAAAGTCTCTTCTCCAGTATAATTTAGAAATAATGATATTTAATCAAATAGGATTGTTTCCATGAAAAATATTGTATTTAACACTTTATTGTATTTGTGCATTTCATGGCATAGAATACCCAAAATTAAAACTGCTATGACGTCAGAGGGCCCACAATAACTTAGCTGCATCCATTGCATCTTTGTATATTGTATTTATCGTGTCATACTATTCGAATTATTACAATATTACAATTTATCTTTTCATGTTTTATATTCCATGGCCCATTCATTGCGCTATTGTTTGATCTATTGTAATGTGCAGAGTCATTTACAGTCCTATTCCAAATGAGACGGTGGGCAACAGTAATGAATTGACTATTGTTTGGAGCCAGAGTGCCTCATGAGCATACATTTGGTGCCCAGTGATCCTGAAGTATGGCAACAAGACCTTCCATCCGTGGCGTATCCTTTCCACATTTCTTTCTTGTATGGCGTCATCCACTGCCCTTAACAGTGGTCCCAGAGCTAGATTGGCACACCCCTAATTGTAAGCCCCATCATCTTGGCTAGCTCTTCGAGCAGTTTCCTGCTCATTAGTTTGCTGTATTTATCCATGCTTTTTTTTTCTCATGTGTAAGCAGAGCTTTCTTGTATTTATACACTTTTCCACATTTACAACACAATCGCCGATAATCTTCTTTGTTGGCAACTTGAACCCCCTGCGTAACACCCTGTCCTGATAGCTGCATGTTGTATGTGTTCACCATTTTCTCACATTGGGTAACAATTCAGTTCCGCTGGATGTGCAGGTCACCATTTCTAACAACGTCTGGTACAATAACGTGATCAACAGAAGTCATATGCCAGAATGAAATAGCAGCAGTGGCAAGATGAAGGTACACAAATTCCTTGATTTCATTATATCCTGTCTAAAATCTTTGCTTGGCATTTAAATTTGTTTTTACATTTCGAGTGGCGATGAAGCTTTCTGGATCAATGGCCAAGGCCTCTTTTCTGAAGATATCCAGAAATACCTAAAAAGATATGTAGTGTGACACACCTATTAGTACAATAAGTGGTGAAAATCTAGGCATATGCTTCGATAGCAGGCTTTCTCAGAGCGCAAGCTTTTGACCAGCCCCAGCGCTGGGAACATTCAGTTGAACGCCAACCAAAAATGTCTGTTTAGCAGGCAAGTTAGACATAAATCGGAGCCTAAACATGTCATAAGTAAGGCCAAACTCAACTGATTGTTGGGTTGCAGTAAAACAGTTTTTTTTTTTTTTTTGTTTGGGCACGAAATTGATTGAGCCAGATTGTGACAGTGATTGGGAAATCATTTACTCCCGATTCTGGCTCCCTAACGAAAAGAACATTTTTGCTCAAATGCTTTCCTCCAGACACTGTGACCCAGGGACAGCATTTGACCTTGACGTTGGTCAGACAAGGATCTGGACTGATGAGTCTCTTTATAAGCAATCTGAATCTGATATCAGTCTGTGCCAAAAATATTTTGAGTTATTACATGTACCAGGAATTTGAATTTTTTGCTTTTTCAAGCAAGTGCCCATTTATAAATGCAAAACTTTTACAAGCCCACTTGAAATTACACTAGTCAAGGACTCCAGGAATGTGGTTTTTGGCACTAACTGTTATGTTATACGAGTTGGTGTACTTGTATCAGTGATTGCAACTCTAAGGTTAAGTTACAGGTTAATCAACTACAAGTCGGCAGACAATGATACCTGGCATACATAGCGAATAGCATGCCAGTCTTCATTGTTGGCTAGCAGACCTTCCAGTCTGTCAGTTGTTGACTCACTGTCACTTGTGGCCGGTTGAGCATTCCTACATCTTTCCACTGTCAATGGGTCAGTGTCCAAGAACATCTGCCAGGTATAGGCGAAGATGAAATAGAAGTGAATACAATGCATGTCATTGGTCAAGTGGTTTAAACCATTTATGATTGTGTAAAAAAACTTTGCATGTGATTTGACTGCCATTCTGTACACCTACAAATAAAATGTCGTAATACCAGCCTAACAAAATTCAGTTTTTCAGTTTTGACCACCAGGATCGCGCGACGAGATTATACGGTATTTCGCGTGACAACACGATCAGGGGGCCATTGATACCCATATTAAAGTGTATAGACGTGAAAAATGTGTGAAAGTTCGAAAGAGCGATTTTGATCAAGTAAAAGCTTTACTTTGCCTGAAATATACCTGTGTACAATTGCAAGGTACAAGACTGTAGCTCTGATATGCACAAATTGTTGAATCTTAACAAATATCCATGGATGTGTGGGCTTATGTTCTACAGTTTCACCATTAACCCTCCGCTGTGGCCACGAAAGTGTGTCCATAGCGTGTCCTACTTGGTAATAGAAGACCAGCGTAACCATGAATTCAGTCATGCGCGTGATCGTCACAGTGAGGTGACAAAAGGGAGAACTAGGATTTCATTAGGCCCCCATTGCACTGTAACAATCATGTACATTCAGTAGATCTACTAAAGCCATATCGAAGCCCTTACATCTAAGTATGGAAGTAAGAAGGAAAAAAATAGATAGATAGATAGATAGATAGATAGATAGATGGATGGATGGATGGATGGATGGATGGACGGACAGACAGACAGACAGACAGACAGACGGACGGACGGACGGACGGACAGACAGACAGACAGACAGACAGACAGACAGATAGACAGATAGATAGATAGATAGATAGATAGATAGATAGATAGATAGATAGATAGATAGATAGATAGATAGATAACGGAACAATAAAATAAACCATCTGTACTTCCTGTGTCATGGACTTGATCTCCTTCCATGGAAACATATTTGTGTACAGCACATTTAATGTCTATCACCTGCTCTGTTGAATTTTCGCTTTTGGCCAAAATTCCCAATGGTGCCTTTCCGTTTAAAAAAAACAAAAATGTTAACATATGCATGCATGTGCGTGCTTATACAATGACAAACATACATACACACACACACACACACATATATATATATATATGCGTCTTTTTTATTATTGATAACTATTACTGTACTTACCTCTTAATTTTCAGTTGAATTAACCACACGTAGGCTTAAAATCAGTGAAAGTGACACAACGTAGCAGGTTTGTTGCATCCTAGCAGACGTTCTTGGGGCACAAGGTTTTGAGCAGGCCCAGCGTGCTCAAAACCAAAGACCAGAAACAGCCTTACAAACAGATTATCATAATTGGGAAAACTAGGAAAAGAAGGACTTTTGTATAAATTTAAGGTTATACATATTGGTCTTATGAACCATCTGAACGCCGGCCAGGAATTTCTGTTAAGCAGGCAATAAGTTCCATTGCATTTCAAAATTAGGAAAATATTTTCACTCTTAAAGGGCTAATTATGAAACGGAGTCAACAGCTTCCATTGGGGCACTTACCAATGACAATTTCTGTGACATGATATCACTGTATCGATGTGGTATGTGCCACACAGTGCACCTCTTGAGGATTTGTAGATCTGGCATACACTTGACTAGAGCTCTACTCCATAACACAAGCTTACGGCGCAGCGAAGATGTATCTGTTACATTGAGCTAAAAAAAGTGTGCTGGGTCCATGTCCTGCGGATAGCTGATTGGAGTGTCCTGGGGCAAGTATTGTCTCATCCAGAAATGCACATATCTGGAAAAAAAAAACGGAGGTCTTTATTTTTACTATCCATGCCCATTTCCTTGGCATGGATGTACAGATCCAGGTTGGCGATTATTATCTTGAAGCGAGAAGGTTTCACCAACTAGGAACTCACTTTCTCTATGGCTACACTGGCCATGACATTCTGTAGCTTGAAGTTACACGCTGTTCACATCTCCAGTAACATACATTGCCTCTTCACTTCCCAGCTGTAAGGATGTTGCCTGTGCAAGTTCTTGTTTGTTGTCCACTTGCGTGGTGTAGGTAAGGAAATCTGTAATATATGGTCAGGTAGCGGTCATGTATTTGCATTGGTTTCTCTGGTGAAGTGAGCTATTTTTTTTAAGGCTAGCCATCGTATCAGAAACTGATATCTAGCAGTGGTGACTTTCTATTTTCTTCTTTCAAT